>BSBK01002251.1:2500-512500 GCA_027943335.1 Chamaecyparis obtusa | reverse complement strand
AAAAGGTACCCTAAGGGGTAGTAAAGGTAGTCTTGTACTGAGCTTCTAGGTTTATCTGGATCTAATTATATCCTAAGAAGTCATCCATAAAGGAAAAAAGTACATAGCTTGTTGTAGAATCAATAATCATATCAATATTAAGTAATATAAAATCATATTTTAGAGATGCCTTGTTTTAGTCATGGAAGTCTATGCATATATGAATATGTCTATTAGGCTTTCTAATAGGTAAAATATTTGATATCCAAGGTGAATAGTCAATGAGACAAATAAAACTATCTTTTAAAAAAATTTCTATATTGGTTTTGACAATTAAGAAAATCCTTAGATTCATCTAGATCTTTTTCTCTATAGGCTTAGCCTTGGGTTCCAGGATTATATTTCGAACCACAACCGATTCATCAATACCTTGCATATCCTTGTACACACAAATGAAAATGATGGAATATTGGTGAAAGAGGTGGGTGTGTGACTTAACTTATACTGAATAAAGTAACTTCCCTACCTTAATGACTCTTTTTGGTTGATTGGGATTGATAAAAACATCAATTGTGTCTCCTTTTATAAGGACACTATAGTATTCTGCATGTGGCACTAAAGAATTATGATTAACATGAGAGAGGGGAGTCCCTCCACTCACATTGTTAACACTTTATTCAAAGTACATATAACTTTATAAGAAATAAGTAAATCATCACTTGTAATGATAGGGAGGTAAACCATCGTAGAAACCCAATAATTATTGAAGAGCCTCTTCTAAAGAGAAGACATCCAAAGGAACCACATTTGAACTCATATATGATTCAATGAGTTCTAGATAAAATAACTCTAAGGGATCAACAAGAATCATGTTAATGTTTAACCAAGGTTTTTCCTTACATTCAAAAGGACAATATCCTAATCCAATCATGTGATGTTTGAATTCAGGCTCCAAGGGAACTCTGATACCTTCATGGTTAGGCTCACAACCCCTTCCATCGTAGCCACATCTAGAAACCATTGTGTATCCCTTTTTGTAGATTGAATGAAGGTCCTTTTAAATTTAGGAATTAGTGTAGAAGATGTGATCAATATGATAAGCATCACTGAGCTTTATAGGGGCATTATCTGTTGGAAAAATGGTTAGTTCTCCCCCCCATATTCATGACATGGTATAACAACCTCATGTGTCTTTTATAAGTCTAGTGGTTGTATCAGGCATTAACATGTCAATCTTTTGGTGCAATGACAATCACTACTTGTAACAAGTGGTATCAGAGCTTGGTCATAGGTTTGAATCCCCTCGGGTAATGCTAAGGGGGAGATTGTTGGAAAAATGGTCATTGCTCCCCTCAGGATTCATGCCATGGTTTAACAACCTCTTGTGTCTTCTATAAGTCTAGTGGTTGTATTGGGCATTAGCAAGTTGAGCTTTTGGTGCAACAGAAACCACTACTTGTAACATTGTCATCTCTTGTAGCCACAATAAATAGAATTTTTGGGATCTTCAAGTTGACCGAGTTGACCTTATATTATCCAACATGGGAATCAGTGAAATCTAAAGTTCCCCAGTCATCACCTACACATGATTTAATTTTTGGATTCAAAGGGGATTTATTAGATTCAGTGGAGAGAGATTCTTAATTATTCTCTTTAGGAAAATCATCCTTAGGGGGGTCTACCTTAGGAGTGTTGACTTTAGGAGAGCCAACCTTAGGAGGAATTAGAATTCCTTAACTTTTTCTTCTTGGGAACTTTCCCCTTGAATGTCCCTTATGAGAGGGCCAATGAAGATGGTGCCAACATAGTAGAATCTATTAGAGGAATATAATTACTAAATGGGGGAGTAATCAAGGTCTGACCTATGAATACTATTTGGCACAAATACATGGCATCAGGATAAGATTTTACTATGGCCACTTGATTATTTTCCACAAATTTAACTGGTCAATGTAGGGTATATAAGACTTTCCCCAAGGCATGTAATCATGGGCTTCCTAACAAGAGATTGTAAGAAAGAAGCCCTAACATAACATAAAACAAGGTAGGAATGAATACAGGTCCAACCTTCAAGGGTAGTATTACCATACCCATAATAATCTTTCCCATATTTTCAAACCCTCTAATGTATAAAGAAGATGTTACTAATGAGTTTTTATCCACCTTAATTTTGGGGAGTAGGTCCAAAACACATATGTTGAGTGTTGAAATAGTGTTAATGAGGGTTCATCTTATTCCTACCCCATTTAAAAATGCTATAATCATCAATGGATTTGCAAGATTCCTTGTCTCTGGAGGTAGGAGTTCATGTGGGTAAAATGTGATATTTGATGTATCTACATGAATATGATCTATTAAGGAATTCACATCTATTAGACTCACAAAGGAAGAAAGAAAGATCTTTTGAGGACCTTCTTGGAGTATCCATTGATAAACCAAGGAATCCCAAAATGAGATCTTAGCAGGAGTAATATAAATTTATTCGATAAGATTGTAGTCACTAGTTTTCCTCGCCACACATTTAGTGGATTGAGGAAGATTAGGTTGAGAAGATGGTAAAATTGTAGTAGTTTGGTTGAGGTTATCCTTGGTCTTTTGACTATTATAGGTATGAATGAAAATGGTGTACAACTCACTCCTATATCGAGAGAACTTACAAAAGATATTTGAAGAACCACTTCCTCATGACCCATTATGTGTGGACTTCACCTTTTTAGGTGAGGTGATACTAGAAGTCATATAAATGACCAGTCTCTTGGTTTTTGAGGGTACCACCAAGACTATGATGATATTCACATACTCACTAGGTCCTATCAAAGGATTCATCATACATAGAAGGTATTTCATGGACTTAGAATCATGATAGGATGTACCCAATAAATCATATAAGCCATTATCTTACATGTTGAAGTCATCCTTAGAGAATTCCTTGTCAAATGCATCAAATCCTTAACACATCTTCATTCACATCAGATTCACCAAAATGTAGAGTAAGGGATTTTCTACATTTTGCAAGAACAAATCTTATGCTACCTCAATGATACAGAAAGGAAAAGCTAAAGGGGATAAATTTGATCTACTTAAACTAATTATAAAATAACTTGGATGAGGTAAAGGGATTCTAATTAAATAAAAGTGGAAATATAACTATAATAAGTTAATGCAAGTATTATATTGTTAACAAATGACATAATACAAAAAATTCTAATAAAATATAAATTATGGTACATACAGATATTTTGACGTAAAAAATGGAAAATATGCCACATGAACAACATACTATAGAAGTTTGGAGCTCTTGACCTTGGATAAAACTACATGGTGAAGAAGTTTCTATGTCATGTTGGGGTCCTATATAACAGAGAACAAAAAAGTCACGAAATGTGCCTATCAATCAAAGATTCTAGATTTAGGTATGTTGACATCACTTGTACACACAAAAATAAGGAAAGGTGTGGGAGCTGTATAGAGCTTTGCCTTAGTCAAACCTTTACTTTAGTGTTCCCACCTCCGTGGAAAACCAAATATATATATATATATATATATATATATATATATATATATATATATATATATATATATATATATATATATATATATATGATAAACCAAAATGAAGACAAGTAATAGAAACAAATCCCTACTAAACAAAGGAGAAACCCTTGTTGGAATTTGATGAAGGTGATCTAATTTTTGATTGTATGATTTCATTGTGGTGTTATCATTTTTGTAAACATGTATTGAAGGCATGAGATCAGCTTTATCGATGGTGGTGAAGGATTTTTTTGAAGAATCAACTAAGTAAGAAGACAATATGCAAGGTTCAGGCAACCAGATTTGGAGTTGGAGATCAAGTTAAGGTGTGCACTTGGTTAGATAACATATATAAAGGTATATTTATCTACATCTATGACCGCATCAGTTAGATTGAAGAATACATTGATTTTTTGAGGATTGAAGTGATAGATACAACAAGAACAGGAGACAGATAGAGTGACTTTGGCTAGATCAACCAACTGGTCAATTTAGAGTTGGTAAATGTTTTATTTACAACTTGGTTAATGGTGTGTTTACTTTATTGAGATTGCCAATGCATTTTTATGTGATCAAATTTGAATTTTATGTCAGTGGGTAAATTTTTTTTGGCAAAGGCTGACTTGGAAAAAGTTTTTTATAAAACAAGGTTGAAATTAATTTTAGGGTAAGATGTGATGATGCAATAGGTGGTTATGATCATGTAAAGATGAATAAAGGATAATTTGATGTTGATATGGTGGTGTGATCAGAATTGAAGTGGATATATCATAGATAAATCATTCACTCTTGGGTCTATCTCAAGGCAATCCCTAATAGGTTTGTATGTAAAATCCTTTAATAAGGTCACTTGTAATAGGGTGAGATGGATCTCTAATAGGATCTAAAGTATGAATCCTCTAATAAGGTGACTCTTAGAAGGAGCTAGAAATCCCTTAATCGGGTAGCCTTTAACAAGATTTTTTTAGCTTCTAACAAGGCTAAATACTCTTAACTGGGTATAACCTCATAAGGGTTTTTGTAATTTCTCCTTACAGTGAAGATTTCATTAGTGCACTAGTGAAATTTGTGGGCATCATACCCACAAATGGTTTTATCCCTCTAACAATAATTTCCATGAGAAAAATCTTGTTTCTTCTATTCAATGTGTGTGAATGTTTTATTTTCTATGCTTCTATGTTATATTATCATTTCCATGTTGGATCTTGTGGAAGATTATTGTTAAGAATTTATGATTTATAGATGCATTGATTTATCCCCCCCTCTTAGTACATTATAATACTAATAATTGGTATCAGATTCTTGGATCACTTAAAAGGATTAACAACTTAGGAAGGATCCTGAAGGAAAATATGGAGGGTTTGAGATACAAAAGGAAACTTGATGAAAGAGAAAAGGGTTATCAAAGAGTTGAAGGATCAATTGAAGCAATCAATATAAATTGAATAGTTCAATGAGAGTCATTACTACATTGAGAAATTGTCTAAACAAAGTGGATATGAGGAATATGAAACATCCCTAGAAGACATGGCTATGAAGAATGAAAAATTACACAAAGACAAAGAGAGATTGAAGCCCAATTAATTAGAATTTGTTAAGAGTTGGAAGCAAGGAGATTTGAAGAGAGTGAAAGGAAAATTGGAGAAGATGCCCTAAAGGCCAAGGATGAAGCACTAAAAGTTGTAGAGGATGAACTTTTCAAGTTAAGACAATAAGTTGGGACATTGCATGAACATCTTCATGATGCAAATGAAGAAAATTTAAAATCCCTAAGGGAGAATGAGAATATAAGAAATGAGAATGAGAAATTTAAAGGAGAATTGAAGACTACTAATGATCTTCTAAATAAATTCAATGAAAGTACTACAAAAATTGATGAGAAACTTAGAAATCAAAGAAGATGTAAAGAGACCATAGGTCTAGGATATACTGGTTTTACTACTTTTGAAGTTGGTGAATCCTTTGAAACAAAGGAGATCAAGAAAGAAGGAAAGTATCCACCGAAGGTAACACATATAAATTCTAGGAAGAAAGGTTATAGTCATGTATATTTCAATTTATGGTGGGTCATACTACAATATATGTAGAAATAGGTCTACAAATAGAGCTATTACTTTTGATGAATATTTCTACAGCTGCAATAATTATAGATATACTACTCATTATTGTAGATCTAAAGCCAACTATAGATCTATTAGATCTATTACAAGTGCAAAAAATATAACCACAAAGCTGATGAGTGTAGGTAAAGAGTGAATAATCAAAGGTTACCTATGAACTGGGAAATACCTTACCAAACAAAGAGGAAATTAGATGCCACAAGCTTAATATGTGGTAACTATGGACACATGGATATGAATTTTAGAATGAGGATTATAAGGGGTAATGATGTACCATGGAGATCAACTAGTATGGAATGTTTTCATTGTCACAAGATTGCAAATCCAACAAGGAACTACAAGTTAAGGAACCAATCGGTAAACCAGTCAAGAAACCTAAAAGGAAACACATTTTGAATGTATAAGAGACTTAGAAAGAGATGAAGAGTTGGAAGAAGAAAAAAGATAGTAAGACATCAAAGGGACATGCATTTCCATCAGATGTGGAAAATTCATCATCAAACTAGGCCTTCATGTGGCCTAAGGGGAGCAAGTATTGTTGAATCCATCTGCAGAACCCCTATAGGTGTGAGGTAAAATCTATCAACATTTTAAGATGAAATAAGGACTTTTTGAGTGTATTGTGAAGTTTTAATAAGTTACATGGTGTTTTGATCATCGATAATGATTTTTTGGGTCAATCAGTGAAATGGTAAGTTCTATCATAAGTGCATTTAATATGCATGAGAAGGTAGATAAAAAGGCTATTTTGGATTTCATTTTCACCTTGTGCATTTTGAAAGTTGTTGTGAAGTTAAAGAACAATTGTTTGAGCCATTTGTAGGAATCCAAGAAATAAGGAGAGATTGTTTGTGCTAATCTGGGAGAGGAAATCAATCAATTTTTGTCATGTTCTTCAGAAAGATCCCTAGTTGCAAACTGTTTGAAGTATTTATCTAATATCTACATTTGTAGTTGAAAGTTTGAGATGGATACTCCTAAGTTGATAAATATTACTGAAATACCTATATCATAGTTTAAGAAACATTCATTCAATTCGATGGAAAATGACCTGGTGGGTGCCCTAACTAGCATTCCCTACGGTGTTCTACATATAGAGGATGTTATAGAATTTATTCATTGCAATTTGGAAGGCCTAGGATTAGGGGAAATATATGAACAATATAAGAAGTTATGTGATAATAACTTAGTGTTGAAGGATGAGCATAAACACATAGCCGATAAATATTTTCATTTTGTAGTTAGTTACCCTAATAAATTTGAAGATGATCAGATTAGGTATGTTCTAAGTAGAATGTGTGACCAGTTCATGTGGCTAGACCCACCACACAAAATCCATGTTGTAACTGGTCTATTCTCAACTAGTGAAGTACATGTTCTTCACACCATTCCTATAGAAGAAGTGATCTGATTGACAAAATCTAAGTGGGATGGTCATGCAATGGTTGTGAATGACATTACAGATGAAGAGGTAGAGTATGCATCTATGGTTATTGGCTAAAAGGTGTATCACTCTAGTTGAATGAATATTATAGTTGGTGGTGCTATTCATACAGCCCATATGATGATTAAGGAAAATGAAAACTATGATTTGGCTAAAGCGATGAGAGAGTAGATAATGATGAATCTAGAAAAGATCAAAAGGGACTAGATGAAAAAGTTCAACTATGGTCAAGTGATCATGTCTTTTTTTTTTTCTATTTTCAAAACGTGTTCCCCAATATCAGTGATATTGCATGGTCTATAGATACTCCAGCCTTCATTCAAATAAATAATAGTATCTGACTCTTGGGAAGTGAATAGAGTTAAAAATTATGTGGTTACTTTAAATAATTTTAGAAGAAGATGCATGAAAATGAAAGGATAACATATAAAATTGGTGATAAGTACAAGGACACTATTTTCTTCATGGTAGATATAGACACTTGTTTAATGGAAGCAGTTCAGACAAGGACCTCATGGGTGATGCCTCTGGGTTATGAGGTGGACAGAGACATTCTGACTATGTATGTAGAGAATTTTTTAGCTCAACCAGTAGATCCCAAGACTCCAAGGTTTGGGACATATTGATGAAGGGTGATCCCCTTAATACCACAAACACATAATAGAAACAAAGAAACAACAACAATTTGCAAGAATAAAACATGGGCTTCTTATTATCCCCACAAGTGTGGAATTAAAAATTTTAGAATTACAATATGAAAAGCCACATCAACATTTTACTTACAATATTCTATAGGACAAAGCCTCAAATCATAACCCAAAACTACTACCTAGAATTGCCCTAAATAAGACTATGTACCTTTCTTATATAGGAAATTTCCACTACCTGTGAAGGTTCCAAAAATTTTAGCCCTTAAGGCTGACTACCCTTAGAATTATTTTATTTTTCATAATTATTACATTAGGGTTGGCTCAAAAGAATTAAAAATTATGTTTTTAGGTACCCCAACTTCCGAAGGCCATAAATTTTTAACCGTAGCTCCGTTTGAATATTATAACCACTTGTCAAAAATGGTAGAACCTAATCTATAGTGCGTGACTCATGTAGGCTCTAGTGAGTCGGGGGTCAATTGTGGTCTGGAGCCTCTGAGGCCTTCAAAATTGAGCTCAAAGATTTTGTACCCAAAAACCTCAATAACTTCACCAATACATATGATATGGTAATGAAACTCAATTGGTAGGATGATATGACTAAGATGAACCTCCACCTATGAAATCAAAACATTCTGGGCTCATATGACCAACTTACTAAAAATAGTAAGTTTCCATAAATAGAAGCTCTGCACAAGATAGCCCTTATTGAAAAGAAACCAGAAATATTTTTGGCTGATGCAAGATTGCCTCTACACCTAGGATGCTCCTGCCTCAAAAACCCAAGGTAATTTGAGAAGTGACCCTGTCACATCTTAGGTGTGTAGAGGAAAACCAAGATGGTTAACCTCCTCCCTTGTCAGCCATGATGAATCTTCAATAGGCCATCCTTTCCATTTGACTGGGTATTCTTCATATGTCATGTTCCTTGTGCTTCTGCCAACACAACTATCTAGTATATCCTCAATCTCCTTGATAGCTAAAGTAGTTATTGGAATACTCCACTATTCTTCTATGATCTCATCTTCAACACCCCCTTCATGATACTCTCTATCAAATTTTAAATTTTAAATACTAGTGAAATATTCAGCTCATTAGGAAACTCAACCTCATAGGCATTTCCTGAATCATGCTTCTTCAGTATCTTACAGGACCCAAACTTCTTCATTTTCAACTTGTTATATGTACCTACTAGAGATTGCTCCTTCTACAAATGAATCATGACTTCATCCCCAACCTAAAATTTCTTATGCCTCCTTTTATCATCTGCCTTAGCCATATACTACTTATTCATCTTGGTAATGTGCTTCCTCACCTCCTCATGGATGTTATTCAAATGTTCTACAAAATCTTCAATTTCAGCACTATTTATTTCTCCTTTGTCTATCTTCCTCAACTCTAAAGAATTTTTGGGACTAATTCCATATACAATCTGGAATCATGATTTACCAGTGCTCTTGTTGATAGAATTATTGTATGAAAATTATACCTATGGTAAAATCAAATTCCATCCTGTTGGCTTATCTCCAACCAAACATCTCAACAAATTCCTCAAACTCCTATTCACCACCTTTGTCTGTCCATCATTTTATGGATGATGTGATGAATTGAACTTTGAATCTATCTTTAACTTCTTCCACAATGTGCACTAGAAATATCCAACAAACTTAGTGTCTCGATATGAAACTATGCTCTTTGGCAAACCATGTAGTCTCACCACTTCTTTGAAAAAAAATTATGCTACATGAACAACATCATTAGTCTTCTTGCAGGGAATGAAATGTACCATCTTTGAAAATCTATCAACCACCACAAAAATTGAATCATGTTTTTGCTAAGTCCTTGGAAAACTAAGAACAAAATCCATATTGATATCATCCCAAGGCTTTTCTAGTACATGTAATGGCTGATACAACCCTATATTCTTCTTTTCTCCTTTTTCCATTTGACATACTTTGTAACTCTGTATAAAATTCTTGACATCTTGCTGCAACTGTGGCCAGTAATAATTCTCACTAACTAGAGAAAGGGTTTTATTACAACCAAAATATCCAGCCAATCCTTTGCTATGCTTCTCTTTGATTAGATTCTCCCTCATAGAACTTCTTGGAATGCACAAAAGACTCCCTCTAAATAGAATACCATCCTACATGATGAAATCCAACCACTTCATTTTGTCTAGAGAAAAAGGTTATGTACAAGCTTTCCAAGCTTCACCAAAATCAGGATCCTATGGATACAAAATCTTGAGTTATTTGAACCCAGCCATGTCAATCTGCATCTCTGTCAGTAAAATTTTCCTTCTGCTAAGCGCATTGGTAACCCTGTTAGACTTTCCACTCCTATGTTTTAAAAAAATGTGTAACTCAACAAAAATTCCACCCATTTCAAATGCCTTTGATTCAACTTTCCTTGAATATTCAAATATTGCAAAGCTTGATGATCAGTATACAAACAAACTCTTTAAGAAGAAGATAGTGTCTCCACTTCTTCAATGCCTGAACTATAGCATAAAATTCCTAATCATAAACAAAATATTTTCTCTTGGCATCATTTAACTTCTCAATGAAATAAGCAACAGGTTGACCTTCTTGTCTCAAAATAGCTCCTATTGCAGTACCACTATCATCGCAGTCTACTTGAAACACCTTATTAAAATTTGGAAGTGCTAAAACAGGTTGTTTTGTAACTTTTTTTTTCAACAGTTTATACCTCTTATCTGCCCCTGTAGTCCACTTAAGCTCTTTCCTATCTCCTCGCATTGTTTTAGTCAAGGGTCCAAAAATACTACTAAAACTCCTGATAAACATTTTGTAAAAACTAGCCAAACCATGAAAATATCTTACCTCTATAGAAATCCTTAGAGTAGGCCATTCGAGGATAGCCTTCACTTTTTCTAGGTCCATTTTTAGACTTTCTTCTGAAACTACAAGTCCAAAATACACTAACTCCTTCACAAAACTACACTTCTTCAAATTAGTCAACAATTTCTCTTCTCTTAACTTCTCAAACACCATATGAATATGCATTATATGCTCATCCAATGTCTTACTAAAGGTCTAAATATCATATAGGTAAACACTAACAAACTTGCCCTGGAATTCTTTCAAAACTTCATTCATGAGCCGCATGAAAGTGCTCGGTGCATTGGTTAGCCCAAAAGGCATGAATAACCACTCATACAATCCTTCCTTTATCTTGAAGGAAGTATTCCATTCATCTCCTTCTTTGATTCAAATATGATGATATCTACTCTTTAGATATATCTTTGTGAAAAATATAGCTCCACTCAAACAATCCATAATATCATCTGTTTGCGGAAATGTATACTGATACTTGATTGTGATCTTTTTGATAGCCCTAGAATCTGTACACATCCTCCATTCTCCATTCTTCTTCAGTGCTAATACTATTGGTATAATAGAGGGACTTAGACTTTCTCAAATCAACCCCTTTTGCAAAAATGCATGTACTTGTCTATTCAACTCTTCACTCTATGTTGGTGTCATTCTGTGTGCTACCTTATTTGGCAAACTAGCTCCTAGAATCAAGTCCATCTCATGACTAATCTTCCTTACCAGTGGTAATCCATTAGACACATTATCAAATACAATATCCTAAAAATCATTCAAAAAATTTTCAACTTCTATAGGTACATCTTCTACTTCCTCTTTACCATCTTTTGGTAAAGAAAAAAACATATGCTCATGCCTCATACCCTCTAGGAACTTTCTTCTATCAACAAAACTTATTCTTGCATTACCACATACCTTTTCTTCTGTGTCCTTCAATGGCTTTAGCTTATGTCACACTCCATCCTTTTTTATGGAATATATATTTGTTAGCAATGAATGCTAAATGTTTGGTAGATATTCTGTAGCAGTTGTTGTTGCATTCATGACTATGATTGTCATTGATGTCAACATAGTGATTTACCGAAGACTTGCAATGAAGTAGATAGAGTTTGGATTAGCACATGTGGGTTATTGTAGTTGAAGCTATGAAATGTTGAGGTTATACTCTTTGATATGTCATATGTCTATGGTTAAGAGCGCAGATAGTAATTCATTTATTCATGGAATTTATGATCATTTTGGTGGAAGCAGTATTCAGGTAGTGTTCCTGAGTAGCGGTTTGTGGAAATCAGATGATATCTCCTCATCAGGATGGAATTTGGTTTTGCATAGTTAAAGAGAATTTGAAGACACATTGATAGTGACATGGATGATAGCACAAACTTTGAGGTCACACAAATGAAGATTTATTATATTTGGAAGCTGAAAGTTTTCTGTAATTTTGGTGTAGCATGTGGAAACTTTTACTTTGTAATTGTATGCCAACTCATTTGTAATTATTTGAGTTTGGTATAAAGAAAGGAATGTATTTCCTTGTTGCAATGTATTTTTAATGTGAAAAATGTGTAATTATGATATGGTAGCAGCGGTTGTGATGCTGTATGCATGAAGGGAAGAAAAGAGCTAAGTATAATAGCGAATTTGTGAAGGAAGACATGTGAAGTACAAAGATCTGAAATTGAGATCTGATGTAACAGTTAGTGTAGTTTGGCATAGTCAAAGAAGAGGTAACATATTATTCTATTGATTAATGCAAAGATTATTTGGACAGTGTGTCCTTCTGTCTTCCATAACTCTTAACCGGGTTAGAATCTTTTAACAAGGATTCAAAATCTCCTAACAGGGATTCATATGTACTGAATGTATTTCATAAGACTCCTAATAGAGTCCATCCTTTCACAAGGAATATTCATATTAGTGCATCTTTTTTGGGCATCATTCCCACTGGGGTTTACTCTTTGATCAAGAGGTTCCCTAGTCAACATATCTTGTGTTATTGTGTCATTGTGTATGAATATCTTTCTATGGTTGGTAATTATATTGCTTACATGGTCAAATGCTATTGAAGTTGATAAAAGTTATAATTATCTGACAACTGATTCACCCCTCCCCCACTCTCAGTTATCTTGGTGGACTTTACTTTCTAACAATTAGTATTAGAGCAGTAGGTCCTTGAAAAAGAAGTTTAATAGCTTAAGGAGATCCATGGTGAATTTTAGGAAAGAAAGCCCTAAGTTTGATGGAGTAAAATTTGACAGCTGGAAAGAAAAGATGAAGACACACCTATTATGTTTAGGATGAGGTTATTGGTTGATTACAAAGAATAATAAGACTATCATTGAAGAGGACAATCTTGAAACATGTATTGCGGAAGAGAGAGATCTATTCATGTGTAACATACTTGCAAGAGAAGAACTTTTGACATCACTTCTGGGGAATGAGTACAGTCAAGTAAAATATTTGAAAAAATATCATAAAATTTGGAATTCTTTACAGTCTACTTTTGAAGGTGATGAACATGCAAAAAGAGTTAGATTACATAATTGGATATGTGCATTTGAAGATATAATAATGTTGGAAGATGAATCTATTAGAAGTTATATTGGTAGAATGTCAGACATCATTATAGGTATAAAATCTTGTGGAGGAACAAAGACAGAGAATGAAGTGATGTGGAGAATTCTGAGGACATTGACTCCTATATTTAAGTAGACAACATAGATGATTGAACAAGTGATACCTTGTACAACAAAATTTACAAGAGAAAATTTTCTTGGAAGATTGGAAGCAATAGAAATGAACCTGAGACTATCAGGAGACTTACCTAGAATGGAGATAGCATTTAGTGCTCTTAGTGTTCACCCTACTTTGTCAAGAAGCATCAGTGTGAGTGGAGATTATGCTAGCAGCAACAGATCTAGAAATGAAGAAGACAAGAAGATTGAAGAAGGTATTGCCCTTCTTGTGAAAAGAGAACCAGATGATAAGAGAATATTTAAATGTTGGACTTGTCAAGAATATGGTCATTTTGCATCTAAATATCCTAAGAGAGTTAAAAAGTACAAAAGCAATTTCAAACCTAGAAGATCTAAGGAATGTTATTATGCTAATGATGAAGATCTTGAAGTGAGTAAAGAAAGAACTTTAAGTGAAAGTGATACTGAAAATAATGATGACATAGGATTTGTAGCAATTAAAGAAGAAAATCCTGAAACTAATGTTAAGGAAGAAAAAGCCTTAGTTTCTCAAGTTGAAAAGAAAGCTGATTGGATTATAGATAGTAGTTGTTCACATCATATGACTGGAGACATGAAAAATTTCATAAATTTGAATGAATATGATGGAGTTGTTAGAGTTGGAAACAATGCACCTTGTTTGATTAAAGGTATAGGATCTATTACTCTTGATGGAAAGACTAATACTGATGATGTTTATTTTGTGGATAGATTGAAACATAATCTTTTGAGTGTTGGACAGTTAGTTGATGTTAAATTTGGATCAAATTATATGACTTTTAATTTACTTTAAAATTCAATATATATATATAATCTCTTAATATATATATGATATATATTTCAACAAAATATATATATATATACATATTAATAATCAATATCATAGGAGCTGAAATCAGAATTTATTTATTTCAAGTTATATATATATATATATATATATATATATATATATATATATATATATATATATATATATATATATATATATATATATATATATATATATATATATATATATATCATTCATGTTGATGAGTAACTCAGATTACTTATCTTTACTATACATATCACTGTCGCTGTTATGTGTTGCTGAATCTGTATCTCGCATATATTCTTTTGGCTGTGCATCTCTCATATTCTATTCACTATGCTATCTACTCTCACTCACTTTATTTCATGTTCTTATCTCATATTGAACACCGAACATATATATGGAAGACACGGAAGTATAGAGACATGTCTCCGTAAGGAGACATGGCTCTATACAGTCATGTCTCTTCATTTATAACAAACGTAACCATCGTTTAATCAATGGTAACAAAATGGAATAGCATGGAGACCGAACATATCATCGACACTACCCTTTGCATTAGAAAATGCCGAGTCACACGGGACTGTCACCAATAACCGCACTTACGATATCTCATCAGGTTTACATAAACCAGTTGATAACATTTAGTTTAGGGATTGTGTTGACTGATATAAATCAGTCAATACAAATTGGTATTAATGTTAATGTAAAATCGATACATGATGTTTGATCGGTCTCACTAATATTGAGATTAAACCGATATTAGTTGGTAAGATATATATGAGATTAACATTATTTATTTATCAACTAAAATATATACATTGTTTATGCATATTGATATATACAATAATATCATTATTATTATATATATCAATATGTATATATAATGTAGAATAATATTATCTCATCTCAATTTAATGATGTTTATTTATATTCTCATAATATAGTGATCATTTTATCTAATCAAAACTATAAACATCAACAGTTGATAAAGGATATCAAGTTTGATTTACTGAGAAAACTTGTGTGATAAAGGATAAAGATGGAAATCTGATTGGAATTGGATCTAGAACCAGAGGTAATGTATTTCAATTGAATCCTACTGAGATGACATGTTTGATTACAAAGATTGATGAAAGTTGGTTATGGCATAGAAGGTTTTGTCATATAAAATTTGATAACATTGTGAAAGTAAGTACTACACTTGCAGTAAGAGATTTACCTAACATTATGAAGCCTACTAACATGATTTGCAAAGAATGTGTAATGGCTAAATAGAAGAGAAGTTCTTTTCTTAGTAAGAAGTTTACATCTATAGGGAAGTTGGAGATTGTTCATATAGATTTGAGCGGTCCTACCAGGACTAGAAGATTCTATGGGGAAAGGTATTTTATGATTCTTGTTGATGATTTTACAAGAATGATGTGGATTGCATTTCTTAAAAAAAAATATGAAGCATTTGATAAGTTTAAGATTGTTAAGAATAAAGTTGAGAATGAATCTGGAATGAAGATTAAATGTTTGAGATTTGATAGAGGTGCAGAATTTACTTCTAGAGAGTTTAACAACTTTTGTGAAGAAAATGGCATTAAAAGACAATATTCAGCCCATAGAACACCTGAACAAAATGACATTATAGAAAGAAGGAATAGATCAGTGACTGAAGTAGCAAGAGCTATGTTGTTTGAAAATGATTTGGCAAAGATATTCTAGAGAGAACAAGTGAACACAACAGTGTATACAATGAACATACTACAAATCAGAGAAGACACAGACAAGACACCTTATGAATTATGGTTTGGACATGCACCCTCAGTTAAGTATTTTAAAATTTTTGGAAGCAAATGTTATATAAAGAGAGACGATGATATTGGAAAGTTTGATCCTAGAATTGATGAAGGTATATTTCTTGGATATTCTTTGAAAACAAAAGCATATAGATGTTTCAATAAAAGAACTAAGACTATTATTGAAAGTGCAAATGTTAAAGTTGATGAAAAGTTCAAAATTTAGGAAAGAATGCTTGATTATGAATCCGATGAAGAATCTCATCCTAAACCTAACACTCGACCTACTGAATTGTTTTATGAAACTGATAGTGATTTATTGAATGAAAGCCACAGTGAAGTTATTGAAGAACCTACATTTGAAGAGAAATCTGAGACAGTGACACCTAGCAAGATTTTGTTAAGGAATCATCCTTTTGAATAGATTATTGGGAGCATCAAAAGAGGATTTCTTACTCGAAATAAGGCACAAGAATATTTATGTTTGATTTCTCAAATTGAACCTAAGACTACTAATGAAGCTTGTGAAGATGAAAGTTGGACTAATGCTATGAAAGAAGAACTAGATCAGATTGAAAAGAACAAGACATGGGAATTGGTCCCTAGACCTAAAGACAAGAATGTTATTGGAACTAAATGGGTATTTAGAAACAAGATGAATGAACAAGAAGTAGTAAGAAATAAAACAAGATTGGTATGTAAGGGTTACTCACAACAAGAAGGAATTGACTACGAAGAAAATTTTACACCTGTTGCAAGAATTGAAGTAGTAAGAATGTTTTTGGCTTATGCAGCTTACAAGAAATTCAAAGTATATCAGATGGATGTGAAGTCAACATTTCTAAATGGAGAATTGAAAGAAAAAGTCTACATTGAGTAGCCTGAAGGTTTTCCTTTAACTCAAGAAGGAGACAGGGTATATAAATTGAAGAAAGCTTTATATGGACTTAAACAAGCACCTAGAACTTGGTATGCAAGATTGGATAAGTATTTGTTAAATTTGGGATTTACAAAAGGAACAACTGATAGAAATCTATACACAAGAAATTGAAAATAGTTTGTTAGTTATAGTTATTTTTGTTGATGACATTATCTTTGGAGGAGAAGATGAAGCTAGTGACAAATTTGCTGATGAAACGAAGACTAAATTTGAAATGAGTATGATTGGTGAGATGAAATACTTTTTGGGATTATAGATAACACAAAACAATGATGGTATCTTTGTAAGTCAGACAAAGTACTTAAATGACTTTTTGAAAAGATTTGGAACGGAGGATTGTAAACCAGTTGGAACACCTATGGTGACCAGACATAAGTTATCTAGCACATATGAGACTCTTGCAGTAGAACAGAAGAAATATAGGTCTATGATTGAAGGATTATAGTATTTGACTCATACAAGACCTGATATAGCACATTCAGTTGGAATTGTAGCAAGATTTCAAGCTAAACCTAGAGAATCACATTATGTAATAGTAAAGAGGATATTGAGATATTTAAGAGGCACAATGGACTATGGACTATAGTATGAAAAATCTGATGATTTTACCCTATGTGCATATACAGATGCTGATTGGGGAGGTAGTTTTGATGATAATAAAAGCACTAGTGGTGGAGCATTTTTCCTTGGAGGAAGATTAGTTTCTTGGCTAAGCAAGAAGCATAATTGTATCTCACAAAGCATAGAAGAAGTAGAATATGTAGCAGCAGCAAACAATTGTAACCAAATAATTTGGATGAAGAAAATACTAAAGGATATTGGAATAAAATTTGTTGAACCTATTGTTATACATTGTGTCAACATAAGTACAGTTAGTATGTCTATGAATCCTATATTACATTCTAAGATAAAGCATATAGAGATTAAGTATCATGTTGTAAGAGAGAAAGTTGCTGAGAAAGAAGTTAGACTTGAGTACATAAGTACAAAGGAGCAGATAGCAAATATATTCACAAAGCCTTTACCTAAGGATACATTTGAGTATCTGAGAGGTATGCTTGGGGTTATGCCCCAGCCTACTTTTGAGAAGTGATGCAATTGGTTGCATCCATCCAGTGGTATATGAGCCTTATCTTTCTTCTAGATTGGATTTTGGTACTTCCTCTATGGGGGAGTATGTGTATCTAAGCTGAGTCATGAGGACTCTAGTAAATGTATTTTCTGAAAAGTGTCTATTGACATTGAGTTATTGTTGACATAGTGATGGAATTTCTATCATTGATGTCAATGGGGGAGAAGTATACATGAAAAAAAATTTGAGACATTTGTTAGAGAGAACTAAATAGGATAATGAAGCAAGATTTGATTGATGAAGAGGATTTGAAGAAGCAATGTTGCAGTATTGGATTTTTGGAACATTGGATGTTTTTCATCTATGTTACCATCACTGCCAATGGGGTAGATTGTTAGGAAGGAATGCTAAATGTTTGGTAGACATTATATAGTAGTTGTTGTTGCATTCATGACTATGATTGTCATTGATGTCAACACAGTGATTTACCGAAGACTTGCAGAGAAGAAGACAGAGTTTGGATTAGTGCATGTGGGTTATTGTAGTTGTAGCTATGTGATGTTGAGGTTATACTCTTTGATATGTCATATGTCTATGGTTAAGAGCATATATAGTAATTCATGTATTCATGGAAGTTATGATCATTTTGGTGGAAGCAGTATTCACACAGTGTTCCTGAGTAGCGGTTTGTGGAAATCAGATGATATCTCCTAATCGGGATGGAATCTAGTTTTTCACAGTTAAAGGGAAGTTGAGGACACATTGATAGTGACATGGATGATAGCATAGACTTTGAGGTCACATGTGTTGGTGTTATTTTTCCCCAAAGGTCAGCTTGGCATTAGGATTGACAGGGCTAGTGTCACATTCACTCAACACTCCAAATCTGACAGGAAAAAGGGCCAACTAACAAGGATCAAAGAGAGATCCTTCTACACTTTGAGCTCCACATCACTCAGGTGGATGTACCTCATCTGCACACTCATACAACTTGTGTCACACTACAAGCCTGTAGGTCACTGACTGTGGAATGGTTCTCAAACTCTTCTAGGTATCCTGTACCTCAATGAAACCAAGATCTCATGCAATAGCCCTACTTGCATGGAATGAGTATGAAAACCAGAGACCTAACCTATCAAAAAGAAAGGGAAAAGGTGGAACTAAATGGAAATGATTTGAATGGATTGAAAGGACCCCTGAGATGCCCTAAGTCTATGATAGACCAGTGCCTTATCCAATGGGCCACAGAGTCAAATATAATATTGCAAGGGACAGCTATGAAATAAGAAAACATTATACTCAATGTGTTGATGCCTAACATTAATCACACACCATGACCAAACCTCAACTTAACACCCACATGTGCATTCAAATATGTTATTACCCATCAAAAGATTTTGACCCTCCCCTTAGAAGAGACCTATGAATAGACAATACATTAACTAGCATCCACTGGAAGACAAGCATGACCTATCCTTGATATTTTAGCCCATACATACATGAACACTAACCTTGAACCAATTATCTTTGTGAAGACAACTCCACTTGCAAACACATAGGCAATACAAGCAGACAAATCAAACACCCTTAATGTATGACTAATGGACTTAGAATTCAAATGGAGATAGTTTGGTAATAGTAAAAATATATTAAATCTTCACACATAAGACAAATCTGTTACAATATGCACTATATTCTTTGAACCAACAAGGAAAGAAAAACACTCTATATGCAGAGAGAAGGAGAAAATCTATAGGATAGAACCCTTCACTGGAACTAGAAAGGAACTCTAAGCTAGAACCTCTCTAAATGATCTTGAAAATCCTTTTATTGGAACAAGGATTGAAACAAGAAAAGGATCATTTAGAACAAAAATTAAGTCTGCAACCACCCAATCAATCAAATCAGAATTCAAAACAATTTACCACAATTCAGAGGGAAAAATACTGAACCCTGTAAGCAATTAACACTTGATCTTTAATCATGAAAGAATCTCTAAAAGGCACCGAAGATCAATAAAAAATCTACAAAATTCAAATTGGAAGTGACCCTGCAACTACTTTTGGTACATTTCATTTACTCCCCTACGGCAAGACACTCCTCTTCTACAATCATCTCACACCCTGGAGCACACTGGATCGGTGGAGAAAATCAATTTTACCACCTTTGGCCCTTTTTGTCATCAATTTCAGTCCTTTCTGGTCGCTGGAAACATTCTCAGAGATTCAAAAATGAAAGCAAACTATCACCATGCATTTCATGGGCTTATGTTTTTAACCATCCAAACACCTCGGGTTAACTCCGCAACGGTGATGCCAAATAGTTGTCACATGATCACATAGCCCAGAAATGAGCTATGTGAACATGTGAAACACCACTTCCCATTACCTTTGATGTTGTCGCTACCACAAAAGGGTTTGTCACATGTTCGCAAGTTGAAAAACTAGCTCATGCGAACATGCGACAACCCACTACCATGCACCTTGCCGGTTGTCATGTCACCACTGAGAATCTAACAGCGCATCGGCGATCCACAAATCAAACTGAGACCAATATTAAGTCCCTATCGAAGATCCTCTCCATCTCGCGGGCTTAAAATTCTGACGTTAGCAGGGAGAAATCAATGGTCGGTCGCATGATTGCATGGACCAGCAAGATTCCATGCAATCACATGACAACCGTTGATCATGGAATCCTCCCACTGCTAAGATACCCTAACCTGGGCCTACATTCAAACCTATCATCCTGCTAGCTTGGACCAACCAGAGACTGCCACAACACCACCTGCCAATGGGACCACCAAACAACTACAAATGAGCCCCAACACACGTGGCACCCTGTCGCATGATCACATAGCCCGGAGATAGGCTATGCGAACATGGGACAACCGACTAACATTAACCACCCGCATAATTTCCACCACATGAAGTTGATAGAAAATGTCAGTCGCATGATCACATAGCCTTGCAAAAGGCTATGCAAATATATGGCTAACCGCTAGCAAACCACCGCCGCTACCTACCATTAAGTAGTGGTCCCACCAAGCATATCCACCTTAGCACTTGAAAGACACCCCATCACCTGCTATTGGGCCCCAGGGACACGTGTCAACTAGTCGCATGATTGCATAGCCAAAAACTGGGCTATGCGATCATGCGATAGCCAACCCTAGGCTGCCACATCACCACCTCCAGGATGATGAAACTACTTTACCTTTTAGAGGATCAGACGGTTGTTGCAAAAGTGTAGAGGTTAAACATCATGCCACTTTTTCATGCGAACAAGTGACAGCCACAGATCTTGTCCGAACCTTAACTGCACCAAGCAACTGCAAAGAACTGGGACCCACGCGGACAGGTGGCAAGCGGTCGCATGATCACATGTCAGAAAAGTCTGACATGCGGCCATGCGACAACCAATCAGGAAGAGCCTTTGAAGACCTGAGCCCACCATCTAGTCGGACCTGCATAGTTAGAGAATGCCAACAAACAGGGCAGAAGTACGGGGTTAAAAACACACAGGGTTTTCGACAAAAGATAAAAAATACACAAAGTTTCTGACACCAAAAGAGGAGCACACAAAAGCGAGAAGGCATAAGGTCAAAAATAATGAAGATTTTCACACAGACCGAAAACATCATGGATTTTCAAAAATACTGTGAGTTTTCGACACTGTGGCAGATTTTTAAATATTTCCTACAGACCTTAGAATTTGAATAACTTTTAGGATTTTGTGATTCAGCACATGCAATTTGGACTAGAGCTTGGTGACATAATAAAGAACACAGAGCAGGACACACCAAGAAAACATGCAAGGAAAAGGAGCATTTTCA
This sequence comes from Chamaecyparis obtusa, assembly GCA_027943335.1. NCBI lineage: Eukaryota > Viridiplantae > Streptophyta > Pinopsida > Cupressales > Cupressaceae > Chamaecyparis > Chamaecyparis obtusa. The sequence goes on along the minus strand of BSBK01002251.1, from coordinate 490,741 downwards.
AAGAATTTTTTGCTATGACTGGAAAATGGACTAACAGTGGCTTTGTCTAGGGATGATGGGTAACTTGTGCCCATGCGAGAATTCAGGATTTCTAGGAGAGCAAACCACCCACTGGATAAAAATAAGGAACTCAAAAATTGGCAACCGAACCAGGAAAAGAAACACACAACAGGAAAGGGAAACTGTACAAAGATTTACAATATTTACAAAAGGCTCAAGGCCCCAAAACTTTTGATCAGCCTTTACCTCTATCAAACAAGTAGTTTTCATCTCCATTCAACAGAGGAAAACTAAAAATTTTGCTTCCATGTGACAGAACACAATTATATCCACTTTTCAAAAGCTTAAAACAAAGATTGCTAGCACATTCCTCCTAAGGGCTGGAAAGGTAATCATACCAATTCTAAAAATGTTGTGGCACATGCATGTTGCAGTCAAAAAGGAAAATGCTGAAGGAGCCACAAGATGAACCATCCTCAATCCTGTCAACAAACCCAGAAATTCTACTGTCCACATGGAAAGAAAAACACTCTAGCTCTATCAAACTGTCAGTGCAATCGCTATTGGATCCATTCATACTAGAAATTTGCACCTCCAAGGAGAAGATACACTGATCTTCATGCAAACACTAAGGGAACTCATCACATGGGACATGATCACCAAACATAAGAGCAACCTGCATTTTGTCAACAATTGACAAAACCAAAAATTGTTGATAGGTGGGAAGAGAAACATCAACCTGTCGATGAGATGGTGAAGCTTGAGTAGCTAAAAGGCCATCCTTCCATGGCTTAGCAAAAGATTCAAAATCAAAAGAGGATTCAGAATCCACACAACTCTTCCAATTACTACTCAAAACAATATCAGGGACCACTGAGTCACTTGAAACTGAGAAAACACTGGCAACCTCATCATCTGACACATCATATATAACAGGGTTGTTTCCTGGTGGTGCTGGGGTAAGAAGGGGAGAAGAGGCACACATATCAAAGTTAGATCCCATTGACTCATGTTCCATATCAAAATCAATGTGTGTCGGTTGTAAGAACTCAGAGCCATCTCCCCCTAAATATCTGAGATATTCACAAGACAATAAATCTGAAATTTGCTCACTGTGAAGTGAACAGCTATCCTCAAGAACATCATTTTCTACCATAAAATCATCAGCAATACCTTCATCTATCCAATCCTCTTCTTCATTCGACTGATTGCAAAGAGTTTCTACCCCATATTGAGAAAAGGCATCACTTTCATGACTGCAAGAAAGAGTATCAACACCTGACACATCTCCTTCATAAATTTCATCATTCTCAATATTAGCACTAATGAGCAAAGCCCCAAGTGCATCCTCAAGTTCAAGACTACCAACACCAAGTACCCAATCCCTGATACATATATAATGCTCTTCCCACAAGGCATTTGACCAACTAGTTGACTTAGGAAAACAAAGCTCCAAGAATAAACCAATGAAATTAGATTCAGGAAACTCAACATCCTTAGGAAGCTCATCATATACTTCACAAAATCTATCATAGAAAAAGGATATGGATAAATCCTTTCTACTTCCCACTTTTAATCTTACTAATCTTATGCAATCCCTGCCCTCCTCAAGGAAAGCCAGCTCCTTATTCAACTTATCCATTAAACTTAATGCAATACTTCCATATAATTTTGCCAAACTGCAACTGAAAACTTGAAGTATGCTAACCTCTACTCACACCTCATCCTTCTTTTAGTGCTTGATCACTTTATCAGGAACATTTAAAACTTGAGAAGTACCTGGGAGTCTTGCAGCAGAAGATGTTGTTGACTGGAAGGTAGGGTAGATCTTGAGCTCACCTTGTAGCTCCATCAGTTCCTTTGCAATGTAGAGTCGCCACCTCCTTGAAGAGAAAAATATTTCACTAATTTGTGTATCTCTTCCAACCAACCAAAACTCACCAGGATAACATGCACTATTTATCAGAAGGAACACTGATCAAACAGAGAAAAATCAGAGCCACCACTCACAACTAGGTGAGAAAATATTAGCAAATGCTTTATTTATTCATCTGACTCTGTTCTTTCAACCAAGACTCTGGGATGATCCAGCCAAGCAAGGAAGCTTGCTGTCATTTACTTCTTCCCCAGTGAAGTCACCATCTTGTTGGTGTTCTTTTTCCCCAAAGGCCAGCTTGGCATTAGGATTGACAGGGCTAGTGTCACATTCACTCAACACTCCAAATCTGACAAGAAAAAGTGCCAACTAACAAGGATCAAAGAGAGATCCTTCTACACTTTGAGCTCCACATCACTCAGGTGGGTGTACCTCATCTACACACTCATACAACTTGTGTCACACTACAGGCCTGCAGATCACTGACTGTGGAATGGTTCTCAAACTCTTCTAGGTATCTTGTACCTCAATGAAACCAAGATCTCATGCAATAGCCCTACTTGCATGGAATGAGTATGAAAACTAGAGACCTAACCTATCAACAAGAAAGGGAAAAGGTGGAACTGAATGGAAATGATTTAAATAGATTGAAAGGACCCCTGAGATCCCCTAAGTCTCTGATAGACCAGTGCCTTATCCAATGGGCCACAGAGTCAAATACAATATTGCAAGCGATAGCTATGAAATAAGAAAACAATATACTCAATGTGTTGATGCCTAACATCAATCACACACCATGACCAAACCTCAACTTAACACCCACATGTGCATTCAAATATGTTATTACCCATCAAAGGATTTTGACTCTCCCCTTAGAAGAGACCTATGAATAGACAATACATTAACCATCATCCATAGAAGATAATCATGACCTATCCTTGATATTTTAGCCCATACATACATGAACACTAACCCTGAACCAGTTATCTCTGCGAAGACAACTCCACTTGCAAACACATAGGCAATACAAGCAGACAAATCAAACACCCTTAATGTATGACTAATGGACTCAGAATTCAAATAGATATAGTTTGGTAATAGTAAAAATATATTAAATCTTCACATAAAAGACAAATCTGTTACAATATGCACTATATTCTCTGAACTAGCAAGGAAAGAAAAACACTCTATATGCAGAGAGAAGGATAAAATCTACAGGATAGAACCCTTCACTCGAACTAGAAAGGAACTCTAAGATAGAACCTCTCTAAATGATCTTGAAAATCCTTTTATAGGAACAAGGATTGCAACAAGCAAATGATCATTTAGAACAAAAATTAAGTCTGCAACCACCCAACCAATCAAATTAGAATTCAAAAAAATTTACCAGAATTCGGAGGGAAAAACACTGAACCCTATAAGCAATTAACACTTGATCTTTAATCATGAAAGAATCTCTGAAAGGCACTGAAGATCAATCAAAAATCTACAAAATTCAAACTCGAAGTGACCCTGCAACTGCTTTTGGTACATTTCATTTACTCCCCTACGGCAAGACACTCCTCTTCTACAATCATCTCACACCCTAGAGCACACTAGAGCGGTGGAGAAAATTAGTTTTACCAACTCTGGCCCTTTCTGTCATCAATTTTAGTCCTTTCTAGTCGCTGGAAATGTTCTCAGAGATTCAAAAATGAAAGCAAATGGTCACCATGCATTTCACGGGCTTGTGTTTTTAACCATCCAAACACCTCGGGTTAACTCCACAACGGTGACACCAAATAGTTGTCACATGATCACATAGCCCAAAAATGGGCTATGCAAAGATGTGACATGCCACTTCCCATTACTGCTGACGCTACCGCTGCCACAAAAGGGTTTGTCGCATGTTCGCAAGCCAAAAAATTGGCTCATGCGAACATGTGACAAGACACTACCATGCACCCTACCAGTTGTCATGTCACCACCGAGAATCTAATAGCAGATCGGTGATCCACAAATCAAACTAAGACCAATATTAAGTCCCTACAGTAGATCCTCTCCATCTCACGGGCTTAAAATTTTGACATCAGCAAGGAGAAATCAATAGTCAGTCGCATGATTGCATGGACCAACAAGATTCCATGCAATCACACGACAACCATTGATCATGGAATCCTCCCACTACCAAGATACCCTAACCTGGGCCCACATTCAAACCTATCATCTTGCTAGCTTGGACCAACTGGAGACTGCCACGACACCACCTGCCAACGGGACCACCAAACAACTACAAATGGGCCCCAGCACATGTGGCACCTTGTCGCATGATTGCATAGCCCAGAGACAGGCTATGCAAACATGTGGAAACCTACTAACATTAACTGCCAGCATAACTACCATCACATGAAGTTGACAGAAAATGTCAGTCGTATGATCACATAGCCTTTCAAAAGGCTATGTGAACATGCGGCTAACCGCTAGCAAACTGTCACCTCTACCTACCATTAAGTAGTGGTCCCACCAAGAATATCCACCTTAGCACTTAGAAGATGCCCCATCACCTATTACTGGGCCCTAGGGACACGTGTCAACTGGTCACATGATCGCATAGCCAAAAACTGGGCTATGCGATCATGCGACAGCCAACCTGAGGCTGCCACATCACCACCTCCAAGATGATGAAACTACTTTATCTTTTAGAGGATCGGATGGTTGTCACAAAAGTGTAGAGGTTAAACACCATGCCACTTTTCCATGCGAACAAGCGACAGCCATAGATCTTGTCCAAACCTTAACTGCACCAAGCAACTGCGAAGAACCGGGACCCACACGGACAGGTGGCAAGCAGTCACATGATCGCATGTCAAAAAAGTCTGACATGTGGCCATGTGACAACCAATCAGGAAGAGCCTTTGAAGACCCAAGCCCACCATCTAGTCGAACCTGCGCAGTTAGAGAATGCCAACAAATAGGGCAGAAGTGCGGGGTCAAAAACACACAAGGTTTTCAGCAAAAGATCAAAAACACAGAAAGTTTCTGACGCCAAAAGAGGAGCACACAAAAATGGGAAGGCATAAGGTTGAAAACAATGAAAGTTTTCACATAGACTGAAAACATCATGGATTTTCAAAAATACTATGGGTTTTCGACATTGTGGCAGATTTTGAAATATTTCCTGCAGACCTTAGAATTTGAATAACTTTCAGGATTTTACAATTCAGCACGTGCAATTTGGACTAGAGCTTGGTGACACAATGAAGAACATAGGGCAAGACACACCAAGAAAACATGTAAGGAAAAGGGTCATTTTCAAAGAATTTTTTGCTATGGCTGGAAAATGGACTAACAACATGAATGAAGATTTATTGTATTTGGAAGCTAACAGTTTTGTGTAATTTTGGTGTAGCATGTGGAAACTTTTACTTTGTAATTGTATGCCGACTCATTTGTAATTATTTGAGTGTGGTATAAAGGAAGGAATGTATTTCGTTGTTTCAATGTAGTTGTAATGTGAAAAGTGTGTAATTATGATATGGTAGCAATGGTTGTGATGCAGTACGCATGAAGTGAAGAAAAGAGCTAAGTATGAAAGCGAATTTGTGAAGGAAGACATGCGAAGTATAGAAATCTGAAATTGAGATCTAATGTAATAGTGAGTGCGGTTTGGCATAGTCAAAGAAGAGGTAACATATTATCCTTTTGAGTAATGCAAAGATTATTTGGACAGTGTGTTCAATGATCTTACCCTGAAGTTGTTTAGATAGTGGGTCCTTCTGTCTTCCATAACTCTTAACTGGGTTAGAATCTTTTAATAGGGATTCATATGTACTAAATGTATTTCATAAGACTCCTAACACAGTCCATCCTTTCACAAGGAATATTCATATTAGTGCATCTTTTGTGGGCATCATTCCCACCTGAGTTTACTCTTTGATTAAGAGGTTCCCTAGTCAAGATATCTTATGTCATTGTGTTATTGTGTATGAATATCTTTCTATCATTGGTAATTATATTTCTTATATGGTTTAATGCTGTTGAAGATGATAAAAGTTATAATTATATGATAACTAATTCACCCCCCCTCTTAGTTATCTTGGTGGAATTTACTTTCTAATAGTATTGACATGACCATGATGTACATCACGTCTGTTAAAATGCCATGGTCTACCCTACAACATATGACATGTATCCATGATATGATATCACATAGTACCTCATCATGGTATCCACCAATCTTGAACTTTACTAGGCATTGTTCATTGACCATGACCTTATGGTCATCCTACACCTAGGTGATTCGATATGGATGTGGGTGTTTCAACCTCTTGATATTTAACTTTGTGACCATCTCTTATGACACTAAATTGTTAGTTCTTTTGCTATCGATAATCACATCACAAAATTTATCCTCACACTTGCACCTAGTGTGAAATAAGCTCCTCCTTTGCTCAGCTTCATTCTCACCACTCAGTAGGACTCTTCTGTAAATTAGAGTTTCTCCTTTTTCTACATCTTCAGAATGTGATGATTTGGCATCTTCATCCACATGTGTAACTCTAGCCCGGCCTTCAATTCTCTTATCTATCCTTCCTTGGCATTGAGGATATTCATATGACCTGTGACCTTCTCCACAGTGAAAACATGTTCCACGAAAGCCTCCTCTTCCTAATCCTTGTCCTCTTCCTCTTTAATCTCCATTATTCTGATCATGGAAATGATTGAAATTGTTTCCTCTCTTATTTTGACTTCTACTAGCCTCATCCTTCTTTTTTGGACCTTCATTTTGGCCTCCATATGACCATCCACTAGATCTTCCACCATGACCTCTTCCACCTGGTCTACTCTCAAAATTTTTGTTCAACTTTTCCTCTACTTTTAGAGAAAACTAGTATGTCTCTTCAATACTATTCATTTAAACCAAATTCAACTCCTCCTAAATGCTTCACCTCAACCCATTAACAGAATAAGCATCTTTCACCTTATCATATTCTGTATGGCCTGTTCTAATGAGGATTTGATAGAACTCCTCTATATACTCCTAAACATATCTCCCTGCTTGCTTCAAACCTTGCATTTTCTTCAGTAGATCAAGCTCATAATCAATAGGAATGAAATTTTTTTTAATTTATCCACCATCTAATCCCATCTTGTGATTTTCTCCTTTCCTCTTCTATTTCACTCTAACTGAATCTCTTGCCACTAGATCTTTGCATGACCCTTTAGTCTGGCCTTCACAAACTTGGCCCGATCAGGATCCTCAATATCTTCATACTCAAAATATTCTTCTAATTCATTGATCTAGTCGATCAATTTCTTTGGGTTAAGATTTCCTGAAAATGCAGGAACCTCAATCTTAGGTCTTTTCCCAATCTTGGAAATGGCCCAAAAAATCCTTTCTTCCTCTTGGTTTAGAATTTTGCCTTGTCCTTCCTGATCAAAATTTCCTTCTTCAACTTCATCCTCTCTTTCATCTCTAACTATAAGATTCATTCCTCTATGGATCTCTTCTTGCAATGCTCGCACTTGTCTCTAGAGGTCTCTAACCTCAGGTGGCACACCACCAGCTCTTCTGCCATGTTCCCTTCATGGAGACATTTCTGCACTTATCATTGATACCCTAAACCATGGTCCTAGTGAAAATTGCCTCATAGTTGGTGATCTGTCTACACACTCAAGAACTCCTTCTCTGATACCACTTGATGAAGGGTGCTACCCTTAATACCACAAACACATAACAAGAAAAGAGAAACAACAACAATTTGAAAGAACATAAAATGGGCTTCTTATTATCTCCACAAGTGTGGAATTACAAATTTTAGAATTACAATATGCAAAGCCACATGGGAATTTTCCTTACAATATTCTATAGGAAAAAGCCTCGAATCATTATCCACAATTACATTAGGGTTTGCTCAAAAGAATTACAAATTATGTTTTTAGGTACCCCAACTTTCGAAGGCCATAAGATTTTAATCGTAGCTCTGTTTGACTATTATAACCAATTTTTAGAAATGATAGGACCTGATTTATAGTGCCTGACTCGCACAAGCTCCAATCAACCCAGGGCCAATCGCGATCTGGAGCCTCTAAGACCTTCATAATTGAGCGCAAATATTTTTTACCCAAAAATCTCAATAACTTCACCAATACAAATGATATGGCAATGAAACTTAACTAGTAGGCTGATATGACTAAGATGAACCTGCACCTATGAAATCAGAACATCCTGAGCTCATATGACAAACTTACTAAAAATAGTAAGTTTCCATAAATAGCAGCTCTGTACAAGATAGCCCTTATTGAAAAGAAACCAAAAATATTTTTGGGTGATGCAAGATTGCCTCTATAACTAGGATGCTCCTGCATCACATATCAAGAGAAGTCACTTAAAGTGCACAATGATTTGATGGAACCGATTATTGAAAGAAAGGTGAGAAAGGAAGTTGAACAATTCATGATTCAAAAAGGTTTCACAATAGAGAATATTGAGAAAGAAAGAGCTATAGATGTTGCAGATAAATCTAGCACATATAGTGAAGCAAAAGATGATGATGATGTTGAAGTTGTTGGTGAAACCGGTAGTAGCCCAAGTAGTTGGAAAATAAGGAGTGCAACTTCTATGAAAGAGGTAAAATATTCTCCACCTACAAAGAGATCTAAAAAGACTAATAAGCCTAAAACTACACCAGTCAAGGAGACACAAAGCACAAAAAAGGTAATAGGTAAAAGGAAGAAAGAAAAGGAAAAGAGGTTTGAAATTTTTTTTGATGAAGAGAGTGAAGGGACAAAATTAAAGGAGCAGAAGGAACTCAAGGAAAAAGGAAAGAAATCCAAGGTGGTAGGTTCCCCCACTACTAAAACTATTAAGTTTTTCATCCAGTAAGGTAGCTTCTATCAATGCAATCAATCAAAATGTTAGAGAATATGAGATACTTGTTGTATTTAATAAGTATTATCACTTTCTTGATGAGGAAGATCAAAGAAAAGTTGAAGATGTTGTGATTGCAAGCATGCATAAGTTAAGTAAGCTTGTAATAGTACTACAAGGACAAATTCCTAATGCCTTTTATGATTAAATTGATGAAAGATGGAAGGAAAAACTTATGAAGGATAAGGAGTTGGTAAAGTATGTTCTACTTGTTGGCATAATAGTCAATGCTCCCCTCAGGATTCACAACATGGATTAAGCACCTCCTATGTCTTCTATAAGTCTAGTGGTTGTATCAAGCATTAACAGGTTGATCTTTTGGTGCAACGACAACCACTACTTGTAACAAGTGGTATCAAAGCTTGGTCACAGGTTCAAATCCCCTTAGGTAATGTTGAGGGGGAGATTGTTGGCATAATGGTCAGTGCTCCCCTTAGGATTCACAACATGGAATCACCACCTCCTGTGTCTTCTATAAGTCTAATGGATGTATCAGACATTAATAGGTCAATCTTTTGGTGCAATGACAACCACTACTTGTAACAATACTGAGCCTATTACCTGATTCATCTGAGGAAGAAGTAAAGAATATGTTTGCAAAGGTAAGACTTTTATTTAAAACCAAAACAAGAGTTACAAAGTTTTTAGTTAGAGAGACTCAATCGGTCCAAGTTGAAATAGATGAGATTATAAGAAAGCACTTAGGTCTGATGAAAGATAAAAGTGAAGAGGAACTAGTAAAATAAAAAGAGGGTGATCTAGTGGTGACTCAAAATGATGATGGATTTACTATTGACAGTGTGAAGATCACACTTGAGGAAATCAAAGATGAGATGGACCTTACATGTGATATCCCTATCATGGAGATATAGGATGAGCACATGGATACATAGGATCAATATGAATCACATGAGAAACAAGATAATCATGAGTAACAAAAGTAAGAAGAACCAGTACACATGGGTACTGATCAAAATATAATCGATGATGCAATAATTAAGACACCTATAGTTGATCAACAACATCATGTATTGGTAATGGAGAGCACAGGTGCAAAAAATTAGAAAGAGAAGGAGAAAGAAGTAAAGGTCACTGAGAAGAAGGATACAAAAATAATATCTATGGATGGAGATGCTATACCGATTAAGGGACATATATACTTGAGCACTAGGAGTCCTAAAGAAATGATCAAGACTAAGGCCAAGAAGGATAAGATAAAGAAGGAAGCACAAGTAGTTCTTATGACAAGAGATGCATTTTTTGACTTAATGGCTAATGTTAAATATGATGACATGTCCACTCCAATGAAGAAATTGGACATTTTGGTCACTTCCACCGATGAAGAGATGAAACATTTGGAGGATGCTGCTAATGCAAGAGAATAAAAGGAATATGTAAAGAAGTGATAAAAAAATCTAGCAAAGTCCATTCTTGAAGACAACAACACTCTTGCATTGGTTGTTAATTGGGTGAAGGATGTACTACAAGAAGGTGGTAAGATTCTAAAGTCTATTTGTGACTTTTCTCACTTCTTGAAGGATATTGAAAGGAAAAAGAGTGAAGATCAACAAGACTTGAGATTATTTTCATTAAATTTTGAGCTTATTCATGGGAATGAAACTTCTTTTGGAGTTTATGTTGGAAAGATAAACCAAAATATGGAGATTTATAGGGTAGAATAGGACAAAAGGATTGGAAGTTTGCACTATTGATGAATTAAAGGAACTTTCATTTTTGTTGTATGAAGAGATACTCATCATGGAGAATCTATAGAAGTCATGTACTAGTGATAGGAAAGTATTGAAGACTACTTTCAATGATATATTTAGTAGAATGTAGTAGGTGTATTCTACTATATGACTAATAATTTTTTTTCCTTTTTGAATATCAATTGTAACACCTTTTTCATTGTTTTCAAAAGGGGAGAGTACTATAGGAAAATTTTGATGCAAGGGAGATTATTATAGTTTTATTACATGATATTATTTCCTAAGGGAGTTATGTGAGTTATATGAATGTATGTCGTATATGTATGTTTCGTGCGTTTATTGACACTTAGAAATTTTTCCTTTCTAAGTGTTGCCATCAATGCCAAAGGGGGAGATTGTTGGCATTTGATGAAGGTGATATGAATTTTGATTGTATGTTTTTATTGTGGTGTTTTTATCATTGGAAACATAATCTATTGAAGGCATGAGATCAACTTTACTGATGGAGTTGATGGATTTACTTGAAGAATTAACTAATTAAGAAGATGGTATGCAAGGTTCAAGTGACCAAATTTGGATTTGGAGATCGAGTTAAGGTGTGAATTTGGTTAAATAACATATGTAGAGGCATATTTAACTACATCTATGACTCCATCAGTTAGATTGAAGAATATAATGAGTTATTGAGGATTGAAGTAGCACAAACAACAAGAACAGGAGAGAGGCAGTGAATTTGGCTAGATCAGCCAACCAGTCAATTTAGAGTTGGTAAATATTTTATTTATAACTTGGTTAATGTTGTTTTGACATTATTGATTTGACCAATTCATTTTGGCACAATTAGATTTGAATTTTATGTCAATGGGTAAAACATTTTTGGGCAAAGGTCAACTTGGAAAAAGTTTTTTATAAAAGAAGGTTGAAATCAAGTTTAGGGTAAGATGTGATGATCTAATAGGTGGTTATGATCATACAATGATGAATAAAGGATAATTTTATGTTGATGTGATTCTATGATCATAATTGAAGCAGATCTATCAATGGAGTTTCATAATTAGATCATTCACTCTTGGGCCTGTCTCAAAGAAAGCCCTAATAAGTTTGCTGGTAAAATGATTCAACAAAGTCACTCTTGATAGGGTGAGTAGGATCTCTAATAGGATCTAAAGTATAAATCCTCTAACAATGTGACTCTCAAAAGGAGTTTGAAATCCCTTTATTGGGTAGTCTTTAATAGGACTTTTGTATCTTTAACAGGGTATAATCTTAGAAGGGTTTTTGGAATTTCTCCTAATAGGGAAGATTTAATTAGTACACTAGTGAAATTTTTGGGCATCATTCCCACATGTGGTTTTATACCTCTAACAAGGGCTTCCATGGTAAAAATATTGTGTCTTGTATTCAATGCGTGTGAATGTTTTATTTTCTATGCTTCTATTATCATTTGCATGTTGGATCTTGTGGAAGATTATTGTTAATAATTTTAGATTTGTGGATGCATGGATTCACCCCCCTCTCTTAGTTCCTTATAATTATAACACCCTGACTACACAAAGATGAGCATTAAGAATGAGCCTTTCTTGAGGGAGGAAAGCCCTTATTGCATGAAGATCAAATGGGTAGTAAAAATGAGCCTTACTTGAGGGAAGAAAGCCCTTACTACCAATATGATATTATTTCAAGATATAATGATAAATGTATTAGATAATAATGCTAAATAATCATGGGCAAAATTTAAATGCAAATGAGATAGATGCGAGTGTAGATCTTCCCAAGTTGAGAGCGGAACCCGACAGAGTTTCACTATGAGATATTTTAGAGAAAAAGATAATAAGAGAAGATACTTAGAAGAATTAAAGAGAGCATGTGTTAGAGAGAGCCAGAGAGATTTTAAAATTATCCTTTTATCATTACAATTGGGTGGAAGTATCCATTTCATTTGCATCCAAGAGACAAGACATGCATTGAAAGTGGTGTTTCCTTTTCAAATTTTGTGGAGGTTGTTGGATCATTTGTAATTTTTCTTTTTAAGGCTTGGAAAAGTGCCACATTTCTATGTTTGGTGAAGGAGAAATATCATATTCAAGAAATTATAATAAAATTCCTTTTAAAATAAGTGTAAATGAGAATTTTTTCTATTTTACTAGTCCTAAAAAAATCAATTACGAAACAACAAAAAATTTCCATTTTGCGAAGGAGCAATTTGAAGAGCTTCATAATGGAGAAATATCACCATTTCGCAAGGATGTTACAAGAAGACTTGAAAAATAAAAGGACTATGATTAGTGATAATAAATGTACATTTTGAATACCGAAAGGATCTATCAAAAGGTTTGAAGTTTATGATTGAAAAGATAAATTGGCATAAGGTAGATTAAAGGTCACATTAATTCCTAGTGTGAAAAGGAAAATAGGACACAAATACATTCTCAAGAGAATATATGAGGTGTAGGATCAGATTGTCAAATTTGCAATTTCCTTTGGTCACAAGCATCATTAAGTTGGAAATGAAAAAAGGAAGATTGTCAATTTGGTTTTTAAAGGCCGTTAAAGCCAAAGTTAATGAGTGGTAACATGTAGTCTTTCTATAAACAAGGCCAAGATTAACCCAAAATGCATATTGTGTGATTAAGATATAAGTATCCATTATAAAGATGGGCTTACGAACCATTTTCAATCCTTTGAATGAGGACCCATGTCTTCAATTAGTATTGCAACTTGACTTAATAGGCTTGGAGGAGGACCAACATGATGTGCTAAATAGTTTGATGGATGCAGCTTGGGAACTTCATACTAGTAACGTTGTGTACCAAAGTGACATGTTTGAGTTAGAGGTCGAACAGGATAGGGAAGAATTGGCTGACATATGCAAGTCATACAGATGAATGGTGATGGTTGGGTTCCATATGGCATGCAAAATGAACTACTAGAGATGTTGCACTAAACATAGTTTTAAAAAATTATATATAACTCTAAACATAGTTAGTTATTAGTTAGGAAAAAATGCAATGGTCTGAAGCTTGTAGGAATCCTTTCATTTTGTATAAAAAGGATGCCAAGACCATTAGATAAAGGATATAGATAATAGAGATACATATAAAAATGTATATAGAAGCATAACTTTTTGAAGATGATTACATAGGGTGATGCAATTGAAGCAAAAATCAATTGTATCAATTTTTTGAAATTAATACAAAGACCCTCTTTTTTGTTTAAATTGAAGATTGTAAGTTCATTTACCTTTGATGATGCTAGTCCTCTGTAATTATTAATTTTAAATTAATTACTACTAGTTATATATTTGGTGAAAGATGGAGTTGTAATTTTAATCTTGCATCATCAGAGATTACATACGAAGTGTTTTCTGTGTAACTCTGTCTAATTGGTTTTCTCAATGAAATTAAATTCAATTAGACTAAGGTTATTGTTGCAAAAGTCATTTCTATCATTCAGGTAGTGGATAGTGTGTTTTTTCACTGTCTCTCAGAGTTGTACATGAAGGTGTGATCAAGGATTGACTCTATCTGCCCAATCTTGGATAAAGGATTGGTCTAGAAAGATTATTTCATAATTCTTGGAATATTCATAAAACTGCAAAGTTCATTATTCCATCAATTGTATTCATAATTAATAAAAAAATATTTTCTTGCAAAAGAATTTAATTCACAACATTCATATCATTCATTTTGATTAATCTCAAGGACCAATTTCCACCTTGAGAAATCATAAAGTCTAAATTCATTGTAGAAAAGCCTTTGACAGTTGACTAATGTCTAAGGTGAAGGATTACCTGCCTAGTTTTAGCGAAGCGTAAAGTGTAGGAGAATTGAATCAGGTTATTGTTCTCATTAGTTGGCCAAAAATGATTGAGTAATCCTATTAGAGAATTGGCAGAGCTCTTGGATTTCCAATATGTGGTTTTGGGAACCAATATATTGGTGACTCCACTGGGGACTTGTTCATAAAAAAATATTGTTCAAGTTTACTTGGAAGCTCTAGTGTTGATTTTCCAAAGATCAGATAGTTTTGTTTTCCCCATCTGAGTCACACAACCAACATATTGGTGAATCTACTAGGGAGATTTTCTATAAGACAATTCAAAAAGCATTCAGAATTTTTGGTATTTGTTATTGAAGATTTGGAAATTTTTCAAACTATTCGTGATATACACATGGGCTCTACTAGAAGAAAAAGAACTTATAAAAGATAATATTTTTTTCTCTAAAGTGAGGTGGTGAATCTATTATTCAAAATGAAATTTCATTCAGTGACTCTGTTGCAGGAGAAGACTCAAAAGTATATGAAATTTTTATTCTTTGAAAAAATAATAATTCTTTTTTAGAATGTACCAAAATAAACAACTGTTGCAAAGAAAAATATTTATTCCAAATGGCATCAGGCCATTAGATCTTAGGAGATTTCAATGCATCCATAATAAATTACTCCCTAAACTCTCACAATTTGTACCAAAGTTTCATGGAGAATGGGATGAATCAACACTTGAGAATTTGGATGTATTTCATACACTCATAGAGGATCATGAGATTAATGTAGAGGATCAGGTGATGAAATTGTCTACTAGAACATTGAAGGATAATGTGAGAAAATAATATGAATACTTACCTACATAGAGTATCTCATCATGTAGGAAATTTGAGAAGTGGTTCCTTGATATATTCCATGATACAGATGAAGAGGAAGAAGGCATATTTTATAAGCAAGAAGAGAATCATGATTTCATTATGGAGAAAGAACCTTACATGTCTTCCTTGGATGCATTTTTTTATATAAAATAATATGAAGGTGAACTTTTAGTATAATTATTCATTAGGAAGTTCAATATTTATAAATAAATTCCTTTGGATATCAAGCCTTCACTATTAAGTAAAATTCATAAGCTATGGATTTACTATGATCCTCAGGTAAGACATCAACTCAAAATTATACATGAAAGCATTTTAGAGGAAGATTCTAATAATGTTCCAAATTCAAATAAGGAAGAAACTATGTATTTGGATGAGGATGAATCCATGTGTGTGAGTATATATAAATGAATATCATGATGAAGAAGAAACTCTCCTCAATACAAAAGAAATTTCATACTTGTTAGATACAAAATATGAAAAATATATTTAGAAGAATGGTCAAAATCTTGTCTCAATTTGTCATAATAGATTTGTCAATAATTCAACACATATTCAAGAGGTATTAGATGAAAATAATGAAAGTAAAGAATTGTTGTACAATTTATGAGCAGGAGCAAATTTTAGAAAAAAAGATTAATGAAAATATTAATCCTATTGATAAAACAAATGATAGTTCCCAAGAAAATGATACATGAGATAAATACATACATTTTGATGAATATAATAGGAGAGGTGTGCCTAGAAGTGATTTTGAAGATTCTTTAAATCTCCTATATAATAAAGCTCCAGAGGAATGTGAAGAATTTTTTCCAAATGTGAATCATTTTTTAATCCATTTTGTGAAATAGAACTACATCCAAAATGTGGAAATAAAGAAGAAGTGTATACAATATATGTACACGAAAAAGTCTCAAGAGATGACCCTGCTAAAAATAGTTACCATGTTGATGAAGTAGATGATGACTCTTAGGAAAATACATTTTGTGAAAGCTTGCACTATGGTACACTAGGTAATCTTTTACATGTTGGACCATAGGAAAACTTCTAAAGAGAGAATAAGAAGATTTTAAAATGAAGATGAGGAGACATATTTTTTACATAATAAGGCCTACTTTAAAGTTCAAAATTAAAAGGCATTCATGTTCAATAGGAGATAAAGATTTGGAATTAATGAAAATAAGTAAAATGAAAAGGGGGATTAGTGATCAAGAGAATTACAAAAGAGGACATGTTGAGACTCATTCACATATTATGGTTTGAGACACAAATATTTCAAAAAAAAAATCATCCAAAAAATATTGCACAGTTAAAAAGTGGGTTACACAGTGAAAGGGATATTCAAATTTATGACATTGAATTTTTTTTCTGAAAATTACATTCAGGTGAAAATTACATGTAGTAAAGGTGATTTAAAATGTTTTTTAAAAGAAGAGGAGCATGATGGAGTGTTAGGGCTTTTAAGTAAACATTATTGCAAAATTAAAGGTCCTGGAGCCAAATATAAACGATAGTTGAATATACTAATCAAGTGATATTAATGGGATATATTTGTAAAAATTATTATAATAAGGTGGTGAAAAGGAATATAATAGGAAATATGAATGGTGAAGAAAATGATGATATTTATAGATGGTGCACATTATTACATGATTAGAATTAGGTTTTTGATAGAGGAAAAGAACGATGTTCACTTTTGGGGACCTTTGGTCACCAAATTTTATTTAGACAAGGATTCACAAAAGGGAGTAATGCTACATGATCTTCTCCTTCAGAGATAACAAGATTCTTGCTATAGTCACAAGGATCATATGTCCCAAGAAAGATCCACTGTTGCATCATTTGAAATTTTTCTTTTTAAGGCTTGGAAAAGTGCCACATTTCTATGTTTTGTGAAGGATATATCTCATATTTAGGAAATTATAATGAAATTAATTTTAAAATAAGTCAAAAGAGCATTTTGGCAATTTTTCAGGTCCTAAAAAAATCAACCACGAAACAATGAGATTTTTCCATTTCTCTAAGGAGTGATTCGAAGAGCTAAGAAATGGAGAAATATTGCCATTTTGCAAGGATGTTGTAAGAAGTCTTGCAAAAAATTGGGATTATCATTAGGGATAATAAATGTAGATCTTGAATACTGAAAGGATCTATTAGAAGATTTGAAGTTGATGCTTGAAAAGATAAATTGGCATAAGGTAGATTAAAGGTCTCATTAACTACTAGTGTGAAAAGAAAGATAGGACACAACTACAATCCCGAGGGAATGTATGAGGTGTAGGATCATATTGTCGAATGTGTGATTTATTTCAGCCATAAGGATCATTAAATTAGAAATGACTAGAAGGAAGATTGTCAGTTAGGTTTCTAAAGGTGGTTAAAACTAGAGTTAATGAGTGGTAACGTGCAATATTTCTATATGAAAAAGTTAGGATTAAACCATAATACATATTGTATGATTAAGACATAAGTATATTTTTTAGAGATGAGCTTTCCAACCATTTTTTTATCCTTTGAATGAGGACCTAGGCCTTCAACTGGTATTGTATCCTGACTTAATACACTTGAAGAAGGACTGAAAGGATGTGCTAAACAATTTGATGGATGCAGCTTGGGAACTTCACACTAGTAACATTGTGTACTCGAGTGACATGTTTGAGTTAGAGGTTGAGCAAGATAGGGTAGAATTGCCTGACATGATACAATCCATATAGATGAATGATGATGGTTGGGTTCTAGATGACATGGAAAATTAACTTCTGGAGATGTTATGCTTAATCTGCATTTAGTGATACCATATTCTTAATGTAGCGTGTTCATTTTACAAAATTGTACATAACGCTAAACGTAGTTAGTTATTAGTTACAACACAATGAGATGGTCGGAAGCTTGTACTCATCCTTTCATTTTGTATAAAAAGGATACCAAGACCATTCAATAAAGGATATAGATAATAGAGATAGATATACATATTTAGATAGAAGCATAACTTTTTTAAGATGATTACATAGGGTGATACAACTGAAGCACAAATCAATTGTAGGTCACTTTTTTGAAATTAATACAAAGACCCTCTATTTTGTTCAAATTGAAAATTGTAAGTTCATTTACCTTTTGATGATGCTATTCCTATGTAATTATTGATTTTAAATCCATTACTACCACTTAGATATTTGGTGAAAGATGGATTTGTAATTTTAATCTTGGATCATCAGAGATTACATACAAAGTGTTGTTTGTGTAACTCTATCTAATTGGTTTTCTCGGTGAAATTAAATTCAATTATACTAAGGTTATTGTTTCAAGAGTCTTTCCTATCATTTAGGTAGTGGATGGTGTGTGTTTTCAATATCTCACAAAGTTGTACATGAAAGTGTGATCAAGGATTGACTCTATCTACCCAATCTTGGATAAGGGACTGGTCTAAAGATTATTTGATAATTTTGGGAATATTCATAAAATTGCAAAGTTCATTGTTCCATCAGTTGTATTCATAATTAATAAAAACAATATTTTCTTGCAAAACAATTTAGTTCACAACATTCATACCATTCATTTGATTAATCTTAAGGACCTATTTCCACCTTGAGAAATCATAAAGTCTAAATTCTATGTAGAAAAGCCTTTGACAAGTTGAATAGGGTCTAAGGTGAAGGTTTACCTGCCGAGGTTTAGCGAAGCCTAAAGTGTAGGAGGATTGAATCAGGTTATTATTCTCATTAGTTGGCCAAAAATGATTGAGTAATCCTATTCGATAATTGGAAGAGCTCTTGGATTTCCAATCTTTTGTTTTGGGAACCAAGTGATTGGTGACTTCATTGGGGACTTGTTCATAAAAAATATTGTTCAAGTTTACCTAGAAGCTTTGGTGTTGATTTTCCAAAGATTGGATAGTTTTATTTACCCCATCCAAGTCACACAACCAACATATTGGTGACTCTACTGGGGAGATTTTATATAAGACAATTCAAAAGCATTCAAAATTTGTGGTATTTTTTATTGAAGATTTGGAGATTTTTAGAACTATTTGTAATATACACAGGGTCTAATGGAAGAAAAAGAAGTCATAAAAGACAATATTTTTCCTCAAAAGTGAGACAGGGACTCTATTATTCCAAAAGGAATTTTAGTTAATCACTCTGTTGTGGGAGAAGACTTATAAGGATATGAAAATTTTCTTTTTTCAAAAAATAACAATTCTATTTTAGAATTTATTGAAATAAACAACCATTTCAGAGAAAACCATTTATTCCATATGGCATCAGGCCATTGGATCTCAGGATATTTCAATGCATCCCTAATAAATTACTCCCTAAAGTCTCATAATTTATACCAAATTTTCATGGAGAATGGGATGAATCAACACTTGAGCATTTGGATGTATTTCATACATTCATAGAGGATCATGAGATTAATGTAGAGGATCAGGTGATGAAACCATTATTCATAACATTGAAGGATAATGCAAGAAAATAATATGAATCATTACCTAAAAAAATTATCTCATCACATAGAAAATTTGATCAATGGTTCCTTAATATATTTCATGATATAGATGAAGAGGAGGATGTCATATTTTATGAGCAAGAAGAGAATCATGATTTCATTATGGAGGAAGAACCTTACATGTTTTCCTTGGATTCATTTTTTGATCTAAAAATATATGAAGGTGAACTTGCAGTACAATTATTCATGAGGACGTTCAATATTTATAAAGACATACCTTTGGATATCAAGTAAAATGCATGAGTTGGGGATTTATTATGATCCTCGGGTAAGACTTTTGCTCAAAATTATACATGAAAGTATTTTGGAGGAAGAGTCTAATAATGTTCCAAATTCAAATAAGGAAGAAAATATGGATTTGGATGAGGAAGAATCCATGTGTGTGAGAGTAGATATAAATGAATGTATTGATGAAGAAGAAATCCTCCTCAGTACAAAAGAAATTTCATACTTGTTAGGTACAAAATATGAAAAATATATTCAAAATAATGGTCAAAAGTTTCTCTCAAATTTTCATAATAAATTTGTCAATAATTCAACACATATTCAAGGGGTATCAAATGAAAAGAATGACAATAAATAATTGCATACAGTTTATGAGTAGGAGTAAATTTTAGCTAAAAATATTATTCATGTTGATAAAACAAATGATAGTTCCCAAGAAAATGATACATCAGATAAATACATACATTGTGATGAATATAATAGGAGAGTTGTGCCTGGAAGTGATTCTGAAGATTCTTTGAATCTCCTATATAATAAAAATCCAGAGGAATGTGAAGAAAATTTTCCCAAATGTGAATCATTTTTAATTCATTTTGTGAAATAGAACTACATCCAAAATGTGGAAATGAAGAAATGTATACAATACATGTATAGAAAAAGAATTGCAAGAGATGACCCTGATAAAAATAGTTACCATGTTGATGAAGTGGATAATGAATCTCAAGAAAATACATTTTTTGAAAGGCTACACTATGGTACACTAGGTAATCTCTCACATATTGAACAATAGGAAAACTTACAAAGAATGTATAAGATTATAAAAATTAAGATGAGGAGACATATTTTTTAAATAATAAGGCCTACTATAAAGTTCAAAATTAAAAGGTGTCCATGTTCAAAAGGAGATAAAGATTTGGAATTGATGAAAATAAGTAAAATGAAAAGGGGGATTAATGATCCAAAGAATTTAAAAAAGAGGACATGTTGAGCCCGATTCACATATTATGGTTCTGGAAACAAATATTTCAAAAAAATTTCATCCAAAAAATATTGCACAATCAAAAATTGGGTTACACAATGAAAGGGATATTCAAATTTATGACATTGAATTTTTTTGTGAAAATTATATTCACATGAAAATTACATGTAGTAAAGGTGATTTAAAATGGTTTTTAAAAGAAGAGGAGCATGATGGAGTGTTAGGGATTTCAAGTAAACATTATTGCAAAATTAAAGGTCCTGGAGCCAAATATGAATGAAAATATGAATATACTAATCAAGTGATGTTAATGGGATATATTTATAAAAATTATTATAATAAGGAAGTGAAGAGGAATATAATAGATAATATGAATGGTGAATCAAATGATGATATTTACAAAAGGTGCACATTATTACATGATCAAAATCAGGTTTTTGACAGACGAAAAGAATGATGTTCACTTTTAGGGACCTATGGTCACCAAATTTAATTTAGAGAAGTATTCATAGAAGGGAGTAATGCTACATGATCTTCTCCTCCAGAGTTAACTAGATTGTCGCCATACTCACAATGAGCATATGTCCCTAGAAAGAGCCACTATTGGATCATTTGTAATTTTATTTTTAAGGATTGGAAAAGTGCCACATTTCTATGTTTGGTGAAGGAGAAATCTCATATTTAGGAAATTATAATGAAATTCCTTTTAAAATAAGTCAAAAGGAGCATTTTCTCTATTTTGCGGGTCCTAAAAACATCAACCGAGAAAAAAAAAATTCCATTTCATGAAGGAGCAATTTGAAGAGGTGTGAAATGGAAAAATATCACCATTTTGCAAGGATGTTGCATGAAGACTTAAAAAACAATGGGATTATGATTAGGGTTAATAAATGTACATATCAAATACTGAAAGGATCTGTTAAAAGATTTGAATTTGATGCTTGAAAAGATAAATTGGCATAAGGTAGATTAAAGTCACATTAATTCCTGGTGTGAAAAGAAAAATAGGACATAGCTACATTCCTGAGGGAACGTATGAGGTGTAGGGTCAAATTGCCAAGCATGTAATTTCTTTCGGCCATAAGCATCATTAAGTTGGAAGTGACCAAAAGAAAGATTGTGAGTTAGGTTTCTAAAGGTGGTTAAAAAAATAGTTAATGAGTGGTAACATGTGGCCTTTCTATAAAAAAGGCCAGGATTAACCCAAAATGCATATTATGTAATTAAGACATAAGTATCCATTATAAAGATGGGCTTGCCAACTATTTTTGATCCTTTGAGTGAGGAGTCAAGGCTTCAACCAGTATTGTAGCCCAAATTAATAGGCTCAGAGGAGGACCAACAAGATGCACTAAATAGTTTAATGGAGGTGGCTTGGGAACTTCATACTAGTAACATTGTGTACCAGAGTGACATGTTTGAGATAGAGGCCAAACAAGATAGGACAAAATTGGCTAACATGATGCAATTCATATAGATGAAGGATGATGGATGGATTCCAGATGGCATGGAAAATGAACTGATGGATATGTTTCTCTTAATTTGCATTCATTGATACCGTGTTCTTGATGCATTGTGTTCATTTTAAGAAATTGTACATAATTCTAAAAGTAGTTAGTTATTAGTTAGGAAACAATACGATGGTCTGAATCTTGTATGCATCCTTTCATTTTGTATAGAAAGGATACCGAGACCATTCAATAAAGGATATCGATAAAAGAGAGAGATATACAAATTTAGATAGAAGCATAAATTTTTGGAGATGATTACATAGGGTGATGCAACTAAAGCATAAATGAATTGTACCCACTTTTTGCAATTAATACAAAGACCTTTTTTTTTGTTCAAATTAAAGATTGTAAGTTCATTTACCTTTGCTGATGCTATTCCTCTATGATTATTGATTTTAAATAAATTAATACTACTTAGATATTTGGTGAAAGATGCAGTTGTAATTTTAATCTTGGATCATCAGATATTACATACAAAGTGTTGTCTGTGTAACTTTGTCTAATTGGTTTTCTCAGTGAAATTAAATTCAATTAGACTAAGGTTATTCAGGTAGTGGATGGTGTGTGTTTTTACTGTCTTGCAAAGTTGTACATGAAGGTGTGATCAAGGATTGACTCTATCTTCCCAATCTCAGATAAAGGACTGGTCTAAAGAATATTTCATAATTGTGGGAATATTCATAAAATTGCAAAGCTCATTGTTCCATTAGTTGTATTCATAATTCTTAAAAATAACATTTTCTTGCAAAAGCATTTAATTCATAATATTCATACCATTCATTTTGATTAATCTCAAGGATGAATTTCCTCCTTGAGAAATCATAAAGTCTAAATTCATTTTATAAAAGCCTTTGACCAATTGACTTGGGTATAAGGTAAAGGTTTAGCCACCTAGGTTTAGCGAAGCCTAAAGTAAAAGAGAGTTGAATAAGGTTATTGTTCTCATTAGTTGACCAAAAAGAATTGAGTAATCCTATTAGAGAATTGGTAGAGCTCTTGGATCTCTAATCTGTAGTTTTGGGAACCAATGGACACTAGCATACTTTAGTGAGATCTGCATGTCGTACTCACATCCAGGCATATGGGCCTTAAAATTGGGTAATATACCATGGACATTGTGTTATGAGGGGTCATGGTGTCAAAATGTGGCCATTTGATCATGGCCCTCTATTTCTAAATCATGGGACTCGATGCAAAAGTGTCATAAATGCAGGGGTGCAATTTTTGAATACTACAATTAGTTTTCTTTCCAAGATATTTTTATTTCAAGATATTTTGATATGTGTTTTGTTTCGAGTGCAAAAATATAGGGTATGTCAACTGTCTTACCAATGAACTACAAATTCATGGGTTAAAAGAAACCCTCTAAGTTGAGAAACATTCTTAGTGAAATCATAAGTGCTAGCATAGTTTATATGGACTTCAAATAAGTTTTTGAGGAGAATTGGGAACCCAAACAATAGAAATCATGATGCATTATCCATGGTAATGTCTATATTGGTGCATGCAACAGGCTTCCTAGTGGTAATCCAGTCACCTAATCTCATCATAGAAACAACAAAGAACTACAATCTAGTAGAGAGGAGAGTGTTGAGAAAATAAGGAGAGGTGGTATTGAATATCAAGCTGGACATTATATAGGATGTCTTCCATATCTTGATTGCTAATGAATATGCCAACATATCAATTGCAAGAGAAAAGAGTTGGTATAGAAATGAGTCTGAAATTGAATGAGAAATCAATAGGAACTACTTGAGATGCTGAAGAAGGATAGAAAATTGGAAAAACACCATCATGCTTATTTTATGGATGACATGAAAAAATGTTTCACTCAATTGAGAATAGTCTTTAGCCTACCCTAGGAAAAACAACTAGAAACATGGACGGTGTTATACATCAACACGATCTAAAAGAGGAAGAATAAAATATACTAGCAACAAATAATAAGTGATAACTTGGACCAATGGATATAGTGGGTAAATACCATTCCCAAGTTCTACATGAAGTCCTACATAGTGTACCTATTGGAAGCCCAAGAAAAATATTTGGGCCTAATAAAGAAGGGGTCTCTCTAGGATCCTAAGGTATAGGAATATAAGGTATAGCCACAAATAGATTGAAAGGATAATCTACCCAAGTTTAACCTAGAATACCACATCAAAAATGATTCTTTTGTTTTTTCTATCATCTACTCCATTGAGGTAAATTTTGTGAAAAGGATGTCAAAAGAAGCTATTTCTTAGATCAAGAAAGTGGGAAGTTACTTTATTCAAATTTTCACTTTCACATACATTAGAGTGGCTGAATGCACCTTGTAACAAAAGAAAATTCCTAGGTACCCCTCATACAAATTGGTTTTGATGGAATTATGCAAGATCTCAAATTATCAGTGGCTCATAGTATTGAAGCATAAACCTTACTTCCAATTCCCAATTGGAATTAGAGCCCACCTAGCTCAAGATGTCAAGGTACACAAATTAATGTTCTTAGAGTGGGATGAGTGCCCACTTAGTGATTTGACAATAGTCTGAGGGAAGTTTGACCCCATTACAAAATTCAACAAAGTGATGGGGGCCCACTTCAAACTTCAGCCTCACCTGGATGATCATTGGGAAAAATATATAGCTAACTATGAAGTGCAAATAAGGGATTATTGTAGGATGAGTTCAGATTTGGCATAGGATTCCCTCAACTTTAATATTTTAGAGAAACATCAAGAATATAACTCCAAGGATGTTCTGTTGTCCCTATATAATATAGATAGAGTTTTTTATAGGTCAACTTTGAATGTTGAGATAGAGGTCAATGAGTTAGATGATATAGAACATCAGTCTAGGCATGTAATTTAGTGCAAAAAATATTGGATGCAGAACTCTTTCTGTTAGGAATAGTCCCAAGAGATAACTAAGAGGGAGGGGGGGTGAATTAGTTATCTACAAGTTTCAATTCTTTATTGAATTAAGTATACTTAAACATAAAGCATAAACACAATGAAAGAACACTTGAACACAACACCAATATTTTGGTTACGGGGAAACCCAAATAGGTAAAAACCCTGGTAGGAATTGACACCAACTAATAATCTGTACTAGTGTTTTATGATCCTTGCTAGAAGATCCTTAACCCTGTTAGGAGTTTCTTTACAATGTATTTGGTACAGTAGACCTGGTCAAGGGTCAAACCTTGTTAAGATTCTTTTACAATTAACCCTGTTAGGGTGAGGATGCACTGTCTAAGAGCACATTGCTCAAAGGGGTGAAGGCTACAACCTTCTGAATAACTAATACACACTATATCTGGATCTTGGTGAGCTGTGCTTTCACCTGCTATCTGGATCAGTTCCAATGTATAGAAAAAAACACTTTACTTGGTCACATAGACCTTTTCTTGATGTCTAAACACTTCACACACTCTGCTCTACTCTTCACAATCAACTCTGAACCATGCTTTAGCAATCACAAATGACTGCCTATAAATATATTTCCTCCAAATGATATAATCAAGTCAGCCTATTAAAAAAACCTTGAAATCATATTAGAGAAACCATAACATACTCCAATAATAATTATGTTGGCTCTACGAAGCACGCAACACAATCTGGGACTTGTCCAATATTAATAAGTGTAGACGCACGCTACACACTATCGGCTCTACCAAAGTAACTAAAAATTTCTCCACAAGCTAAATTACATCATGTGCTCTTAACCAAACATTAATAACTCTTCTCTAAGAACTAATCCAAGGGTGCATACTGAAATGATAGGCACAACTCCATAACCAATATAATCTCTATCGATTCTTCTGAATAAACACATGAAACTGCTACTTTCTGAATAGTGACTGCATAACTTCACTTCTACTAATTATCAAACTCTGCGTCCATGAATGTAACAACACTAACATGTCTCCATCACATATCCAAATGCACAAGCCTCCATGAAAACTATACGAACAATCAATCACCGAACACTGCCTGTAACTCTGTCAAGAACACTGCTGACACAAGCTTCTATATAACTGTTTGTACTAATAGTTAACCTTTGTGTGCATGATATCATGCTGATAACATGTCTATGCTATATATACCATAATCTTACTACGTAAGTCTTCCATGCATGATACTTACCATATGTTCTGATCAATGACAAACATACAGTTAGCACTAGCTTGCTGGCAAATCTGCAACAATCTCCCCCTTTGGAATTCATGGAAACATATGGAATGAAAAACACCACCAACCCAAGTGAACATTTATTTTATAACATTCTCCATTTCCTCTTCCAAACTCTCCCAAGGATGAATCCTCCTTTTACTGCAATATTCTTCAACATTCTCCATTTCCTCAACTGAACTGCTTCCATAACTGAATACTACTCCCCCTTAGTATATTACTCCTTTTACTTATGTTTTTCATGACTATATATTACTCCCCCTTTGACATCAATGGAAAAGGGTGCCAAATATTTTAAGCACCATTACTACTCCTGAGGTAGAGTAGTCAACCATCCATCAGTCCCTGAGGACTGATGGTCTTTCTTCTTTCTTCTAGGCAGAATCAGGAAAGGGAATTACTCCCAACTTCTCCCTGAGATACTCAAAAGTATCCTTTGGCAAGGGCTTTGTGAATTTGTCTGCTAGCTGATCTTTAGAACTCACATAGTCCAACTTAACTTCTTTTTCTGCTACTTTTTCTCTTAGGAAGTGATACTTGATCTCAATGTGTTTTGTCTTTGCATGCATCACATGGTTCTTTGACATATTGATAGTGCTAGTGTTATCACAATGTATAACAATAGGAAAATTGCTTGATCCAAACAATTGTAGAATAATTCAAGGTTGCTGCAACATACTCTACTTCTGCTATTGACTGAGAGATACAATTTTGCTTCTTGCTTGTCCAAGTCACAAGTCTGTCACCAAGAAACAATGCTCCTCCTAATGTACCCTTTCTATCATCAATGCATCCTGCCCAATCTGCATCAGTATATACATGAAGCTCAACATTTTATGAATTAGGATACCATAGACCATAATCTATAGTGGCTTGCAAGTATCTAAATATTATTTTTACTTCCATGAGATGACTTTGTTTAGGCTCTGCTGCAAATCTTCCAACAATGCCAACTGCATTGGAAATATCTGGTCTGGTCTAAGTAAGATAAGTAAGTTTTCCAATCATAGACTTGTACAATGTTATATCTACTACTAGTGAATCATCTTCTTTTTTAAGCTTGCATCCAATTATCATAGGTGTCCCTACTAGCTTGAAATCATCCATCTTGAATTTCTTTAATATCTCTTTCACATACTTGGACTGATTAATGAAAATACCTTTCTCTGTCTGCTGCACATTTAATCCTAAAAAGTATTTGATAGGTCTAATCATGCTCATCTCAAATTCACTCTGCATCTCTTTAGAAAATTTAGCACTAATTTTATCATTACCTCCAAAGATAATGTCATCAAAAAATATAGCTACAAGTAGTAAACCTTCAGATGTCTCTCTTATGAACAGATTATAGTCTACTATTCCTTTCGTGAATCCAATCTTTGTTAGATATCCATCCAGTCTCTCGTACCATGCTCTAGGGGCTTGCTTAAGTCCATAGAGGGCCTTCTTTAATCTACATACCATATCAGGTCTATGTAATAAGGTGAATCCTTTTGGCTTCTTAGTGTATACTTCTTCTTTGAATTCTCCATTCAAGAATGCTGATTTGACATCCATCTGATAGACTTTGAAGTTTTTGACTATTGCATAAGCTAGAAACAACTTAATAGCTTCTAATCTACTCACAGGTGCAAATGTGTTTGAATAATCAATGCCTTCTCTTTGCACATATCCCTTACATACTAACCTTGCTTTATTTCTTACTACTGTACCATCTTCAGTCATCTTGTTTCTGAATATCCACTTTGTTCCAATCACATTCTGATCACTAGGTCTTGGGATCAGTTCCCAAGTGTCATTCTTAATAATCTAATCTAGTTCTTCTTTCATAGCATCATACCAATCTGAATCATTACATGCATCTTCAACACTTAAAGGTTCAATCTGAGATAGTAAACATACCACCTCATTGCTAGTTGAATTCTTTGTTTGTGATTTTAATAAGACTTTGCCTCTCTGATCTCCAATGATGTCATTTTTGGAATGGTTTCTAGATGTAAACTTTGTAACTTTAGGTGATACTATCTCATCTTCCTTCTGAGTTTCTTCTTCACTTGTTTTAGGGTCATTAAACAATACATTTTGATACTATCAAACATTTCTTCAACAACTATCTCACTAGTGGAGGGTCTAGGTTCTTCTTCAATCATAGGAGAGTAATCATGATATTTTTCTTGAACCATAAACTTTTCATCAATCTTAACATGAACACTTTCAATGATCTTCTTCAATCTCAAGTTAAAACATCTATAAGCTTTACTTTTAGTAGAGTAACCAAGAAAAATACCTTCATCACTTCTTGCATCAAACTTGCCTACTGCTTCATCCCTCTTGATGTAGCACTTGCTTCCAAAGATTCTAAAGTATTTCACTGTGGGAACATTACCAAACCATAGCTCATAAGGTGTCTTGTTAGCACCAGGCCTGAATTGTATTCTATTGATTGTATAGACTGTTGTATTGACTGTATCTCTCCAATAGGTATGTGTAAATTTTCATTCAATCATGATGGTGCACGTTGTGTCAAGGATAATCCTATTTCTTCTCTCTACAATCACATTCCACTGAGCTATTCTAGGTGCACTTAACTATCTCTTTATGCCATGTTCTTCATAGTACTCATAGAATTTATCAGAGGTGAATTCTTCTCCTCTATCTGACCTTAGACATTTTATATTAAGTCCAAATTCATTCTTAGCCTTAGCTTTGAATATTTTGAACTTCTCAAATGCTTCTAACTTATCTTTCAAGAACACAACCCACATCATTCTAGAATAATCATCTACAAAAAAAATGAAATACCTTTCACCATAGTATGATCTTGTTTGAGTTGGTCCACATAGGTCTGTATGAATCAGATCCAACTTGTTCTCTGTTGGATTATGCTTTCTCCTAAATGAATTCCTCACATGCTTTCCCATTACACATTCCCTTCATATAGTATCAATTAGCTTTTCTATGCAAGGTAGGTCTCTAACTGCCTTAACATTACTGATCTTAACTATGTTATCAAAGTTGATATGACATAGTCTTTTGTGCCATAGCCAACTGTCATCTACTTTAGCAACAAAACAACTTTCTTCTGGATTAAGCTAAAAACCATTACCTTTAGTCTTTGATCCTGATGCAATTATTTCTCCTTCCTTGTTGTTAATGATACACTTGTTTTCATTGACCTCCAATCTGTAGCCTTTGTCAAGAAACTACCCAACACTCACTAGGTTATGTTTCAAACCATCAACATAAAGAACATCATCAGTGCTATTCTTTCCATCTAGGGTGATGGCTCCTCTACCAATGATAGGTTTAGGAGTGTTATCTCCAAATCTCACCATGCCTCCTTCGTATCTATCCAAATGAACAAATCTATCATTGTCACTTGTCATGTGATGTGAGCAACCACTGTCAATGATCCAATCTATCCTGATGTCTTTTTGTGAAATCAATGCTAACTCTTGTGAATTATTTTCATCTTCAAGAGCAATGAATCCAATCTCTTCTTCTCTTGATTCTTTATATGATAGTCCATCTCCAACATAGTAGCATTGCTTTGTATACTTAGGCTTGTAGTTATTGTTGAAATTTTTAACTCTTGTAGCACACTTAGATACAAAGTGACCAATCTTATTACATGAAAAGCATTTAAATGGAAATTGACCTTCATATTTTCCTTTTCCTTTCTTTTCTCTTTTAGCAATCATAGCAATGAAATCATCTAGTGTTTTATCTTCATCATCATCATCAAAATTACCAGAGGTGTTTGCAGATTTCTTACCATGGACTGATGCTTTGAAGGTTGTTTCACTTTTAGGTTTTGTCTTCAATGTTGAAATCTCAAAAGATGAAATTTTTCTGATCAAGGTCTCTCTTTTGAAATTTTATGTAAGATGCATGGTCTCATCAAGTATGTTGATCTTTTTTTCATACTCTGGTGTGAGAGTGGTCATCAATTTATCCATAATGTCTTCTTCTGAGATCTCTCCACCATTGTTCCTGATTCCTGTAACTACTTCATTAATCCTTTGGTTGTAAGCTCTAATGTTCTCTTCAGGTAGCATCTCTAATGCATTTTATCTTTTCTTCCAATTTTTTCTATGTTCATCCCTTTCTTGTTTATCTCCTTCAAACATGTCTTCTAGGTGCTTCCATATCTTGTAGGTTGTGTCTATTTTCTTTATCTCTGAAAGCTCACTACCAAATAGGGCACTGATAAGGGATTCTTTTGCTATTGCATTATGATGGAACAAATCCTTCTTCTTTATTGTAGCATCATCCTTTGCAAGATCTGCTAGAGAGGGGATTTCAACTTCCTTGATAGCCACTTCAAAAACTTCAAAAGCAATGCACTGCAAATGTATCATCTTGTTCTTCCAATGAAGATAATTCTCTCCATCAAAATTAGGACTATCTTTTATAAATAACACCATCTAATCTACCTCAAGATGTTAAACTTTCTCTCTGAGGCACTTGGCTTTGATACCAATTTTTAGGAATAGTCACAAGAAATAACTGAGAGAGGGGGGGGGGGGGGGTGAATCAGTTATCTACAAGTTTCAATTCTTTATCCAATTAAGTATACTTCAACATAAAGCATAACCACAATGAAATAACACTTGAACACACAACACCAATATTTTGGTTACGGGGAAACCCAAATAGGTAAAAACCCCGGTGGGAATTGACACCCACTGATAATCTATACTAGTGTTTTATGATCCTTGCTAGAAGATCCTTAACCCTGTTAGGAGTTTCTTTACAATGTATTTAGTAAAATAGACCTAGTCAAGGGTCAGAACCTATTAGGAGTCTTTTACAATTAACCCTGTTAGGGGTGAGGACACACTGTCTAAGAGCACACTGCTCAAAGGGGTGAAGGCTACAACCTTCTAAATAATAGATACACACTATATCTAGATCAGGGTGAACTATGCTTTGAACTACTATCTAGATCAATTCTAATGTATAGCATAAACACTTTACTTGGTCACATAGACCTTTTTCTAATGGCAACAGTTTGCACACTCTGCTCTGCTCTTCACAATCAACTTTGAACCATGCTTTAGCAATCACAAATGACTGCCTATAAATATATTTCCTCCAAATGATATAATCAAGTCAGCCTATTAGAACCACCTCGAAATCATATTAGAGAAACCATAACATACTCCTATAATAATTTTGTTTTCTCTACTAAGCACACAACACAATTTGGGACCTATCCAATATTAATAAGTGTAGATGCATGCTACACACTGTCGGCTCTACCAAAGTAACTAATTTTTTTTCCACAAGCTAAATTACATCACACACTCTTAAATGAACATTAATAACTCTTCTCCAATCACTAATCTAAGGGCACATACTGAAATGATAGGTGCAACTCCAGAACCAATATAATCTCTATCGGCTCTTCTGAATAAACACAGGAAACTACTACTTGTTGAATAGTGACTGCATAACTTCACTTCTACTAATCATCAAACTCTACGTCTATGAATGTAACATCACTAAAATTTATCCATCACATATCCAAATGCACAAGGTTCTATGACAACTATATAGATAATCATTCAATAAACATTGCCTATAACTCTGTCAAGAATACCGCTGACACAAGCTACTATATAACTATCTGTACTAACAGTTAACCTTTGCATCCATGATATCATGTTGATAACATGTCCATTCTATATATACCAAAATATTACTTCATAATTCTTCCATGTATGCTACTTACCATATGTTTTCATCAATGACAAACATACAATGAACACTGGCTTGTTGGAAAATATCCAACACTTTCTACCTGGAGATAGTACCTATGAATCCTACAACATATAAACCTTTGAAGGTGGACACCAAAAAGGGAAAGAAGGTACATATCCTAGTGTTCAAGAAGACTCCTAATCTAAGGCTTAAAGAAGTTATTGGACATGCAAGGGAGGTAGAGATACAATACCCTCCTTAGGTACTAAGAAAAAAAGGATAAGGAAAAGAGGAAGGGAGAGACATTTTCCTCTACTTCTTCCCCATCATCTAAAACCACAATAGTCCCTATGCCTCCATATCCCTCCAATACATCTTCTCCTCCTCAAGTAGCTCTAGTTTCCACTACTACCACTATTTATCCTTGGGTTGATGTTCCTACTTCCTTTTTGTAGAAAATAAAACCATTCAAAAGTAATGTCAATAATTAAAAAGCACCACCTACTCCTAATCTATCATGAAGGGTATATAATAGATTTAAAAACAAACCCCCAATGATGGAGACTTTCCACAAAGGAGAGGAGCTCAAAGAGGAGATGCCACTAGTAAAAAGGAAAATATCCAATACCGCAACTACCAGGAGGCTAAGCTTGGGAGATTCTTCTTCTAAGGACATCTCAAAGACTCCCTAAATAGGTCCAAGTGCTCCTCTCAAGATCCACAATATTGAATCAGACTCATAGCAAATAAGGATGTTCCAGTAGAGGACCCCTTGGGACTTGATTAATTTGATATTTTTTATTTTGAAGCTATTTGAGGTTTCAAAGATTCATCACAAGAGTCTCCACTGGATCCTAAGGTAGAAGGTATATAATTAGAATGAATTTTTGGAGGCATAGTTATAGAAGAGGAGGTTCCTATAGAGATAAAAGTTCCTCTAAAGGTAGAGTAAGCATAGGGTCTATAGATGATGGATTAGAATGAGAACAAGTAGATGAGGGTGAAGAAATACAAGAGTTGAGATCATGTGGAGATAATTTACAAGAATATATTCAAGAAGAGTGTCCAAAAAAATAGGTAAAATAGTATATGGAAGAAAAAAACTAAGAAACATGATTCCCTATCACCCTTTAGGCATACAATTTTTTCCACCCTATCCCAAGAAAAATCTATGGGCCAATAAGTAGAAAGGTCAAAAGCAGAACCACTAGTTTTCCAACTTTAGGAATATCAAGCTCTTATATTAAATAGAAAGACTACCTGGTTAATAAAAGGTTATTCGGCCCCAAAAGAGAACTTATATAAACACCTAATTTTTCAAAAATTGGTTAGGTTTTCCACTTAGACAAGTCAAGCTAAAGAGAGGCTAAGAGGATATCCAATGCCACAAATCATACCCGGGGGCATTGAGAGGAACAAGTAGCTACCCAAGCACTCTATAAAGCCATGGAGGATGCAACTCTAGATGAATTTTTTATGGAAGAGGTAGCTCTCAAGGTTCCAACCCAAGAAGGAGGAAAAATATTAGTGATATTAGGAATTACTGTATTATTTAAGAACATGCACAGTGACGAGATAGAAATATGGGACCTATCAACCCAAAATAAAATTTTGAAGGACTATATATCCTAATTAGTAGATCATATTGATCCAACAAATCCAAAGGTCACTCTTCAGGTGGGATTAGAGGCACAAACAATAGCTTCACAAGTAAATCCCTTTTTCAAGGCTTGTGAAGAATGGAGACAAGAATTAGAAGAGTTGGGGGAAGAAATAATAAATAATATTTTGACCCACTTCCATACACTAGTGAAAGAGATCACCACACTCAATGTTATGGCATCTAACAAACATGGTCCATAGAGGTAAATGCAACAATGTGGGCTGAATTTTTAATAAGTTTGAGAATAATGAAGAAGATTGGCATAAATAAGTTAATTGAGTCAAGAAATTTTGAGAAACGTGAAATGGATAAGTTAGACACCTAGATAAGAACAATAAAGCTTTTCATAAAGGACTACAATAAAATGTGAGAGCTGATTGAGAACTAAAGAGATGCGGCTATGCCATGGGTACAAAAATTTGATGAATTCATTGAATCCCTAGCATGTTAGTTGTATCAAGTGGAAAAAAGAGAAAAAAAAAACATACAATATAAATAACATCATTAAAAAATTATAGGGAAATCTAACTAGCATCAACATGAAGGAGGATGTAGATTTGATGTAGAGTTCCAAAATAGTGTTGATAGAGATCAAGGATTAAATACAACAATTCCAACAGACAGGATAACAACTTAGGATTTTTTTTAAAAATCAGAAAGAATTCTAGGAGTATATGAAACTCCCCCCATATGGTGATGTAAATATGATAACCAATAACTTCTTCCAATCTGCTCGAGAGATATTTTTGCACTCATAGAAGTTCAACATTCTACAAACATTTTTTCATTCTTTTAGTTGTTTACAATCACTACAATAAAAAAGTCAATCACGGTTTCACACAAAATTGCTAATTTTTAGGGGTCAATTATTTTTGGAATTAAAATTTTGTATGCTTCCAGTGGTCTACATGGTCAAGATGATGAAGTAGCAGTCTTTTCATGGAGTTAAACTCAACCATTTTTTTGAAAAATGGATCTAGGGGTGACCAGCTTTTGTTGTAGTTATACTAAAGTTTGTACAAAATTTTAGGGTATATTTTTCGATTAAAATGACCCCATTTTGAGTTGTAAATATCATAAAATCAATTTTAGCATGTAATAAGGTATTTTATAAGTATTTTTTAGTTGTTAAACTCTAGTTTCTAGTTTATTATGCCTTGAAGCACTAGCCTTGGGTTTGAAGCTAAAAATCTATATAAACTCAGTTTTTTTTATTGTAATAAAGGTCAATATTTTTACAATAGATCATCTATTACATTTTGTGTTTCAATCATGGTGTGGAATCTCTACCATTTTTGTGAATTTAGGATTAAATTTTTAATTTAAGCGCCAAGTGTATTGTTACAATTTTTGCTTAAGCTCAATTAGATAGAGCTTTTATGTTTTTAGATGAAAATAAGTAAGGTACATTTTAGTTCTTCCATATCATGTTCATGTGCATAAAGGAAAAGAACAAGAGATTATAAATGTTACATTGCATTATGCAGATGCATAGGACATAGGAGAGAGTGAAATTTTTTGAGAAAAAGTAATATTTATTAATGATACAAATGAATAATGTCTCACAAAAGTCATGAGACTAATCATTATTGTGCAAATGAAAAGAACATTGTACATTTGAAAATTCTATAGTACATAAAGGCATAGGTAGTGAAGGGTGACTTGTCATTGTCTAGATGAAAAGTTAGTTTTGAGTTTCTCTACATCATCTTCAATCCTTCTACTTGCTTGGTGCTCAACCATTGCTTCCTTGCTGCTCCAAATTCCTACATTTGAGATATAAAACAAAATTAGATAAATGACCTAAGAAATTCTAGGTCATCATACACCACATGTACTCGCATATGAAAACAATATACAATTTAATCTTCAAATACATAATAAATGCTAGTCTATCATAGATGTCTGAGAAAACATGAATTAACATAGGTTCATATGCTCATTAATTTTATCTGACAAGTTTTTTTTGCAAGAGTGGTACAAAGTTATTATTTATCAAAATGTGGGGTTAAATGGGCTCCCACAAGGAAAAAAATCCCAACATGCCTATGAATAATAAGTATCCAACTCTAAAAGCCAATTATAGTTACATGGTATGATAACATATGCAAGATAAAGAAAATAATCAATTTTCAATGCAAAGATAACATGCTATAGGAATAGGTATATTTGATTCTATAGGAGCAAAAAATGTACAACATGAAATGAAAAAGTACTAACATTCAAAGAAGAAGATTCCTTACAAATGTACCCTATTTCAATTTTTAGAATACAATTAGCAATATAGGCCTATCATCATTCAAGTACATTGAAGATAGCATTCAAACATATCTTATATTCACAAATGTAGTATTGTGAGTTCCTAAGTTTTCAAGTAATATTTGGTCAACGTGTCATTTTGAATAATAAAAATTTAGGAAAAAATATGGACATGTTATGGTGCAGCTATAAATAAGAGACAACCACTAATGAAGCACCAGACACATCCATAGTAGTCCATGAGATATGAAAGTGCAGTTCAAAGATAGAGTTACTATGACAAAAGAGAAGAATATTTATTGTCATGATAGTTATGATAGGAAAAGGTAATGGTTAACAATGTGCAAACAAAGTGACAAACATGCATCAAATGGACAAAGAGGGATTCGAAGTAGCTATCTGAAAGGGAGTGAATTTACATATATGATTTATGATGTAGATCATATTGATTATGCAATAGAGATGTGACAAATACAACTTGGTGGCATCGACCATAGCATTCATGTGATATGAAGATTATGGAGTATATATTCATTCTAAAGGTAAAACTATACAATAACAAGTTGCTAGTAATATGAACATATTGAAAAACATTATGGTACATATTGTACATCGAGGTCACTTTTACAAATAAAGATCACATAGTGATAGAATGATGAACATGGCAGAAGATTAATGCAAGTAGCCAAAAATATGTGTTACAACTAGTGGTTTTCATTGCACCAAAAGATCAACCCATTAATGTCTGATACACCACTAGACTTATACAAGGCATAGGAGGCTATTAAACCATGTCAAAAAACCCTAAGGGGGATGTTGGCGGTTAGTCCAACATTCCTCCCCTTAATGTCACATGAGGGGATTCAAACCTGTGACCAAGATCTAATATCACTTGTTACAACTAGAAATTTTGATTGCACCAAAAGATCGACCTGTTAATGCCCAATTCAACCACTAGACTTATAGAAGACACAAAAGGTTATTCAACCATGTCACAAATCCTAAAAGGGGATGTTGGCAGCTAGTTCAATACAATGTTAATTAGAATAGAACAATAAAAGATATAGTAATGATTCACTCCATCAAGAACATAATAAAAATATAGGATGAAGATACAATGTTTGTGACATGAAGGTACAAAGGAATGTAAATGAAAAGTCTATTTGCTATCATGAGTGTGTTGTGAAGGAAGCCAAAATAGTGCATAACTAAAATGATGCAAGACATGCTAAAAATAAAATCTTCATGGGAGATAATCATTACTAGTAAGTCCAATTATAGAAAAACAATGCTAATTAAAATAGATCTAATATATCAGAAACATCAATGAAAATAATGTTTTCCCCATATGAGAGCATGGATAAAATGTGCATCTACCATTAAGGTTCATGTTGCAAGTCTAAACATAAGGAAGAGCTTAAAATCAATAGTTGGTTGTCTCATGATGATCCATATTGTAGGAAGGAAGGTGAAGGTTATGCACATTTGAAGAAGACATTGTCAAACAACAAGGTACTTTGAATCAAGTTTTGAAGAAACTTATGTCAAGTTATGAAACTACAAAGGGTAAATCTGGCTTGATGTGTGATCTCTTTTTATGGCACAAGAAGAGAAAATAGTAGTCACTTCAAATCGATGTTTCATAAAAGAAGAAAGACATTGTAAAGACCCATTCAAGCTTTACCCACATTTCCTTCTTTGAGAGCTAGTGTTTTGAATAGATTATTATTACAAATTTTTCTATCATTAGCTAGGGTTTTTGAAGTAAATATATATAGAGAGAAAAGTGCCAAGAAGTCTTCAAAAAATCACCTTACAAAATGCAGTAACAGTTTCATTGAGGTCAAAATAATGGAAGTGCGAATTTGCACAAAACTCAGATGCATATATAGAGCTCATGAATTTTCTCCTTGTATCCCTAGGTGGCACATGCAACACTCATAAAAGAAAAATTGAAGAAATAAAAATGAAAGGTATTTTTGGGGCTATATCGATTTAGGGTTTCCACATACCCTTTGGCATTTATTTTTCCTTAGTTTTAGAAAATGTTTTGACACTTTTAGCCCCATGACATGTAAAAGTATTTCATGCCTTAAATAATAATAATAAAGAACACTTTATACTAATATATATTAAGTATAAAATATATTACCTAACAAATATTAATTAAAGTTAATATTTGTTAAGTTATGTATTAATCTATTTATTTAATAAATATTAATATATACTTTGTTATTATTTTTATTTTTTGCATAAGATGTAATTAATGTCTATTAGGTGTCCATAATAAAAAAAACCTAATAGATATTAAATTAAATCTAAATTTTGGAAACACATGTGCTTAATGATGAGTCAAAAGAGGATTTGACAAGAAAAATTATGAGGAAGGCCAAGTCATAGGGACAAGGCTGACATTTATGGTTTGACCAAGTTCTAGGGGAAGTTGGAGGAATTGAGAGATGAGTGGAGGAGATTTAGGAGTTGTTTGACCAAGTTTGGAGGCTTTTTGAGTGATTTTAGAAGCTTTTATAGTTGGAGATGAGATGGATTGACTTTTTCTTCATATTGGACTCTTTTAGAAGATTTTTGAGGTCTTGAAAAGTAGGTTTTTGGTTACATCTGAATAAAGAGTTTAAGGTCCTATTCTTATGTATCTTCTTTTAAAAATAATTAATATTGTAAACTATATTTTGTTGAAGTTAGTTTTTAATATGTAGTTTTGATTTTGAGTGACTTTTATGAGTCCTAAAAACCATTATGAGCATACTTTTGTAACTCTTGGATATATGAAATGTAAAGAAGCATTGGATACCATTGATTAAGCATTTTTTCCTTCTTCTATTGCATATTTTGTGTATTGTAAGGTGACTGATCAAGTTATTTGTGAAATATCTCTTGTTTCCTCGTAACTTTGTCTCATTTCTTATATGTTTCATGTAGAAAGTATTCTTATGCAAGTTATTAAATATCTCTAAAATACATATAGGTTTGTAATTGTGAGGTTTTCTTTCTTTTATAGGGGTATGTGCAAGATCATGGTATGCCAAACTAGGCCCTTAAGTGCCAATGAAAATTCAAAAAATCAAGTTTAGGCAAGTTGACATAAAAATTTTAACAAGTTATAAATATTATATCAAAAATATGTAAGAAGAGAATCTGTAGAAAATTGAATTTAGTTTCTAAGATACTAGGCCTTTTTTGGAAAACAATTATTTCATATGTTGAAAATTTTAAATTTCAATGTAGTAGTACACAAATTTTAGGAAAAAATAAGTAGGTGTATGAATGACCTTAAACATAATCAAATTATAAATTTTTGTTACAATATTCTAGATATAAGTAGTGTAATCACCCAAAAATGGTCATCTAGACTATTAGCCACTTGCTAGCATTATTTGGTAAAATCATCAATTGCTTATTCTTGATCAAATCCTAGTTCTATCATTTATTCAATTATTTTCTATGGATTAACCATTTTATCCTAAGTCTTTATTTAATTAAAAGGAATTCCCTCCCCTTTTATTAAATAAAAATCCCTCACTTTTCCTCTTATCCTAAGTTGCACAAATAAAGCATTATTTTTATTTTATAAAAATAAGAAAAGGCCTTTTTGTCTCACATGGGGCACAAAAGTCAACACTTATTTCTCATTGGAGGAAACTTGTGCACATGGATTGCTCCTCTTTCAAGCCCCACCCTTGATTAAATCTTTTGCCTCTTAATCTTCATGGTCCATTCCTTTTCAATTCCTATAAAAGAAGAGCTCTCTTCTCATTCTAGGATCCAACTTGTTATGATAATCTTATGCTGCAGGATTTCTTGGAGACTTTGGAGCTTTTGAAGACTTTGGAGCTTTTGGAGATCTTATTGCATTTAGCCTTCATTTCTTGCATTCTTAGCTTAGCTTCATATTTATTCTTTCTTAGCTTAGTTTCCTTTCATGCTCTAGTTTAGTTCACATAGCTTAATTAGCAAGGATTTTTAATACTTCTATCTTTCATTTCCATAGCTTAGCTTGCATTTCATCTCCATTTGGATTCTTGATGATATTGGCATTCTTTCCCTTGTCTCATTGAATCTCTCATTGCATGGTTTACTAGCAAGGTTATTGGCTTAATAGCTCTAGCTAAGAGCATTCTTAAAACCCTTGCACTCCATGCTTGGGGAGCTCTAGGTCACTTTCTTAAGGTTTCCCATTCATGGATTCTCTTGGAAGAAATGGCTTAGAGAAGTGCACATTCTAGTGTGTACATTTTTGGTGCCCACCGCGGGGCAAGACAACTCTATTTTGTCCTTCTTTTCTTGCATTTCCACTGTAGGTTTCAGCTATTTTTTATTTTTTTTGTGATTTTCGTACACTGTCTATACTTTTATGCATCACTGTTACAGAATCTCACGTGCAGTTTCTCACTATATCACGTGAAGATTTGTTGTTTCTAGCACTTTTGCACGTGACAAGAGTGTTTTATCATGCGGGCCTGTATACTTTCTCGCACGAGCCCTTGTACTTTCTCGTGCGAGCCTTCATACGTTCTCACGTGGGCTTGTGCTTTCTCACGTGCAGTTCGGTACTTTCTCATGCAGCTCTAAGTACTATCTCACGTGAAATTCCATGATAGACAAAGACCTAGAATTCCAAATTTGCCATTTTTGCTTGCTGGTTTCAATTTTCCTACTTTTTGTTTTCTGTTTTGCAAGTGAATTTTTTTTTTGAAAATAATTGTGTTTTCAAAATTGGCACCCATTTTTGAGAAATTTTTGCATACAGTATCAAAAATTGAAGTGTGATATATCATTGGAAAGCTCTTTTCGAGCCTGATCCAACCATGCTGGTTTCATTTTCAAATTTTGTCATTTGATTAGCTATTTTACTTGCAAATTATCTGATTTTTGATGTGCTAACCATTGTGGAGCTAACAAGTTGTTCTTGTAGGTGCTCTCATTGCTTGAAATACTTGATTAAAAGAACGCATGTCAAAGCTCCAAATGCACAAGGGCTACTAATGGTTTTTGCAGGACTGCCCAAAGCATAAAAACCAATCAAGTGCTTGTTTAATTGCTTTCATTTTGAGTGTGGCATATACTAGTTGCTTCATTTCTTAGGCACTTAATATCTTGTTGTAGGAGTCTTTTGGTGGTAGGAGAGTATGCTCTTCACCCTTGTGGTGAACTAGAAATCTTGACCCACTTCTAGATTTTGAAAGCAAGAGGGTAATTAAACTTTTCTTGGTGTGTTTGGGAGAGATTTTTGAGCTAGGAGAGTATGCTCTTCACCCTTGAGGTGAACCATAAATCTTGAACCTCAAAGATTAATCCATTCTTTCTTTAGTTCTAGAATCCTTTAGCGGGCCTGCTCTTGAGCAATCAAGAGGAACGACCCAAGTGGGGACAAGCTAATACCGAGCTATTCCGACCAACTATAAAATCAAGGCTATCAAGGACATAAAACCTTGGTAGATGTAGTACTTTTCTTCACTTAATGTGAGTACTTGTGGAATTGTGACCATGAGGAAAATGTTAAGGAAGAATGCTTAAGTTACTCTTGTGGCTGCGAGGTCCGTTACTTGCCACAAGGTAAGGATTCCCTTTGGGGAGCAAGAGGAGTATTACAAATGGAAGCCCTTACTAAGAACCATAGATAGAAGCTACCCCATTTTTCCACTTAGCATCTTAGTGCAAGGATTGATCCTAGTGGACTAACCCACATCACCCCAAGACTACTCACCATCTATGTTCCTTTGGTTGTGCCATTGGAACTTCCATGACAAAGCCAACATCTATTGTGGGTAACCACTTTGTGTGAGGTGATGGGACATCAAGTGTGGGCCAAGTTGTTAAGTATTGAGCCTTTTTCCTTCTAGGTAGTAAGTG
This sequence comes from Chamaecyparis obtusa, assembly GCA_027943335.1. Classification (NCBI taxonomy): domain Eukaryota; kingdom Viridiplantae; phylum Streptophyta; class Pinopsida; order Cupressales; family Cupressaceae; genus Chamaecyparis; species Chamaecyparis obtusa. The sequence goes on along the minus strand of BSBK01002251.1, from coordinate 448,712 downwards.
TTTGAAGTGTTCTCACTGTGATCTACCCATGCAAACATTCTCAAACATAAAACATCACGGTAGTGCTCATAGAATTTTTAATTTTTGTATCACAATTGCTTGTCTTGGAAAGGTTGCTTTTTCTCTTGAGCAAGTGTTTTATGACATGTTTAATCACCTACTATTTGCAAACTTGTCTATATCCTGATATTACTATGCTTAAAACCAAGAAATTTCACCTATCAGCTTACAACATTGACCAAACTACTTTCAAAATTGATTTTCTCACGTTCACTAGTCAAGAGTCATACAATATTGAAACTTCATTGCACCCCCCTCCTAAAACAATACCACCCTGAGTTATTCTGGTGTCCTTCTACTATTGCAATTCGGAGCTGCTAAACTTGAATTTTAACCTATCGCAGAGTATCTTTCATGTTCTTACCTAAAGCTAGTTTGTTATCTACATGCTTAGGTTTGTTCTAGACTAAAAAAAATGAGCTAAAACTATTGGGTTTGAGCCTAACAAATGCTACTCTTGATCACTTGTCATACCATGGTTACCTCTATAGCTCCTTGCTAATCGAGCTTCTTGCTTATCTCTTGGCTTGAGTCAATTGATTGTTGTAAGTTCTTGAGCACTTTTGACAAGCCATCTCTATTGTTATACTTTGAGAAGTGATCTTCATTAGCTTTTCTTATCTAAATATCTAAGAAACTTTTTCTCATTCTATTAGTCAACCAACAATTCTTTTCATGCCGGTTACAACTCGATCTCAATTTGAGTAGAAGAGTCACCCTTTGTTCAATTATACATAGTTACCTTCTCCAACCAGATGCTCACAAGTGCCAAATAGTAATGATAGTTATAGTCCTAACCAATCTAAGGATTCAAAGGTCACCCCATGGTACAAAGGAGGCTTCCTTTTTTCTGCATTCAAGACCTCCAAAAACACAAACAGTGTCTCACTCACTCTCACTGAACAAGAAAAGTTCCACCGTTTGCAAGAATATTTTGAGCATAAGGACAACCAAGCTTGTTTAGACAAAATGGATGCTACTAGATGCATGGCTATGAGAGGGGTGTCTCATGAGCAACCTGAGATTAGTGGTTATGAGCATAGACCACTTTTTGGTACTAATGGCAACTATGGCAACAACACACCACCTAGGTCTCCTCCAAGATGGAATTTTTCTATACCTTCTTCACCTCCTAGACCCCCTCCCTTTCATCATGAGGAAGAGGCCACCGATGAGATTTCTAGTGAGGAACTTATGAGATTTGAACAAGACAAGGTCTCCCAACGAATGATGCATAAGCTTTTAGAGCGTAAGGGAGACCAATATTTTCAATTCATGACTTCTAGAGGATACAAGCTTCCTCCTGGTTATGATGTCCAAAAAATTGTCCAAGAAAGAGTGCCAATAGAATTGGAAATCCTTAGAGAGGAATTACAATGGACATATCAACATCTTGCCCAAATGGCAATAGAAAGGGAGCCTACAAAGGTCTCTTTTGTAGAGTCTATCTATGCTCTTCCCTTTGATAGGAGTCTATACATGGTCCCGTTTCCTAGGGATATTGAGGTTCCCAAATATGATAAGTATGATGGAAATGGTGACCCCCATGATCATGTGCATCACTTCTACACTCTTAGCATGGACCTCCTTCATGAAGACACATGTCTACTATGACTGTTTCCTTGGAGTTTAAGAGGACAAGCTTTGTAATGGTTTGCGAAATTGACACTACCTCTTAAGACTTTTGATGAGTTGGCTAGGTGCTTCACCCAACATTATTAATACAACATCCAATAGCCTATCACCATGATAGATCTTAGTGCTCTAACAAAAAATCAAGGTGAGCCATTTTCCACTTACCTACAACATTGGAGGTCATTGTATTCTCGATATCCTCATTAGCTACCCGAAAGGGAAAAGATTGACATTTTCATCAACACTCTTGTGCCTGAGTTGTATTATGATCTAAGGAAACAACTGTTCTCCTCTTCAACAACATGGTTGAAAGTGCATATTAGATTGAGGATGTGGCCATAAGAAAGGGGGATATTGTTATTAATAAAGATACTAGAGGCAATGGCAAGGACAAGAGAAAACCTTGGAATAGAAACAAGTATGTTGTTAATGATGGGGTTGTAGATGTCCCAAAAGCTAAAGAACCTACTTTCAACCTTTCTAATGCTATCTACATAGAAAAACAATAAGAGGCTTCCAATGCTCATAGTGCTCCTAAGCCTCAGTATGCAGACAAGCCAAAGAAGAAATACCACTGATGGGTTTACACCAAGTTGGCTGAACCATATGATGTAATTCTTAAGACTTTGGTTGCCAACAAGTATCTTACACTTCCTAACAATTCTTGTCCCTATGATCCACCAGTTAAGCCTGATTGGTGGAGAGAACATTTCTGCCACTATCACAAAAATAAGGGACATAAAATGGACAATTGTTTCAAGCTTAAAGATGCTATCCAACATCTCATTGATGGAGGCACCGTTCTCACATATGGCTTAGTTAAAAATTTTGATCACAAGGCTTTCAAGACCCCTCTACCTGAGTACAAAAAGGGGGAATCCTCTCAAGCAAATAAGAAGAATCATGATGCAAATATCAACTATACATATACTCTTGATTCACCTGTGATCAACATGGTAGAGCCCATTGAGAGTGTTCTTATGATGAGATCTCAAGATGATAATAATGCCAATCATGGTATGCCAAAATTGGTCTTGCAAACACTGGATGGTTCATCTTCCCGAAGTGAGACACTGAATGTTGTTACTAGGGGGCAAACCAAAATTGTCCTTAAAATCACACATGATCCCAAGTAAGCCTCTTCTTCCAAACAAGTGGCTCCTTCAGTCTTGTCTATCTATGACCTTGTGCACCAGTTGCAATGGACACCTACCCAGATATCCATTTTTGAGTTGCTTGAGTTATCCCCTTTGCATAAGGAAATCCTTGAGAAAGCTCTATGTACAGCAAATGTCCCCAATGACATTGATCTAGATTGGTTCTAGGCTATGGTCAACCATATCTCATCTCCCCACTACCTATCCTTTTTTGTAGAGGATGACACATCTCTTAGCCACCCCCATAATCTTGCTTTACACATTGAGGACCAATTCTACCATACCCGAGTCTACCGAGTCCTGATAGACAATTGTGAAGGGTTAAATATTGTTTCTTTCCATGTGGTGCAATAGTTGGGTTTCACAAAAAATTTTGTAGAGCCTAAGTAGAAGATTACTATAAAAGCATATGATGAAGTGGAAATATCTTCCAAGGGTCTTGTTGTGCTACCTATCCAAGTGGGCCCTGTCATGGAAGACATTGTGTTCCAAGTGTTGGACATCCCACTCACATATAACATTCTTCTGGGTCATCCTTGGATCCATGACATGAAATTTGTCCCTTCCACCTACCATTAGTGTGTCAAATGTTAGAGTAATCATACTTTATGCTTATTAATTAAATCACTTTGGTTTAATTAATTAAGTCATTTATTACTCTATTTACTTAAGTTATCTTTTAGGTGCATTATAATTAATATATTTATTAATTATAATGTGCAACCTAGCTTTATTTTTTGCTTTATACCTTTAGGGTTTTGGTATCCTTTTATAAGGATTCCCTCTTTGTATTTTATTCATTCACTTATTGGATCATAATAGAGATTGCTCTTTGCATGTCCATAAGATGTCTCTGGCTTTTTGGCCTCCATGATTTTTCTTGCTTCTGTGCTTTGCTTCTTCCATGTGACAGGGTTATGCATGCAGGTGTTCTTGGGAGATTAGTATTTCACCTAATCTAACATGGTATCAGAGCCATCTTGCTGCTCGCTGTTCGTGTTTTGTTGAAGTGTTTCAGAAGCAGGAGGTTTTCAAGGGTTTCAGAAGTTTTTTTGTGGATCTGGGGGGGAGCTGAAATTTGTCTCACCTTGGGCAAAAACGGACACCACCATTGTGTCCGGAAGGCCCAAGAACCCCTAAATCCATATAAAACTTGTTCATTTTGGACACAGTGGCATCAGAGGCAAAAAATTTTAGCCTCAGGACTGCACGCATCTCGAGGCAGGCCGTACAGTCTGCACGCATATCAAAAAAAATTTAAAAAGTGCAGGGGCACTGTGGCCCCCACACCGCCCACCCGCCACCGCTTCCCGCCACCTCCCAACCCGCCACCAGCCCCGGCCGCTTCCCGCGGGTACCACCGGCGCCGCAGTGTCACCGCCGGTGACTGCGGTGACCACCAGCGGTTACCTGCGATGTCACCGCCGATCACTGCGGTGACCGCTGCGGTCACTGCCGCGGGTCCCGCCTTACCCGCCGGGTTTTTTTTAAAACAGCAGGTGGTAAATTTTTTATTTTTTAATTTTTTTTGCATGGCTTAATTCCAAAGTCCAGCTGTGCAGCCTCGGCCTCCAGGGCCATAACTTCTTCATCTGGAGGCGTATTTGGGAGTTTTTTATATCATCGGAAAGCTCTTTCCGAGATGAACGCAATTATGGAGGTTTCTTTTCGAGATTTTTGCCTCATTTTTTGTACCATGCCTTCGAAGGCAGGACTGCTTTTTTGCCTTCCTGGAGCACCTGATGCTTTTTTTGGCATAACTTGCTCATACGGAGGAGTTAGTGGGCGAACAAGACATCATCGGAAAGATGATTCTGAGACAGTCGTTTTATATGCAGAGCTTTTTTCCATATTCTTCTTCCATTTTTTGCACCAGGCTGTTAAATTTAGAGGTTTTCTTTTTTAGGTGCCTGCCAGAGCACCTGTCACTGTTTTTGCTGTAACTTGCGCATACGATGGCATTTTTTGCCAAATGAGATATCGACGGAAAGCTGGTTCTGAGACCATTCTGTTTTTTTCAGTTTTGTTGTTTGATTTTTCCGTTTGCAGGGGTTTTCTGCCAGTCAAAGTCACGGGTACTTTTTGCATTCCGGACACTATATCTCTCACATTCGGGCTCAGTTTTCAGCAAACTTGGTATTTTCGGAAAGCTTGTTCAGTGTACTTTTCAGTTTCAGAGGTCTTATTTCCAGATTCTATACCAGGTTCTTCCTCCATTGAGTTTTTCTTTTTTGCACTCAGATGGACTACTTGACTTTTACAGGTCCACGGATCTCCATTCTTGGGATGACTTCTGCTTCTGTTCTCACTGTTCTTCTTTCCTTCTTCTTTTGAGTATTGTATTTATCTCCACTGTTGCATTCTTTTCTATAAACGCACTGAGATAAAGTGCCTACTTTTGCATTTTGGGATCTTGAACACTATGTGTTTGTTTGTATACGCACTCAGTTATAAAGTGCCATGGGGGGGTTATGATGTTTTGCCTTTTGTGCTCATCCACCTTTGTCAAGTGAGTGTACCTTCCATGACATTAGCCTCATGTAGTTTGTGTCTATGACACCGCCCTTTATCCTGTGCTTGTACCTTCTTTTGCACATAGGTGTTCCTGTTTCTTCTTCTTGCAGATGTTTCTGGCATTGCATTTCAGTGTTCCTGTCACCCCGTTTAGCATTATGGGGGGGTTCACCTGTTGGCTCTATTGCTTCTTTGGTTCGGTTGAGTGATCTACGTATTCAGTTTTTGTTCCTATGTACTAGGCGGATGCAGTGGTTAGGCACCTATGCATTTCGGTGAGATGGATCATCTACTATATAGACACTCATTCATTCCTTTTTTGGAGGTCACCTCTTTGATTGATCAGCTCTTCAGACTTTGTCTTCTCTACCTGGTCATGCACTATTTCAGTGGGGGTTCCAGCAGTATTCTTCTAACAGTGTTTGCAGCTTCATGCTTCAGAGATGCTTCATGCTCTTTCTTGTTCCTTTCTCTGGGACATTCCCTAGATTGGAGGCTTTGTTTCCTTCATCTAGTTTATTTCTTGTACTGGGTACCTGATCAGGCCTTGTTGCCAGGACCCATTTTCTGCTTTCATAGCTATGCTAGGTTAGCTTCCCTCTTGAGCTACGCTTAAGGGGGGGTGTTAGAGTAATCATACTTTATGCTTATTAATTAAATCACTTTGGTTTAATTAATTAAGTCATTTATTACTCTATTTACTTAAGCTATCTTTTAGGTGCATTATAATTAATATATTTATTAATTATAATGTGCAACCTAGCTTTATTTTTTGCTTTATACCTTTAGGGTTTTGGTATCCTTTTATAAGGATTCCCTCTTTGTATTTTATTCATTCACTTATTGGATCATAATAGAGATTGCTCTTTGCATGTCCATAAGATGTCTCTGGCTTTTTGGCCTCCATGATTTTTCTTGCTTCTGTGCTTTGCTTCTTCCATGTGACAGGGTTATGCATGCAGGTGTTCTTGGGAGATTAGTATTTCACCTAATCTAACATCAAATTCCCATACAATGGCACTAAAGTTGTGATACATGGGGATAATGCTATAGCTATCAATGCTCTAACTACTGCTAAGACATTTGTTCCTCACAAAAAACCTTCTCATGATCCTAATGCATCCTTGATTGCTACTAAGAAATAATTAAAGATGAGGAGCATTGGTATGGGTGAATACACACTGGATTCCATTGCCGCTATGCCTACTTCTCCTAAATCATATGGGAGACCCTCTGACAAGATGAAGCCTTCCACTTCTACTATGATAGACTTTGATACCTTTGTTCATTCATCCATACCCCTAGAGGTAGAAAGAGAAGAACAAGCTGTTAGGGAGTGGATCTATAGAGACGAAGAGAGCAGCATGACAATTGCTACTCCTATCTCCCCTATGTGCTATGGTAAAGGATATAAATATTTGTAGAAGATGGGCTATCAAGGTCATAGACCTATAAATGATAATGGACATACCCTAATTGAGCCTTTGAGTCATACCAATGGCTGACCCTATAAAGATACTACAAGTCTAGGATATGGTGCCAACAATGACCTCCCTAACTATTTCAAAAATGCTCCCATGATCAGTGATTTAGACATAGATATAGATGAGTCACCACTGCACACTATGGCTCAAATGGGAGATAGTCTCCCTTCTACTTCACTCCTTTGGGGAGAAGAACACATACTTGATGAGGATATAGCTGAAGCCTCTACACCTAGAAGTAGATGTTGGATACAATTGTCTGAAGGAGATTGTTGGAATGAGTATGTGTTGTCTTTGATGTAACATAGATGTCATATCAATTATCAGCTTAGTCGGTCAGCAAAGCAATTCCTAGTGTCTACTGAGCTCAGTCGGTCAGCAAAGTAGTTACCAATGTCTACTGAGACCTCTTAGGTGTCAAAAGAAAAGTATGGCAGAAAATAGTGTTAACCGAGATTCCTCGATTATCGAAGGAAAATTAGTGTCTACCAACTTCACTCGGTCTCCAAAGGATGTTGAAGAATTTGTAGTACTTATCGAGTTCTCTCGGTTGCCAAAGGAAATCTTCTTCGGATTAATGTTTACCAAGCAAGGTCGGCCCAATAAAGGATTTTGTCAATTTGAGAAATAAAGTTGGTTTATTCCAGCCGACTGTTGAAATGATTAATAATGTTTGTAATAATTATTAGTTTCAATCAACAATCTGAATGGTATATATATAGAAGGTCAAGTTGTGAATTATGAGAAAGCAAAAAAAAAGAAGAAAGAGAAAATTAGTATGAGCAAATTTTGAAGGATGGTTAGATATCCTTGAAGAGCAGCAGAGATATATTTGATTAGGAAGGATCTAGTGAAGCAGAATAGAGATCTATAATCAGCAATTCAGTTGCATCACTATTCAGGTCACTTCATTGTTACTTTCTTACCATTGTAGTAGTGATTTCAAAATCTCCTAACCGAGTTGGTTTAACAACCATTTTGTAAATCCTCTAACAAGGTGACAGTTCTATTGAATTGTTTTAAGACCTCTTACAAGGCCACTCCTAGTAGGGTGATTAAGTCCTCTAACAAGGTCACACCTAACAGTGTGTTTTGTAACCTTTTACCGGGTTGGCTCCTAATAGGGCATCACTTTAGAAGAGTGAAAATTAGTAACTAGTTACATTGGTGGTTTTTCCCATATTGGGTTTCCACGTTAAATCTGGTGTCTCTTGTGTTCATGGTATTTTTTTTATTCATGCATGTTAATCACTGATGAATGCTTAAGAACAGTTATAAATAACACTCTCTGCAATTACCGAGTTTCAGCATTTCACTATATGTCAGCAGTAAATAATTTAATAGGACATCTAAGGGATCAGTGGTAATATTTTGTGGTTAACTGATTCACCCCCCCCCCCCCTCTCAGTTACTACATTTATATTTCCAACAATTGGTATCAGAGCTTTTGGTGCTTACAGGAAGGGTTTTAAGGACCTAAGCTAAATATTAGGATGTCTTACAAGAGAGAAATTCCAAGGCTTAATAGAGATAAATTTTCAGCATGGCAAGGTCTCATGAAACTTCATCTGGCTTCCATTGGTGATTCAAGATGCAAATATATTGATCAAGAATATACTATTCCTACTGGCACATTAACTGTTGAAGACATTGCAGAGAAAAAGAAACATAACACCATGATGATAGATATTGCATCAGCCCTTAGCTATGAAGAATTTGATGAGATCAAAGACTACACAACTACCTATGAAATGTGGAACAAGCTGAAGAAAATTTATGGTGGTGATAACAATGTGAAAAGAGCCAAAGCAGAAAGCCTAAGAGGACAATTTGATCAGATGAAGATGAAAGAACATGAAAATATTGCAAAATATGTTGAAAGAATCAAGGTGAGTGTTAGTGCAATTAGAACTTCTGGAGGAAAAATTGATGATGAAACTATTATAAGTAAGGTTTTTAGAACATTGCTTCGTATCTATGCAATAAGAGTATCTGCTATTCAAGAAAGAAGATGTGAATAAAATTACAATATAACTTTGGATGCCTTAGTTGGAAGATTGACAGCTTTTGAATTGGACAACTAGGATAACTATGTTCCAACTTCTAAAAATATTGAATCAACATTTGAGGCCAAACTCTCACTTAAGAAGGGCAAGAAAATCTAGTCAGAAAGTGAAGAAGAATCAGAGGAAAGTTCAGATAGTGATCTTGAAGTTATTGAAGCATTACTTGCAAAGAAATATACTAGAGGCAGAGGTAAATACAAAGGTAAAACTCCCTTAATCTATTTTTCATGTGAAGAAATTGCTCATATTGTAGCTAGGTGCCCAAAAAAACAAAGCAAAGATGAGAAGAAAGGTCACAAGTAAAATGGCAAGAAGAATTTCAAGTCATTCAAGGATAAAGGTAAGAAAACATGTTTTTTGGCTAAGGATTCTGATAGTGAAGAAGAAATTGTCTTCATTGCTATAAAAGATGAATCTGATGATGATGAAGATGAGATGGCACTTATCTCTCATATAAGAAAAAATGATACATGGATTATAGACAGTGGATGCTCACATCATATGACTGGTGACAAAACTAAGTTTGAACATTTTGAAGACTATGATGGTGGTAGTGTAAGGTTTGGAAACAATGAACCTTGTTGTATAAAAGGAAGAGGATGAATTTCATTAAACAAAGAACTTATATGTGATAATGCATATTGGGTTGAAGGACTAAAACATAACCTTCTAAGTGTAGCACAGCTAATCAACAATGGACTCAAGGTTGAATTCATGAATGGCAAAGCAAGACTGCTGAATGACAAAGGAAAATTGATTGGTTCAGGAAAACAAACCAAAGCTAACCTATTTTATCTTGATCTCGGTGAATGCTCATGTTTTATTGCTCAAATTGAAGAAAGTTGGTTATGGCACAAAAGGTTATGTTATGTAAATTTTGATAATATGGTGAAAATAAGCAAATTCAAGAAAGTAAGAGGTATTCCTACTTTGAAGAAACCTGATATTGGTCTATGCAAGAATTGTCAGATTAGTAAAATGGGAAAGACTAGCTTTAAAAGTAAAAACTATCAGTCTGAAGATATTTTGGATATTGTGCATACTGACTTATGTGGACCTATTGGAATTGAAAGCTATACTGGAGAAAAATTCTTTATTCTCTTTTTTGATGATTACTCTAGAATGATGACTGTTATGTATTTAAGAGAAAAGTCAGAAGCATTTGAGAAATTCAAATGGTATTTGGTAAGAGTAGAAAAGGAAACAGGAAAAAGAATGAAGTGCTTGAGATCAGACAGAGGTGGTAAATTCATCTCCCATGAATTTAATAATTTTTGCATTAAAAGAGGAATCAAAAGACAGGTATCAACTCCAAGAACTCCTGAGCAGAATGGAATAGCTGAAAGGAGGAATAGAGCTATCATGGATTGTGCAAGGACTCTAATGATTGAAAAGAACATTGCTATGAAATATTAGAAGGAAGCTATTAGCAATGCAGTTCATACCTTGAACCAAGTACAGTTGAGGAAAGACACATTCAAAACTCCTTATGAGTTATGGTATGGGTATAAACCCAATGTAAGTTACTTAAAAGTATTTGGTAGTAAATGTTACATCTTGAAAGAATCTAGAAAAGGCAAACTTGATGCAAAAGGTGATGAATGAATATTTTTGGGATATTCTTGCAAAAGTAAGGCATATAAATGTCTAAATTTGTCTACTCATAAAATCATAGAAAGTGCACATGTGAAAGTAGATGAGTTTGTAGAAAAGACTGAAGAAGAAAGAAAAAGGGAACCAGAGGATTACAGAAGATTTGTTTATATTGAACCTAATACATTGCCAGACACATCTGTCAATGAGGAGACTACATCAATCGAGCCCAGTACAGTAACCAAGTCACAAGAAGAAGTTCAGACCAAGTCACAAGAAGAAGTTCTGACCGAGTCACAAGAAATTGAGTCTCAACCAACCTGAAGTTACTGAGAAAATATCTACCGAGCCCGAGCAAACTAAACCTGAAGATGAAATTCAAGAAGATGACAATGTAACTCATTTAAGAAGAAAGGAACCTATATTGGCCAAGTATGTCAGGAAGCATCATACACCAGATCAGATTATTGGAAATAAATCAGATGGCACTATGACAAGGAATAAACTAAAAGGTACATGTTTACTTGCTAATTTTGAACCTAAAAATGTCAAAGATGCATTGGAAAATGAAAGTTGGATTGAGGCTATGAATGAAGAAATAGAGAAAATAGAAAAAAATAAGACATTGACTCTTGTACCTAGGCCTAAAGATAAAAATGGAATTGGGACAAAATGGGTATTTAGAAATAAGTTGAATGAAGATGGTCAAGTATCAAGAAATAGAGCAAGATTGGTATGTAAAGGATATTCTCAAGAAGAAGGTATAGATTATGGAGAGACTTTTTCTCCTGTTGCAAGATTAGAAGGTGTAAGGACTCTAATTGCATATACAGCACATAAAGGATTTAAGGTATATTAGATGGATATAAAATCTGCATTTCTCAATGGTATTCTTGATGAAGAAGTCTACATTGAGCAACCTAAAGGTTTTATGGATCCAGACAAAAGGGATATGGTTTGCAAGTTACAAAAAGCACTGTATGGTCTGAAACAAGCCCCTAGAGCATGGTATGAAAGATTACATAACTATCTAACTCAGATTGATTTAAAAAGAGCCAATGACAATAGTAATTTATACATCAAAGAAGGACCAGATAACAAAATTGTTTTGGCAGAAATATTTGTAGATGATACTGTGTTTACAAGGAATGATGATCAGTGCAAATAATTTTTAGAGCAAATGAACAAAGAATTTGAAATGTCTATGTTTGGTCAGATAAAATTCTTTGTTGGACTTCAAATTCAGTAGAGCAAGAATGGTATCTACATTACTCAGTCTAAATACATCAAGGAAATACTTAAGAAGTTTGGTATGGAAGATTCAAAACTAGTTGGTACACCCTTGTGTACTGGACTGAAGCTTACCAAAGATGATGATTCAAAAGAAGTAGATCAGACCTTATACAGATCAATGATTGGAAAATTACAATATGTAGTACATACAAGGCCTGATATTGCCTTAGCAGTTGGTCTAGTAGCAAGATTCTCAGCAAAACCCAGAGAAAATCACATGATGGCAATCAAAAGAATCTTGAGGTACTTGAAAGGAACTGAAGATTATGGCTTGTGGTATAAATTTGGAGGCAATCTGGACTTAAAAGTGTTTACTGATGCTGATTGGGTAGGAAACATTGATGACAGAAAGAGTACAAGTGGTGGAGCATTTTTTCTTGGCAAAAGGTTAGTATCTTGGACCAGTAAAAAGCAAAATTGCACATCCCAATCCACAACAGAAGCAGAATACATTGCTGCAGTAGTAAACTGCTCTAATATTGTTTGGTTCAAATAGTTATTGGAAGGCATGAAAGTTGAGATCAAAGAACTAGTTGTTATGTTCTGTGATAATACAAGTGTAATAAATATTTCAAAGAATCCAGTAATCCATTCCAAAACCAAACACATTGCTATAAAATATCATTTTGTCAGAGAATTGGTGCAGAACAAGGAAATCAGATTGGAATATATTTATACAAAAGAACAAATTGCAGATATCTTCACCAAGCCACTACCTAAGGATGCATTCCTATATCTAAGAGGTAAGTTAGGGGTCATTCCCCTATCTGAGGCTCACTAAATTGAGTTTTAGTAATGCATCAACCAGAGCATGTTGAAGATCAGTCAGTTGATGCAGCATAGTAAAGGAATCATTGCATATGAATCAATACTTAAGGTACATTGGTATTCAACAAAAGTGTGTTATCTTTGGCATGTGTTGTCAAAGAGGGAGAGTTTGCTGTCATTATTTCATGAAATTTCTAAGAAAGAGATTTTTTTTTAAAAAAGGAAGAAAAGAGGGAGAGTTTTCAGTCAGAGAGAGAAGTTTGATCTCAAAGGGAGATGAGAATTAGAATGAAGCTAAGGATATGTTCCTTATTCTATGTTTACTGTAAAATTTCATTGTGCTATGACATATTGTGTTGCCATCAATGCCAAAGAGGGAGATTATTGGATACAATTGTCTGAAGGAGATTGTTGGAATGATTATGTGTTGTCTTTGATGTCACACAAATGTCATATCAATTGTCAGCTCAGTCAGTTAGCAAAGTAGTTCCCAGTGTGTACCGAGCTTAGTCAGTCAGCAAAGCAGTTACCAGTGTCTACCAAGACCTCTCAGGTGTCAAAAGTATGGTAGAAAATAGTGTTAACCAAGCTTCCTCGGTTATCGAAGGAAAGTTAGTGTCTACTGAGTTCACTCGGTCTCCAAAGGATGTTGAAGAATTCATAGTACTTACTGAGTTCTCTCGGTCACCAAAAGAAATCTTCTTCGGATTAATGTTTACCGAGCAAGGTCGGCCTAGTAAAGGATTTTGTCAATTTAAGAAATAAAGTTGGTTTATTCCAGCTGACTGTTGAAATGATTAGCAATGTTTGTAATAATTATTAGTGCTAACTTGACAATCCAAATGGTATATATATAGAAGGTCAAGTTGTGAATTATGAGCAAGCAAAAAAAAAGAAGAAAGAGAAAAATAGTATGAGCGAATTTTGAAGGATGGTTAGATATCCTTAAAGAGCAGCAGAGATATATTTGATCAGGAAGGATCTAGTGAAGTAGAACAAAGATATGTAATCAGCAATTTAGTTGCATCACTATTCAGGTCACTTCATTATTACTTTCTTACCATTGTAGTAGTGATTTCAAAATCTCCTAACCGAGTTGGTTTAACAGCCATTTTGTAAATCCTCTAACAAGGTGACAGTTCTATTGAATTGTTTTAAGACCTCTCACAATGCCACTCCTAGCAGGGTGATTAAATCCTCTAACAAGGTCACACCTAACAGTGTGTTTTGTAACCTTTTACTGGGTTGGCTCCTAATAGGGCATCACTTCAGAAGAGTGAAAATCAGTAACTAGTTACATTGTTGGTTTTTCCCATATTGGGTTTCCATGTTAAATCTGGTGTCTCTTGTGTTCATGGTATTTTCTTTATTCATGCATGTTAATCACTAATGAATGCTTAAGAATAGTTATAAATAACACTCTCTACAATTACCAAGTTTTAGCATTTCACTGTATGTCAATAGTAAATAATTTAATAGGACATCTAAGGGATCAGTGGTAATATTTTTTGGTTAACTGATTCACCCCCCCCTTCTCAGTTACTACATCTATATTTCCAATAGTAGACAATGTAGAAATATCTTGCGATTGGTCAACAGAGGAGATCTCACATGTAATGAATTGGGTGCCTCTACTTCTCAACATCCTAAGCCTTCTTGGTGCAAACATCCCAATAGAAGGTCAATGATGGATTCAAATGAGTATGAATGGGATACTCTCTTAGAGGGATCTTCCATGATGGATATGGAAGTTGATGTGGTTCATACTTATAGTACCCAACCTGACATAGTTGATGAGTCTCACGTAGGGTCTAACGAGTTCAATCCATGTATTTCTTTAGTAGACCAGGATGGTCCTTCTATGTGAAATCTAGATCTTCACACTTTTGGATCTTACCCTATAGGCTTAACCTCTCTCATCACCAGAGATGACACATACCTCATAAATGCCCTTGCACCTATCATTTCACTTTCTCTTATACACTCAAATCTCATAGATTGGTTTTCCCAGGACCAAAGACCCACATTGCCTTCTTTCCAAAATGACTATGAGATCGCTTGCTACCTCAATGCCATTGAACCTATTACTTCTTCCACCAGTGAACCAGTGAGAAACATGATTGAATCAGATATCAAGTACCTCGGTCATAAAATCAAAAGAAAAAATAAATGGTCGGATGGAAAAAACCACATTGTGGCAGTATCCGAACCTAAAAATAGTAAAAATAAAGATGTAAGGGTGAAAACCTCTCTGAGGTGCCCGAGGATGAGGTACTTGGTAGTCTTCCTAGCTATTTTCAAGAAAGGTCTTCAGTTCTAATAGAGCCTATGCAGCCCATCAACTTAGGGACAAATGACTCTCCTAAAATCATACACGTGGCTCAGTCCCTTTCAGTAGAGGAGAAAGAACAATTTTATGCATTCTTTCAAGAGAAAAAGATCAACTTTGCATGGACATATTCTAACATGCCTGGTTTAGAAATTGAGCTTATCATGCACCATCTCTCCATTGCTCTAGGGGTAAAACCTGTCAAGCAGAAGCTTAGAAAGATGCATCCCCATGTGGCATTACTAGTTAAGGCTGAACTCGAGAAACTTCTGAAAGGAAACTTCATCAGAGCTATCAACTACACTGAGTGGATTTCTAATATTGTCCCTATTTCCAAACATGACAAGTCTATTCATGTATGCACTGATTTTAGGGACATGAATAAAGCATTCCCTAAGGATGATTTTCCACTTCCAAACATTGACATGATAGTGGACATGACGGTGGGCTACGAATTGTACTCTCTTATGGATGG
Source organism: Chamaecyparis obtusa (assembly GCA_027943335.1). Taxonomy (NCBI): domain Eukaryota; kingdom Viridiplantae; phylum Streptophyta; class Pinopsida; order Cupressales; family Cupressaceae; genus Chamaecyparis; species Chamaecyparis obtusa. The sequence goes on along the minus strand of BSBK01002251.1, from coordinate 433,338 downwards.
CTTCTCTAGATATAATTAGATTAGAATTGCCCCTGAAGACCAAGGGAAGACAAAATTCACTTGCACATGGGGTACCTTTTGTTGGAATGTCATGCCCTTCGGTCTTAATAATGATGGTGCAACCTATCAAAGGGCTATGACCACTATATTCCATGATATGATGCATAAGAACATGGAAGACTACGTTGATGACACACTTGCAAAATCTCAACAAAGGAGCACACATCTATCCAATTTGAGTTTGATATTGGACCGCATGGAATGATTCCAACTCAGATTAAATCCTTAAAAATGTGCTTTTGGTGTCACTTCTGGGAAACTACTAGGGTACCATCATATTAGCAAAAGGAATCAAATTAAACCTAGAAAAGGTGCAAGCTATCATGCAGATGCCACCTCCTTGCAACATCAAACAATTAAGGGGTCTCCAAGGCCATCTCTAATCTATTTGGCAATTCATTTCTTAGTTAGCTGATAGAGCTCAACCCTTCAATCTAAATTTGCATAAAGGAGGTACTTTTATATGGAATGAGGAGTGTCAAAAGAACCTAGACTAGATCAAGGATTACCTAGCACGACCTCCTATTCTTATGCCACCTATCCAAGGGAAACCTTTGATACTATACATTTCTACTATGACAAATTCCTTAGGAGCTCTCCTTGCACAACATGATGATATGGGCAAAGAATGAGCTATTTAGTATATCAGTCACACTTTGGTTTCTTATGAACTCAACTACACCAGCATTGAAAAGGCTTGTTTAGCAGTAGTGTTTGCATCTCAAAAACTTAGACATTACATGCTTGCTCATACTATGCAGCTGGTTGCCAAAATTGATCCTTTAAAGTATTCCTAAGTAAAGCTTTGCTTACTAGATGACTTGCTAAATGGATGTTGATTCTCTTAGAATTTGACATTCAGTATGTTGAACAAAAAACTATTAAAGGGAAAGAAATTGTAGATCAATTGGCTGAATTCCCCATAATTGATAATGCTCCTCTTCAGATAGACTTCCTAGATTCTTCAGTCATGCATATCATAGGGTGCGCATGGAAATGGTTCTTTGATGGTTCTTATACACAGAATGGGGCTGGTGATGGAATCTTGTTCATTACCCCTCATGGATACACCATTCCTAAATCTTATAAGCTTCTTTTTCCATGCACCAATAACATAGCTGAATACGAAGCTCTTCTGAAATTGTGTTAAGCGTGGCCTTGAATGGAGGATCACTGAGTTGCATATCTTTGGAGATTCTCAACTTGTCATAAACCAAGTAAATGATGATTACCAAACAAAGGATGACAAGCTGATTCCCTACAAGAGGATGATAGACTCACTCAGGAATTATTTCACCTCTATTACATTTCAACAAATTCCTAGAGCTGAGAACAAGGCTACTGATGCCATGGCTACTTTGGTATCCATTCTACAACTAGAAGAGCACGAATCAAGCTTTGAGTTCCTGGTGGAAGAATTGTGTTATCCTACCTATAATTCCCCTAATGATTGTGTTATTTACACTATGGTCAGTCATGACTCCTCCCGCTATGCCACCATCTTTTCCTATCTCTGTGATCAAGTTATCCCTGAAAATCTAATGCACAATGAGAAGCGCTAGATCATTTGTAATGCCTCACACTTTACCCTCATCTCTGTTGACTTGCATAGGAAGAGTCTAGATAGAACTCTCCTTAGGTGTCTAGAAATAGAGGAGTCAGAAAAGGTGCTAGCTGAAGTCCATGATGGCATATGTGGGTCACACTCTAATAGTCTTGCGCTAGCTCGAAAATTGTTTAGGGCTGGTTACTATTGACCTACTATGAAAACTAATGTTGTTCAATATGCCAAGTCATGCAAGAAATATCAACTACATGGGAATCTCATTCATGCTCCTAGACGCGAGCTTATTCCCTCTGTTATTTACTGGCCATTTCAGCAATGGGCCTTTGACTTGCTAGGCAAAATTTATCCTAGTTCTTTGAGTGGGCATAAGTTCATCATTATAGCTACTGAATATTTCACTAAATGGGTTGAAGCTATCCCATTGTCTGCAGCTACGGGCAAACATGTTGCCCTGTTTATTTTGAATCACATCATTTGTCGCTATGGTATTCCTTCTTCCATAGTCACGGATAATGGCGGCCAGTTTAAAAACAAAGACCTGAAGCACTTGTGCAAAAAGTTCAAAATCAAACAACATTGGTCTTATGTTTGCTACCCTCAAGGGAATGGCCAAGTTGAGGCCTCAAACAAAACATTTATAAAAATTCTCCACAGAACAGTGCACAAATTAGGCAAGGATTGGCATCTACAGATCAATCCTATGCTATGGGCTTACAAAAATTCTATCCGCACTCCTACAAGTGCAACACCTTTTTCCTTGGTCTATGGTTCTGAGGCTGTCTTACCATTAGAGGTTGAAATACCTTCACTAAGAGTCTCTCTACATGGTTTGATTACCGATGAAGACTAGAGGACCATGAGAGTGCATGAGCTTACCACTTTGGAAGAATGCCACAAAGCCTCTTTTGATCACATGCACACTTATCAAAAGAGAATGTCTACTACTTACAATAAGAAAGATCATCCTGGAGAGTTCCAAGTGGGTGAGATAGTTCTCAGAGAAAATCCCAAAAATCAGTAGAATAGGGAGCAGAAAGGCAAGTTTGAGCCAAATTGGTTAGGACCTTATATCATCACAGTAGCATTTGAGTTTGGAGCCTATCAACTATCTACACCTAAGGGAGAAGAGCTTACCGAGCCTAATCAATGTTCTACATCTGAAAAAGTTCTATGCCTAAGGTTCTTGAGCTGTTTGTACATATTTATTGATCCTGAAAATTTTTTAAAAAAATTCATATATGATGCTGAAAAAATTGTAAAAATAATAAAAAGTATTGAAAAATGAGCATCCTAGTGAAAACCTAGCAATAGGCACTTTGATGTCTCACCAAAAAAATTAAAAAATTAAAAAATTAAAAATTAAAAAAAAAATCATAAAAAGTACCTTGGTGAAAACCTGGAAACAGACGCTTTGGTAGAAAAATACAAAAAAATTGAAAAAAAGTCCTGGAAAAATCTATCAAGTGGTGAAAACCTAGAAATAGGTGCTGCTTGAGACCCTTGCACCTATGTCTATTAGTCTTGCATGGTGCTCCTTTGCTCCACTTCTCACTTTGCCTCTCCTAGCCTAGAATTGACTCTTGTCTTAGTCTAGGGGGCATATGTTGTTCTAAGCTTATCTTGGGTCTCTCTGTGCATTCGGGCTTCTTGGGCCACTTAGTTCCAACGATGTTTTTCAACACCACCCCATATGTGTTTTTCAACACTTCCCTAGCATCAAGTGTTTCTCAACACTTATCATATATCCTATTCGTAGTCTAGAATGATATGATATTTCTCACTAGCAGATGCGATAGTCAAAGTTTGACTCTATGACCTACACACACGCACTTAAACACTTGACTTGCTGAAATTTGCTTGATTTTATTTCTTTTTGTGCTGTCTATGATGATTTCCTTGCTGAGTGTTCTCTCCCTAATAGTTTTTGATGATGCCGAGCTAGAAGACTAGGGCATGAGGACATGTTTTATTTGCTTTCTGCTTGTGGGCATATCTTGTTGATCCTCACTGTCATGAGCATTTATGCTTGTTCCACTTGACACTAGGATCTACAATGTATTATCCTTGATTGTTTTTCACAAGTGCATGCTTATAATCATCTTGACTTTCCTCGTGTCTCGATGCTAGTATAATCTTGCTATACTAAACTTAGGGAACCTCACTGCACTAGTCATCTTGACCTATATGTCTTTGGTGCCTAGGTGGGATTCCCACATTTCTATATGATATAGATCATATTCAGATTCACATAGTTATACTAGTGTGTCTTGTATGATCTTGCGACACTACCAACAATGCTCGATGATTATTATTAGATTCTAACAGCTTTGTAACCTTGCAAGTAAACCACTTTTCATAGTAGCTTGCATTCTTAAGATCATGATAGTTATTTTTTCATCTTGCATATGGAGAGAGCTCTCCTTTCATCTTTCATGGACTTATTAGTCAAACTACGCTCACCTTTTGCTTCTTCCCGATCATGTCTTTCACTTCTTATCTTTCATATCATATCATTTTCTATTCATTTTGGGATCAAAACCGAAATCCGAGTTCACCTTGATCATCAAAATCACATTCCTCCTTCTTCCACGTAGTTGGCTAACCATTTGAGGCCTGATCCTTCGATCTTTGTTGGGGCATTCTTCATTCGTTCATCCCCATCTCTCTCACCCTTCTAGTCTTTCATTCATCTCTCTCTCTGAGGCCTTAACTGGGGCATATCTTCACTACTTGATGGTTATTCTATCATCTTTCATCTTCAATTATGATTTCTAGTGATTTTATCATGTTTCTCTTGCTTCTACATTTCCTCTACCTGATTTCACTTTCGATCTCGAGGGGGAAAACACATCACATCCTATTGGCTATTCTCCAGAGCATATTCTTAACCATTCCATTTGCTCTGATCGATCTATCTTTATGCTTGACATGTTAGTTCTCATCTCGAGTTTTGATCTGTTCATCTCTTTCCTAAGTGTTCAGTACTGTCGCTACCAGGCTGACCATGCAGGATTTCCTATCTCTCTCTGCACTTCATACTTTGGAGTCAGATCTCTATTGCTTTCTTGGCTGATCTATTCTTTGATGTAATGTGTTCCCAGATCGATCACACATTAGTCAAAGAGGGGCAAATGTAATCACCCAAAAATGGGCATCTAGACTATTAGCCCCTTGCTAGCATTATTTGGTAAAATCATCAATTGCTTATTCTTGATCAAATCCTAGTTCTATCATTTATTCAATTATTTTCTATGGATTAACCATTTTATACTAAGTCTTTATTTAATTAAAACGAATTCCCTCTCCTTTTATTAAATAAAAGCCCCCACTTTTCCTCTTATCCTAAGTTGCACAAATAAAGCATTATTTTTATTTTATAAAAATAAGAAAAGGCATTTTTATCTCACATGGGGCACAAAAGTCAACACCTATTTCTCATTGGAGGAAACTTGTGCACATGGATTTCTCCTCTTTCAAGCCCCACCCTTGATTAAATCTTTTTCCTCTTAATCTCTATGGTCCATTCCTTTTCAATTCCTATAAAAGAAGAGCTCTCTTCTCATTCTAGGATCCAACATTTTATGCTAATCTTATGCTGCAAGATTTCTTGGAGACTTTGGAGCTTTTGGAGATCTTATTGCATTTAGCCTTCATTTCTTGCATTCTTAGCTTAGCTTCATATTTATTCTTTCTTAGCTTAGTTTCCTTTCATGCTCTAGTTTAGTTCACATAGCTTAATTAGCAAGGATTTGTAATACTTCTATCTTTCATTTCTATAGCTTAGCTTGCATTTCTATTCTTAGTCTAGCTTTCATTTCATCTCCATTTGGATTCTTGATGATATTTGCATTCTTTCCCTTGTCTCATTGAATCTCCCATTGCATGGTTTAATTACTAGCAAGGTTATTGGCTTAATAGCTCTAGCTGAGAGCATTATTAAAACCCTTGCACTCCATGCCTAGGGAGCTCTAGGTCACCTTCTCAAGGTTTCCCATTCATGGATTCTCTTGGAAGCAATGGCTTAGAGAAGTGCACATTCTAGTGTGCACAAGTAGTAGACTCGTGTCTGGATGTGACACATTTTTTTTGTAATTTTTTTCAAAGTAAATAATTAATTATGATTTTTCTTCTACAAATTTTCCAGAATACAAAAACTCTCATGTGTAACAATGTTAACTTAGTCTAAACTTTATCAGATTGAATTTTTTTATTTTGATTCTTGTAGGAAAAGCATAGAATGGGACACATGTTTTGGATTTCAAAAATGTTATACAGTTTGAAAGTTATAGATAATTTTCAATAAGTCTATGAATCAGGACTAGAAAGATAATAAGTAGGTGTATGTCTGACCACATTAAACAAAATAAAATGATAATATTTTTTATAAGATTCTAGATAAAAGTAGTAGACTCATGTCCGTATGTGATGTATATTTTTCTGTATTTGTTTCCAAGTAAATAATTAATTTTTATTTTTCTGCTACACATTTTCCTAAATATAAAAACTCCCATGTCTGACCACCTTAACTTAGTCTAAACTTCACCAAATTGAAAGAATTGTTTATTATTATTATATTAGGTGAAGCATAGAATGTGATGTATATTTTAGATTTCAAAAATGTTATATTGTTGGAAAGTTATAGTTGTTTTTCAAAGAGTCTATCAATCGAGACTTCTTTTTCACATCACCACTTTTTGACATACCATGATCTTACACATATCCATAGGTTAGTGTGTGGTGACCTTTTAGTGAAATATTGATGCAGAGGCATGCTATAGGGAACTGTGCAGATTTATTATTAACCATTTTGGAGTAAAGTGTGATAACTCTGATTTTCATGATCTTGTCAATTCTGGTGCATCACCTTGTAGGTTAGATTTTGGTTTATATGTAATCCTTCTAACCATTTTCCTAGAAAATTTTAGTATAGGTGAAGTACTAGATAGGATCCAACCTCTTCTAGAGATTCACTCCAAGTTTTAGTCTACCCACTTCCTAGGAGTGTTTGCATGTTTCTCCAAAAAGCTAAGTTTTGCAACTTAGGAAAGGGTGCAATTTTTGAGAGATAAAAATTATGGCACGCCTATTGGGCTAGTTTGGATTGTTTCAGTCTAAAAAATTTCTATGCATTGCTAATATTTAGTGCATTTTTCAATAATATTATCCTTCAAGAGGTAGAAAAAAAACACACCTAGCGACTCTCAAAAAAATCAATTGGTTTCAAGTAGATGAAATTCTTTTATGTGGAAAAACAAGTTTGTTTTTTTGGTTTTCAATCATTTCAGTAATTTTCCATCTTATATGAATGTTTCAACATGGTAAGTTTTTACAGAAACATGGCTTATCATGCTTCTTTCCATGAAATTTTTCCTCATTTATTATCCTATTAGCCATATCAAAGGAGCTATATTGTTTGTTTCATGAAAAATAGACCCATTACAACAAATATTCAACAAGTTCCATATACTTTTTACCCACCTACCCCTTCTCAAGCTTTATGGTATCCTACCAATGCACACCAACAACCCCAAGAAATCTATTTTATTCTAAGTTAGCATGGTTATTCATAGAATCATCTTCAACATGTTGATAATATGAGCATAAATGACTTTCTCTCAAAATTCCATGAATAGATGACATGTATTGACAAGAAATAGAAGTGCAGCTTGCAATAGGATACTTGGACCTGCCAAGATTATCATATCCAATAGGAGATAGAGTTGCAAAGAAGGAAGTATAAAGAATCTATTGGAAGGGAATTATATATAAAATAAGAGAAGATAAGGATATTAATTGCATGAATTCAAGAGCTAGAGGTTCAATCAGCTCCTTGTCTTCCTAGTTTTATACTAGAATTATTTGAAGCAATGAGTCGGCCTGTGAAAGTAGTTCCTAGTTTTAGGAATTTTCTTCAAGTGCAAAAGAGTGTAGTACCTATATAAAATAATTTCATCACTTCTCCAAAGAATTTTTTACAAGATCCATCTTTCCTCAAAGAATCCCACTCAATAATGTCCTTCCCAAATCCATTATTTGGAGAAGGGACTCCTACCTTCAATGTACTAAGCTTCAACAAGGAAAAACTCTCATTTGAAGAGAAATTGGACTTGTTGTAGGATAATGGTAGGAATGATAGTTTAGAGTAGTAGGTGTGTGAGAAAGAAGAAGTGATTGGATATAAAATTCTAAAAAGGTTATTTAGTGAGCTTCCTATTTATTTTGAGCATATTGAAAGGGTGACTATTTTTAAAGAATTTCCATTGGCTACAAGAGAAGAGTTTTTTAGAGGATAAGATTTCATGATTTGGTTTGATGAAATAACCTTTTTTGTTGAGAAATATGATGAAGATATATTTCTAGTAACATCAGCAACAAGTTTTCAGTAGCTGAACAATGCAAATAATGAAGATACAGTTGAAAAATAATATTTCTAGGATGAGAAATCTTACCAAAACCTTAAGGAGGATTGTTTTGATACAATCATAGAGGATTTTTGTATAGATCTTGATAGAATACTAGTTCCTATGCAAGAATATTATGAATAGAATAAGTAGGTGGAATAAGCTTCATTTAAATCACTTAAGCTAAATTAGTCACAACAACAAGGTATTTGGAGGAGCTTTATTTCTACTGGTTGGAGGATCTTGAGTTAATTTGTAAGATCTCAACTGGTTAGAGGAGCTTTATTTATACTATAAAAAAGAGTTTGAGGCTGATATATAAATTGAAGGTTATTTGAAAGAGTCTATCTCATTTTTTGAACATTTTCTTGCCTTCATTGAAGAATAAAATCATATTTTGGAGTGTTCCCCCTTGAGTTATAATGAGGAATTCAAGCTAGAACTAGTTGTTCCTAAGAGCCTTTAGTAAGATGATAGATTTGATGAGATATTAGCTATCTTAATAGAAGAACAAGCTCCTTTGACCAAGGAGGGGGAATCAACATGGAAAGAAATTTTCATGGTGAAGGTAATGTTGTTTTCCCAAGTCGTTCAAACTATTTTCTCTCATGTCCAAACTCTGCTAGGAAGAAAGAAAACCATGATGAATAAAGAATGAGAGGCATCCAACATTGGGAATACAAGTTTCATTCATTCAAAGGGTTGTCCAATTAGATTTTTGGCCAATACAAAGGTCTTTGAAGTACCGAAGTGCATTCTTTCATCTAAGCATGAGGATGCAATTGGAGAGTATCCAAATTTGGAGTTGTAGCTAAAAATTATCACTTCTATCTAAATTGTACAGTCCAGGAAAACAATAGGCATGACCAAAATCAAGGTGTAAGTAACTTTGTTTTTATTATTCATGAAGAATTGCATAGGTTTACTGAATATATGCATGTATTTAATATCCTTTTTGCAATGATGACATAGGACAGGCAAGGAGGATCCAATTAAGGACAGTCCTCACAAGCAACCAAACACCACAATGCAAAATAACACAAAAAGACAATTATTTTAAACTAAATTTTCATTAACATTCCCAATTGTAGGGCCTTCCAAGTTAGGGCCAGTTACAATCAAGAAACAATTCTGCAAGATCAACAAAGATCCAATCTAACTCTAGCTAGTCCAACTCTGAGCCAAATCAACAACTGATGGAAACCCTAAGGAAGATCTAAACTTGAGATCACAAGCCTCCAAGAAATCTTCTTGTCTCCAGCAAACAACCACTAGCTCTTCTATTACAAACTATCAGAAATCAATCCGATCTTCAAGATTGCACAGGATCCGAATCTAATCACTGACTCCCCTCATGCTAAAAAACTACCCCAAACACTCCTTAAATACTAATCTTTAGCCACATATCAGATGGAAGAAATAATTAAATCCTAAGACAAGTTGGCTCCTATTACAAATAAATATTAAATGTAACAATAGTCAGCTCTCAAATAGCCTTACAAACATTTAATTCCCCATGTTAGCCTCTAAATCTACATAGGAGAATACAAAAAAAGCTACTAACATTAAATAGACCAAGTCGGCCAACCGAAACTCCAAGAACTCTAGTCGGTAAACTAGAACTAATGAGCAGTAGTGAAACAACTAACCAAGCAAAGCAACACCAACAAATACAAGCATCACCGAGCACAAGTTCCACTGAGCACAAGAAGTTTCACTGAATTCCTTCAGCGACCGAGCTTCCTTAAAAAATTGAGATTGTCAATTAAAGCTACAACCAAGTACCACATAACCAAAAAAACACACCTCCATGTAGATTCACCGAGAACCCTAGAATATCCCTACATCAGACACCCTAGGTTCAAAAAGATATTCTCATAGGCTGGAAGAACATCTTCTAGGATTCAGCACATAAACCCCGAACTGGTTCTTCACATATAAGTCCTCCAATTTTTCAGCTTGCATAATATTCCAATTCAACTTCCTCTATCTCTTCAAGTATTTCCTTGATAATACAAAGGCTTGTTCTCCATATTGATCATCATTCCTCTCAGGATCCACCAACTCAACTCAGATACAAATACTCAAACTCCTCCTACCGAGTGTTATATCCAGCAAAGGCATCAGGGAAAACTTCCTATCATCCTTCTTAACAGTAAACACATTCTAAAACAATCATACATAGCTCTGAAATCATATTGCCAAGATCTACCAACAAATATATCACAACTATTCATCTCCACAATATCACATAACATAAGATCCTTATACTGGCCAATCTAAAAACCAATAAAGCACTGCTCCCTCACTTCCAAAGCATGATCATTTTGTAACCAGCCAATCCTATAAGGATGTGGATGTTGCATTCTATTCAAACCAAGTTTCTAAACCATGTCCTCATCAACAAGGTTATCAATACTACCACTGTCAACAATTACATCACAAAGTTTACCTCAAGACTTGCACCAAGCTCTGAAGAATTTATTCCTCTGACAAGGTCCCTCCTTTGTACCAAGCAATGTTCTCTGAACTAGCAAGTTCTTAGATTTAGCTTCATTTTGAATGTTCTCATTTACCATGATAGTCCATCGGTCACCAAGCTTCTTCTGTGTACACTCAACAAAATGGTGTCCTTCTTTTTAAGGAAACTCAAGTGCGGAAACAACTTCCTACACTAATCTCTAAAGGAAAGTATTGTGAAAATTCTTTTAAATCCTTACAATTTCAGATTCATTAAATACTTTAATAATGATATTGCAGCCATCTACCATCCATATAGAAAATAGAGAATGACACAATGATTTACCTTGGGGAAAACCTTTGGTAAAAACCCCAGCACTCCAAAACCTACACAATGTATTAATCAAAACTATTATAGTTTACAATACACTTGCAATGCAAGTTCTTTTAGAAGATTTCCAACTCTTGAATACAAATCATGGTAGCATAAAAACATTCCAAAAATACACTTACTTCTCCTATCTTCGCAACCCTAAAAAATGTATATCATGTGCTTCCCTTTTTTGGGCAACTTCCAAAGATAGCCGTATTAGGGTTTTACCATTCTCTAAGAAAATAGGAGCCCCACGATTGAAGAAGAGTGTACAATACTCAACTTTATCAGTTGCCACATGTCTTGCATGTCTTCACCCATGATTGAATCTTCTAGACATAGCTCTTACTTGTCATAAGAATCTATCATAACCATTTCATCCATGATCTCCTTTCACACAATTCAAGATGCTGACACATCGAGTGGAGTGACACATCAACATGCCAACTAGACATGTACACTCACACTTAATTACATTATTTATAAGAAATACATTTTACAAAACAAATAATAAGAATAGGAATTATTCAAGGTTGAGACACCTTATTCCTAACATTCTCCCACTTGTTGAACACCTTGTAAGAGCAACATGAACATAATAGGAACTAATCGCTATAGGCCAATAGGCCCATAGACTCGGAACACCATCTGAACTTCTCAGTACCCATTGGTTTCATTAATGCATCTGCAAAATTCTTCATAGTATCAACCTTCTCCAAATTTACCTTTCCATCTTCCACCATATTGTTGGTTGTGGATTATTCCCTTTGATCTTCAACTTGCAGATTTACACTTTGATGGATAATTTAAATAAAATCCTGACTCTATCACCACTCCAAAGTCCACAAGGAAGAGGGCCAACTGACAAGGATCAGAGGATCCTTCTACTCTTTGAGCCTCAATGCTCAGGTAGGTGTACCCTTGACTCACTTCTTCAAAGGAGTCTCAAAATGATGTATACAATGCTCAACACAAGTCTATAAAAGGTTTATCAAATGAATGTTTATGTTTGTGGTTGTTAACCATGCATACTTCAAGAGGAAGGACCAGTGCCTTATCCAGGGCTCAGAGTCACCTAACTGTATACCTCAACTGAACACCTCAAATCAAACACAATAGAAACTAGAGTAAGTTCTTTTCCTATTACCCCTTTCGCTCAAGCACAAGGACATCAAATTCTACACCTGGCTGTAAACTCACTAAATTCACCTAAAAGGATTTAATCCTAACTTTGTTAGAAACTCAGAGATGAATTCAAAATACTCTTTTTTTACCATACATTAACACACTTTGTGATATTAACATATATGAGCTCAGAGACAAGCAAGAAGACATACACAAGATACAAGATTGGGATTTAATGATGTTTTCATTAACAAATCTAGAATCAACATACAATTAGCATGACACAAAGCTGAGAAAAAGACACCAAATCAAACCTCTATCAGTGTATTACACTAAAAAACTAGGGACCAAAAGCAACAAGATTTTGGAACCCCTACAAAATCCAAAATTTTGCAACTTATACAACTAGCTACCATGGAATTCTTAGAGAGAATGCAACAAGCTATGGATAGCTAGGGCTAGGGTCTCAACCACCCAACATGCCAAAATTTACATTAGAATTTATTACAAGGGTAGGAAGCTAAGTAGTCCAGAGAAAGAAAATCTCAAACAGATCTGCAATCATGAAAATATGTGAGCTAGGAAAGAGAACAAGGAGCTGCCATGAAAATCAGTCAAATCAGCCACTTGCAAACAGCTCCTCAAGCACAAAACCATACTCCACCAAGTACAAAATCTACCTCCGCAAATGACCACAGAAGCCCTAGACCACATCACAACAACCTACCACCATCAAATGAGTGAGAAACCTGCCCAAAAAGCATTAAAACTAGGTACCTTTGGTTGCTGCAAACCCCTCTGCAAATTTGAATTCAAAATCCCAATGATCACTTTCATGGTGCCAGAAACACATCGGCGGTCCTCATTTAAATTAGGATTAACTTTAAGTCACATTCGTCGATCTTTATTACTTTCCTAGGCTTATGCTTAAACACTTATCTTTAGTCACGCTATCGCGCGGTCATGAACTTCACCACCACAAAAATCTAGCTTCACATATATGCTTGGTCGCATGATCGCAAGGCACTAAACTATCCTTTGCGATCATGCAACCGCAGTCTCCTTAACCACACAATGCCATCACAAACCACCCAGAAAAGTCTTCGGCCACCCATAAATCCCTCGGCGAATAAAAAATGGGCACATCAACAACACGGCACCGTGGACCCACACAACTCCACAATCACGATGACCAACAGCGGTCGCATGATCGCATAGCTGAAACCTAGGCTATGTGAACACATGACAAGCCATGAGATTGCCACCCTGCCACCGCAAACACCAGCCCCACCTTTGAGCACATCCACATCGACCAATAGGAAGACAGCAACTAAGCACCACATGGCAAACGGTCCCACTGACAACAGGCAGCCTAGCAAAATGGAATAAAATCTGATGGATGGTGCATGATCTCAAAGGCTTGGAATATTCCTTGAGATCATACGCCGACCATTAGATTAAAAGCTTTCAACATGGGCACATCTGACAAGCCAAGTCATCACCATGTGGACACATGAAAACCTCCCAACTGAGACCATCGAAACTGCCACCGCAACTGTCACCACATTGCCAAGGACACATGGCAAGCGGTCGCATGATCACAAAGCCAAAAATTAGGCTATGCGACCATGCAATAGCCAATCACAAGCTACCACATCATCACCTCTGGGACCACTACCAAAGAAGCCCTACCCTTTTTAAAGGATCAGACGATTGTCGTGAAAGCGCAAGAAATAAACCTCGTGCATCTTCACCATGTGAACTTGCAGCAACCATCGATCCTATCTGAACTTTAACCATGTAGGAAGCATGAGAAGAAACAAACCACCAAGTATTTAGTGGCAAGGAGAAAACCGCAAGTTGCCAGGTCACCAGAAGAAGACTAACCGCCAGGCAGCCGAACACAATGAAGAGCTGGGACCACATGGACAGGTGGCAGGTGCTCGCATGATCGCATGTCAGAAAAGTCTAACATGCGACCATGTGATAGCCAATCAGGAAGAGCTTTTGAAGGCTCAGGCCCACCTATCATTGCACTTTCACACTTAAGGAAAGCTGGCAGATAGGGAACTAGTGCGAGGTCGAAAACACACAACATTTTTGGTGAAAGAGGATCGAAAACACACAAAATTTCTGACACATCAACAGATAAGCGCACAAAGCTAGAAGATAAAGTGTCAAAAATAATGCAAGTTATTGGTCAAAGATCAAAAACATCATGGAATTTTGAAAACATTGTGGGTTTCTGACACTGTGGTAGATTTTAAAGATTGCTTCCCGCAGACCTTGAAACTTGAATAAATTTCTAGGCCTTATGATTTAGGAGATGCAGTCTGGATTGAAGTAAGGTGACAACACAAGGAACATAGGGCAGGGCACAAACCAAGAGACATTTGTAGGGAGGAGGCCATTTTCAAAGGATATTGCCATGTAGAAAAATAGCCTAACACATATCTCTCACAAAGTGAAACTGCACATCAATGTGCTTCATTCTGGCATGAAAAGTTGGATTCTTTGCAAGGCAAATAGTGCTCTGACTATCACACCAAATAGTAATCTGTTCTACATCAACACCAACATTAGAACATAATCTCCTAAGCCAAATGGCTTCCTTACAAGCATGAGTAGTAGCCATGTACTCAGCTTCTATAGTGGACAAAGAAACCATAGGTTGTTGCTTACTCATCCAACTGATAGCACCACCAAACATAGTGAACACATAAGCACTGGTGGATCTCTTGCTATTAATATCACCTACCCAATCTGAATCCACAAACCCATGAATACAAACTAAATGTGGAGATCTAGAAGAGTTACCATGGTAACATATGGAGTAATCTAATGTACCCCTCAAATATCTGAATACTCACTTAACTGCATCCGAATGTACCCATCCAGGGTTAGCCATAAACTAACTCAGGACTCCCACTACTTGGGCAATGTCTGGTCTAGTACAAACCATAGCATACATAAGACTACCAATTGCACTAGCATAAGGTACTCTACTCATGTCCTCCACCTCACTAGGAGATTTTGGACAATCATCTATAGATAACTCTGTTCCCACAAAAATAGGAACACATAGTGGTCTACAATCTACCATGTTGAACTTGTCCAACACAAACTTCACATACTTACTTTGACTCAACCAAAGTTTTCTGTTAGACCTGTCTCTACTAATTTCCATACCCAAGATGCACCTAACTATCCCAAGATCTATCATCTCAAACTGTGCTGACAACTAAGATTTAAAATAAAAAATCATACCCTTACCCTTCCCAAACAATAACATATCATCAACATATAAGGCAACAATAAGAAGGTGATCATTTTCAACTCTGAAATAAACACAATGATCTGATTTTGATCTTACAAATCTAATTGACAACATAAAGGCATCAAACTTAAGGTACCACATCCTAGGAGATTGCTTCAAACCATATAGAGATTTCTTTAATCTACAAACTAAGGATTCTTTACCTTTAACAATGTAGTGCTCAGGTTGTGACATATAAATCTCTTCCTCCAAATCACCATGAAGGAAAGTTGTCATTACATCCATCTATTCTATCTCTAAATCATATGATGTAGCAAGAGATAATAGAAATCTAATGGATGTCAACTTTGCAATAGGAGAGAATATTTCACCATAATCTATTCCCTCTACCTGTGAATACCCCTTTGCAACCAATCTAGCTTTGTACCTTTCAACACTGCCATCTGCACATAATTTCTTCTTGAACACCCATTTACAACCAACAGATTTTCTCCCTTTAGGAAAATGTACAAGGCCCCAAGTTTTTTTTTTCTCCAATGAAGCCATCTCATCATCCATATCCTGAATCCAGGAACCTGCATCTTCCATGCCCAAAGCCTCTTTCATAGATCTAGGCTCATCAATGTTAGTAATCAAAGCAAAAGAACAACTGGAATCTAACATAGAATAACCAAACCTTTCTGGTTGCTTTCTTTCTCTCGTGGATCTCCTCAAGGTCTGAGGTTGAGGTTTTCTTCCTCTTCTTCTGAACTATTAGAGCTCTCCTCATCATTAGTCCCAACATGGTCTCTCTATTCAGTCTTCTCAGGGGTAGGAGGAAACTGAAGAACATATTTTTCCTTTTCTTTTTCATTTGGTTGTAGCACAATAGGAGAAGGTGTTAGCTCTCTGAAAATAACATTTCTACTATGCAACACCTTACTAGTCACAGGATTCCAAAGCTTGTATCCTTTCACACCAACACTGTATCCAATGAAAATACATTTGACAGATTTATTTTCCAACTTAGATCTTTTCTCCTTTGGAACATGTGCATAAGCTTCACAACCAAAAACATGAAGATGTCTAATTGAAGGCTTCTTACCAGACCACACCTTCATGGGTGTCTTACCAACAAGAGCTGATGTAGGAGATCTGTTAACTAGATAGCAAGCAATGGCCATAGCTTCAGCCCAAAACCTTTGTTCTAAACTAGCTCCACTAAGCATACTCCTAGCCTTCTCCATCAATGTCCCATTCATTCTCTCTACAACTCCATTTTTCTGCGGGGTATAAGGATTTTTCTTATGCCTCTCGATACCTCATTCTTTACAGAAATGTTAAAACTCTATGGAACAAAACTCACCACCATTATCAGTTCTCACACACTTGATTCTTTTACCAGTCTGATTCTCCATGAGAGCCTTAAATTCCTTGAACCGACTAAAAACCTATGTCTTACTTTTTAGGAAATATATCCAAGTCCTTCTACTATAATCATCTATAAAAGATACAAAATATAAAAAATTGGAGATAGAAGGAACTTTTATAGGACCAAAAACATCAGAATGAATAAGATCCAAAAGTCCAGAAGACTTGTCAGAACTGGAGTAGAACTAAACATGATTCTTCTTACCATAAACATAGTGTTCATAGAAATCAGACTCAAGATTACAATGATTTAGCCCCTCGATGAGATTTTTAGTTTTCAAGGTCCTAAGATCCTTCTCACCAATGTGGCCAAATCTCATATGCCACAACATTGTCTTTTCTACTGGAAGCTTGCCTTCCAAAGTGTTTGCACCCTTAGGTACACTTACTGCATTGCCATCAGAACCCATTGCCATAGTCTTCTTTACTACTCATTCAGATGGTGGGGATGAAGTGAGAGCTACTCTCTTCTTTGAAACATAAGAACTATTGCACTGAGAAATGCATGCATCAAGCTAAAACAAAGTACCTTTCCTAGTACCTCTAGTGAGTACCATGGAACCTATCATCATCTTGCATCCATCTTTTGAAAAGATAACTTGCACACATACATCATTTAGCATACTTACAGATAATAGGTTTCATGCCAAACTAGAATGTGCATAACTCCATTGATTCCCTTTACTTGTCCATTAGGAAATCTGATAGTGACCCTTCTGCATCCAACTATCTTTAGGTGAGAATCATCACCCAAGTACATCTTTCCACCATTGAACTCTTCACATTTTGAGAACCAGTTTCGATGAGAGATCATGTGAAAAGAAGCACCCAAGTCTACCAACCACATATCATTGGATGCATGGGCTGCCAAAGCTACAATAAAAGCATCTCCATCTTCTTGAGATTTTTCAGAAATTGAATCTAAGCCTTTCTTCTTCTTCTTTGGTTCTTTGCAGTCCCTCCGGAAGTGCCCAGATTTATCATAGTTCCAACATTTCAACTTGGAATTTCTAGGAGTCTTAGAACTCTCACGGGATTTGGATTTTCCCTTCTTTGACTTGTTGTCATTCTGCTTTCCTTTATCGTTGGACCTCCCACAAACAACAAGGGCTTCCTTAGATGAATTCAAAGTCTTTCTCCGCATCTCCTCAGATAGTAGAAAATACACCACATCATCCATATAGAATATGACTATAGTACTTTTGAGAGCCATCACAAGATGGTCCCACCAATCTAGCAAGGAACAAAGCAGGGTCATACAACGATCCTCCTCCTTGATCTTGGCACTGGATGATGCCAACTGTGCAATCAATAAATTGAATGCATTGAGATGATCAGTTACAGATCCACCTTCCTCCATTCTTAAAGAATAAAAATTCTTTCTCAGGAACAACTTATTCACCAGAGATTTGGCCTGATACACAGACCCAAGCCATTTCCATAGAATTTTCAGTAGTCTCATCAAGAACATTCAGAAGAATGACATATGCTAGACAGAGTTTGATGAGACCCTTAGCCTTCCGATCCTTGATCTACCAATCTAATTGAGATATCATTGTAGGTTTCACATCAAGTGAAGAAGCCTCCCATAGATCATGGTCTTCAAGCATGTCTTCCATCTTGAGTTTCCACAACTCAAAATTAGTGCCATGAAATTTCTCCACCTCCATTCTACTATACGAGGAACTTGCCATCTCAATCTACAAATAAGATTAAGAATGCTCTGCACAAAACTCCCACTCAACTTGAGATTAGCCCAAAAAACCCTACCCAACAACTAGGATCAAAATCTGATTAGGCTCTGATACCACTTGTAAGGAAACTCGAGTGTGGAAATAGCTTCCTACACTAATCTCTAAAGGAAATTATTGTGCAAATTCTTTTAAATCCTTACAATTTTAGATTTGTTAACTACTTTAACAATGATATTGCAACCATATACCATGCATATAGAACATAGAGAATGACACAATGATTTACTCTGGGGAAAACCTTTCGGTAAAAAGCCCAGCACTCCAAAACCTACACAATGTATTAATCAAAACTATTACAGTTTACAATACACTTGCAATGCAAGTTCTTTCAGAAGATTTCCAACTCTTGAAGAAAAATTGTGGCAGCATAAAAATATTCCAAAAATACACTTACTTCTCCTATCTTCACAACCCTAAAAAATGCTTATATCATGCGCTTCCCTTTTTAGGGAAACTTCCAAAGATAGCCGTATTAGGGTTTTACCATTCTCTAAGAAAATAGGAACCCTACGATTGAAGAAGAGTGTACAGTACTCAACTTTATCATTTGCCACGTCTTTCATGTCTTCACCCGTCATTGAATCTTCCAAACATAGCTCTTATGTGTCATAGGAATCCATCATAACCATTTTAGCCATGATCTCCTTACACACAATTCAAGATGTCAACACATCAAGTGGAGTGACACATCAACATGCCAACTAGACATGTACACTCACACTTAATTACATTATTTGCAATAAATACATTTTACAAAAAAAATAATAACAATAGGAATTATCCAAGGTTGAGACACCTTATTCCTAACATTCTTCACCACAATTATAACAAGTACCCTTAAAGGTAACTCTTCCTATATTCTTCTTCAGTTCCACAGGTTTTAGTTCATCTTCAATAGTCAGTTTTGTTAGCACTTGTTAAAATTTTCATGGCTCTTGGTCTTTTCCTTTGGCCTCTACAACTCTTTTTCCTTGTCTTTGGCTTGAAACCCTAAGCAAATGTTCATATTTCTAGTCGTTAGTGTGAAAAAGCCCTAATTTACCCTGGCCTCATTCTAATTTGTCATTACCTTTTCAGCCACTTAAGTAATCATATATGCATGTGTGAATTTCTTTCCCAGCTAGTCGCTTGTTTGCTTTATCCCTGGCGGTCACATCTTTCTTTTCAGCAATTACACGACTAGTTGGTTGTGTAATCTCTTAGTCCATAGCAATTACTAGTTAATATTAAGAGACTTGATGAGCAGCTTGTCTTTCCTTTGGTCACTGAATCGCGAAGTGGTGGTCCCTTTTTTAAAATGGTGATACATCTAGACCCATTGTCAGATAGGTGTTGAGGTGGTAGGTTGTTGTTGGTCAAAAATAGTGATCTGTAATGTTGTCAGGCAGGCCCAATATATCAGTCTGAAGATTCAAGATCGACAGCTGGCGTAAAAGTGCATGGAATCTTTTAAGCTTATGAGATCATGTGCCAGCCGTCTGATCCTCCAGGTGTTAAGGTCAGTAAAAGGTGGGTCCAAAATGCCACGCAAGCACATTTGGCAAGCTGTGATTGGTCCATGGGGTAATATGCTAGCAGTTGTCAGTGGGACCTGGTATTCGGTGTGTCTAAGAGGGTCCTGACATTGTCAGAAAATCAATGACGGGCATATGATCTTATGGGATGTGTCAGAGGTTTAAGATCATGTGACAATTTTTGATTCTACCTTTTTTAGAGGGGATAAAGTGCAGTGGGTCCACATGCCAGGTGTGTTGATTTGGCGGTATCTAATTGGTCCATGAGGTGCTGAGTCAGCTTTTGTCAGAGGGTCATGTGTCAGAGAAGAGTAGTGTAAAAGGGTTGATCCAACAGTTGTCATCAAATCTAATAGAATATGTTAGAGGTATGTGAACTTCAGACAATAGTTGATCTCATTTAAGGCGGGCCCAGTTTTTGGTCTAAGGTTTTGGTGGAGCGGTTAAATCTTTGGCAGTCCTGATAAATGTTTGTAGTGTTCGCTTGTTCACAGAGTATTATGGCAGGGTTCTAAATCTTTTAGCGATTCAGCGAATACGTGTTCACTAAATCTCTAGATAAAGTAGCAGTGTTTCAAGTTTTTCAGCCAATTGGTGAAATGTCTTTGGTCACTAATTTGCTAGATAATCAGTGGGCCCTCAAATTTCTTATGTATTTGCCAGTTTGCGAAGAGTAACCTGAGGTTAAGAAGGGACTTCATGATTTAGTGAAAGAACTCATTCACTGAATTTTTTGATCTAATATGGGTTAAGTAATGTATTTTGTGACTTGGAGTTTCCCTGTAGTTGCGTATTCGCTGAATGATGAACTAAGGTTAAGTTTTTCCCTTCTATCACCCATTCGCCAGATGTGACTAGGATTGGTTTTTTTTTCTTTGTTCGCTGAATTGGAGAGTTAAATGGTGGGTTAGGTTTTTATTCTGTGAATAGAAATGCCTTTGTCGCGTGTTCACTGAGAGTAAACCCGGGGTGTCTGGATGGGTTAAAGACATAAAGCCCCTAAAATAATAGGATTGAACAGTCATGAATTAAAGTTGATCTCAAATTGAGTTATTGACCACTAATATGTTGTAGGAGCCATGGATATAACCATTGTAGTTTGAATTCAAATTTTTAGAGGGTTTCTTAGCGACATAAAGGACCAGAATTGATTGTTTAAGCAGCTGGAGTTGGTGGAAATGACTTTCAAACTTTTGCAGTGTGGTCCAGTAAGTTTGATGATTATTTGTAGGGAGATTTATGCCATGGAGGAATGAATAACAGTGCTTGAGGCATGTTGTAGGGGTCTAATTAGATTGATTTGCATGATAGATTCATGGTCTTTGGTACACAATTTAGAATTATCATTTATGGAGATCTCTCTTGGATCTGTTTCAGACCTGGTTGCTTGGTTTCCACCCCTTGTAATAATTTCCTGATTGAGTCTTAGTTGGCAAGGTGGTTGAAACCCTATTTTTTCCCTAAATGATCCTTTGCATGTTGTAGTCCTTGTTCCTATAAAAGGATTTTCTAGATCATTTAGAAGGGTTTTGATTTCGGTTGGTTCCAGGGAGTTGTAGCAGGCTGTATCATATTGTATGAGATTGAATAGAATTTCCTTGTAGTCTTTTGTAGTTTATTGAAGTGGTTTTCTCTCTTTTCTTCTTTGAACATGTACATGACTCATCATACTTAATATAATTACTTCAAGCTTTCAAGTCTCTCCTTGGTGTCAATCTTGTGAATTCTAGATTTTCTGATCCATTGCATAGGGTTACCTTTGTATATGTTCTAGTCTTTAGTTCTTGATCTAAGATCAAGTGAAATATAATTTGGATAGGGCATAGATTCATCTTGATTTGTCTACAAAAGGATAATATAAGTAGTGGATGGGCTAGAATGTTTATGTTTATGGCTATGAGTCTTTGACAGTAGTTGGTTCATATTTCAATGTTTGTATTTGAGATCTACCCAATGGATAATGGCACTGATCAGGGATTAGTATATTTAGTTGAGTTCAATGCTTGATTGGCCCTTGTTTACTTCTTTCCATCTTCTTATATCAACACCATTTCAAGTCTTAATTATTGTTTGGTTGATAGTAGTAATACCCTTCATAGCAATGGAGAGTCAATGAATGTCTAGTTACCATTTAGTACTTTCTTGCTATCATCTGCTTTGTTCAATCTAGTTTAAAGTCCTAAAATGCCATAAGTTACTGGATTAGGTACACCCACCTTGGTTTTGCAAAGCTAGAAGTGAAGAGGGTAGTCTTGTCCCTATAGTTGGTCTAGTTGTCTTGTAGAGCTCTCATACTTGGAGCTAACCACTCCTAACATTAGTCTCAAGGCATATTGGCAGCCCTAGTTGGCATAAGCATTTTCAAACACCAACAGGTTTATCCTTCACTGAGTGATTAATCTTTTCCTTTCCTTAGGGATTACTATGTTGTCTTCTTTTCAACTTATCTTCTTCCTTTAGAGCATACTGATAAGCATCTTCAACCAAATCAATCTTCAACATACCAAGCTCATCCTAAATATTAAAGCTCAAACCATACACATACCGAGCTACTTTTTCTTTACCAAGTTCTATGTGTCCAGACCAAATAGTCAACTTATAGAACTCCTTGGTATAGTCTTCCATAGTCAAATATTTTTGCTTCAAATTATGCAACTTCTTAAACAAGTCAAGCTCATAGTCAGCAGGTATGAACTTAGCTTTCAATTTAGTCACCATCAGTTCCTCCATCAATTGATCTTCATTTCACCTTCATCTTCTCTATCTCTTTGTAATTATTTCCACCAAAGAGTAGCATGTCCTTTCAACTTAGTCTATGCCAATATCACTCAAAGAGGATCTTCAATTTATTCAAGCTCAAAGAAATCTTCTAATTCACCAATCCAATCAATCAAGTCCTCAGGTTTCAAAGTACCAGAGAAAGTAGAAACTTCCATTAAGTAAATATTACTTAACCGAGCTCCAGATCTATGTAACTGATCAGTTCTATCTTCACTAGATCTATCTCTCCAATTATCACCACTAGATCTAGCAGCTTCAAAGTCTTCAGCAACTTCCTCATAACCATTATCAGTCCCAAGATTATGAGGTACACCAGTCATAGCCCTCATGATCTTAGCGATCATGTCATTCTTCATCAACTCCATTAGAGATCTAAAATCGTATTTCACCTTTTTTGTAGTCTTCAATTCCACAACATCATAGAGATCTGCAATCACCATTTACTCACATTAATACAATAACCAACACAGGTTACAACTCTCAAGGGTTCCTTGATGAAGATTACGTTAACATTAATTAATTAATTTAGATTAGGCATAATAACAAAACTCATATAAATAAATGAAAGATAAAAGCAACATCACATAAAAGATAATACAAATACAACTGATACCATAATGTTTCCATAATAACCTACATCCACTGCACAAGTCGCAGGGTATGTAATATAATAACTAAAAAGACGTACAACATGATATCTCTAAATAATTGATACAATGATACAAGATCACAAAGAAGAAGAAGAAGATAAGAATGCAACTCCAACAATGAAGATTCAAGAAGGAACAACTACCACATGGATCATCTAGCACTGGTACATGAATGTCACAATCTCAAATGGTAAAAGAATCACTACCACCTGACCTCATGAACCTAAATAGTCCACTCCCACTGTGCTAAGGAGATAACAACATATCCCACTCGGATAACAAACATAAATAGATCAAGCTAAGGAGAAGATCATGAAATCTCTCTAGGTCAAGGTTTATAAAAGATAGTGATAGGTAAGACTCACTAATCTAGAGGCAACCGACATATGTAGAATAACTAGACTATGCATAGGTAGGTGTCATCATGTACATCTAACCCTTGAGTCTCATCCTAGTAATCACTTTGGGTTCCGGTACTCAAGTGACCATACACAAATCAATGACTTCTCATACAAATGAAGCCATTAACTATGCTAAACACACCTCTCATGGTAGCAAGCATCTTCTCCATTCCCATCTTAATCTGTACTATCAATCAAGCATGGGCGAGGAAACATATCTTATTGAGTTCATTTAATTCCCCTTAATTTTATTAGGTTATCACTTGATTACAGATACTTACAATAAGTGATCCTAGCAACCACTTGTGGGCCCTAATGCTTATTGCAAGCCACCTCCTACTACATATCTAAGTAAACTACCCTAGGCTCACAGATCTCACATAGATCATAAGATGATAATAATGTCCCTCAGGACTATTCCACAAAATTGTAGGAACACACTGGTTCTCACATAACCATAATATCAAAAAACACTCTCCAAGTGTTCACAAAAGAAAAAATACTCCTGATCTCATGGACAGGACATAAAAAGTCAACACCATATTCTCCTAAATAGAATATGAAGCAGAACACAATACAACATGAGCCCAAATGGTCAAAATAGGGATGATAATCGGATATCACACACATATCAAACATAAAACTGAAAACATGGTACAATCGACACTTTCCCTGGCCTCTAATATTCCCCTAGGTCTTCTAGTACCTCGATATCACAATAAGCAAAAGAAGACACTCTAGGAATGAAGAATACAACACTCACATCTTATAAGAGTGAAATTTAACAATAAGCATTTAAATTCCATATTGAGCATATTTGAATCTAAGTGTAGAATTACATAAATCTACTGAGATAAACTAATCATAAAAATTAATATAATGCCATAATTAAGGTTCATTCCCTATGTACGTTCTATGTTTTTAATAGAATAAAAATGCTCAATTTCAGTATAAACATAACTCTTAGGAAGATAGAAAAGCACATAATTAAATAGGATTCCATGAGAAAATAAACTTAATAGTCGTGTTCAGTTAAAGTTCATTTCCTTAACTAAAATTTCATCATGTTACTCAGTGCACAATAGTCCTAATAAATATGTTCAAGAATGCTTCTAATAGACATGTTTGCAATTAGGTCTAACGTATACACATATGCACAATTGTAAACATCAATTAGAAAGCACTAATGAACCCATTTCACTCATTTACAAATAATCCAAATAAAACTGTAAGTGCACTACTAAATTCATAATTAGACATATATTTAATTAAGTTGAAAACCATCTACAATTAATTAAATGTGTATGATAAAAGAAAGATATATAAATATCAATAAATCAACTCTTACTTTCAGTTTTCATTTGAATTGGATTAAATATAAATTAAATTAAATTAAAATATAAATTAATCTAAATTTAACTTAATTATAAATTAAATTAGATTAAAATATAAACTAAATTAACTTAAAATATAAATAAATAAAATTGATTAAACTTAATTAATAACTAAAATTTTTGGAATAAAATAAAATGTAAAAAAAATAATTTTAAAGAAAAACCATTTGGGGAAGAGGGGGGACGGGGGGCTGGGCCCCACACCCCCCTATCAACCCCCATAACCGGCGACCTCTATCTAGTGGCCTCCCCTTTGGGAGTAACCACCGACGGGTGCCATGCGGGCCCCTCTTTGGGGGTGACCATTGACACTCCTATTGTTGGCCTCCCTTGGGCAGGTCGTCAACATGGCTATGCATTAGCCGAGGGGTGGGGAGGTGGTGGCCCCCGCCCCTCCAATTTATATATATATATATATATTTTAATTAAAATTTTAATAAAACAAAACCAAGCTAAGCTTTGCTATTTTTTTTATAAAGTTAATTTATTATTATTTTATTAATTCAAAGCACAATTTTTAAAAGGGAGAAAAAGACATTTTATATTTTTTTTTGAACAGGACAAATCACACCAGGTCTATATTTTTGAAAACTTTTGTATCATATTTTCTATACACATAATTCAGATTCCTATGCATGGAATATATTCTCTTTTCCTTTGTCTTTTTATGTGTTTGACTGCACAAATTAAATGATTGTATTTTTAAACAAAGAGTATCATTTTTAAACCAGAATTGGATTTTTTCTCTCAAATTTATTTATTTCTAATGGGGAATTTATTTTCTTTCAGCACTATAGTTTAACTACAATATAGAATTGATTTATCATTTTCCAGAAGTTTGATAGAGAATCTCTTAATGAAATTTTGCCAGCATAATATTACTGTGCTAAAATTTAATAAAACTTAAAATAACAACTAAACTAGGGTTTTCTAAATGCCTAGTATTCAAAAGAACACAGATCTATCTAACGAAATACACTAAAATTTGCACAAAGAAAGCAAGCCAAGTAGATGTAAAATAAAACTAACATGGAAGATTTCAATCCTACCTTAGATCCAAAGCTAGAAACTGAAATGAAAAACCCTTTGAAGATCTGACATTAGAATTTTCTTCCAAAATAATTCCAACTTGTAGATTTGAAACTATGTAGAAAACAAGCACATGATCTAGATGCACAAGAAAGCAATCACACAAATCCAAATTCTCCCAAAAATCTCAAGATACCAAATCTAAGTTCTCTTCCCCAAAAATTGCTCCAAAACCTATCTAATCTTAAAAATGAATGTAGTTCCCCCTAATAGGGATTCAATTCCCATTTCATGCAACCCTAAAGATAACTCAATGGCTAAATCCCACTTCAACTCCAAATAAAAAATTGAAAGAAAATCTAATTAATAAATTAAAAACACTTTTCATGCACAACTCAACTTTGACTTTGTGAAACAAGTTGATTACTTTTGAAAACAATTCACTTTTCAATAATGCACATGTTAATAATAAAAAATTCATATTAAATAGATTAAATATTTAAAGCATCCTAAAACCATGCAATTAAATATTTAATTATTTAATAATGCACATAAATATAATTAAAATATAATTTTCAGTCAAATAATCAATTAAATGTAAATAATCAAATATTTAACTTTTAATTAAATTTTCTCAAATAAACTTAGGAATATGATTAATATTAAATTTCAACTATAATAATTAATCAATAAATCATAGAAAATCACTCACTTAAGAAATAAATCAATTGAAGCCAAACAAAGTAAAATCAAACAAAGTAAAACCAAGCAACACCAGAAAGGGATCCACGAATTCCTATCAACTAGACAAATCTAGGTAGGGTAGTCAAACTAATACTTGTCCAATCCTAGGACAAATGGACTTAGGTTAGGGTTTTGGATCTGTGTTATCTCCCCTCTCTTACCATTTGAGATATTGCGATAGGGCATGCTCATCCTGACAATTCAGGGAAGTTGATGCCCAGTACCTACAAACCTGCATACAAAACCCGTATGTACATACATATATAAATATATAACAGATAATGGCAGGGATCAATCGATCGTGTGGATCTCACAAGCAAGTAACTACGACTTCATCCCTCAACCACATCAAGCACATCGAACAGAAATATAAAACAAACACATCAACCATACACATGCAAGTATGGGGTCAATAAAATCATAAACATCAATGATTTCCTAACATATAATCTATCATCTTAAAATAATCATAACCTTTATAAAATTAGAGTAGGGATGGGGTACTACACCAAGTCAGCTTCTATTACAAACAAATATTAAATGCAACAACAGTCGTCTCTCAAATAGCCTTATAAACATTTAATTCCCCATGTCGGCCACTAAATCTACATAAGAGAATACAACAAAAGCTACCAACATTAAATACACCAAGTCGGCCAACCAAAACTCCAAGAAATCTAGTCGGTAAACCAAAAATACTGAGTGCTAGAGAAAAAAATGAGCACCAGTGAAACAACTAACCAAGCCAAGCAACACCAAGAAACATAGCCATCATCGAGCGTAAGTTCCACCAAGCACAAGAAGTTTCACCGAGTTCCTTCAGCGACTGAGCTTCCTTCAATAACCAAGACCATCAGTTAAAGATGCAACCGAGTGCCATAGAACCAAAAAAACACACCTCCATGCACATTCATTGAGAACCCTAGAATGCCCCTACATCAAATGCCCCATGGCCCTAGGTTCGAAAAGATGTTCTCATAGGCTAGAAGAACATCTTCCGGGATTCAGCACATAAACCCCAAACTGGTTCTTCACATATAAGTCCTCCAATTTTTCAGCTTGCATACTCTTCCACTTGAGCTTCCTCTATCTCTTCAAGTCTTTCCTTGATAATACACAGGCTTTTTCTCCATACTGATCATCATTCCTCTCAGGATCCACCAAATTAACTTAGCTACCAATACTCATACTCCTACCAAGTGTTGTATCTAGCAAAGGCATCAGGGAAAACTTCATGTTATCCTTCTCAATAGTAAACACATTCCTAACACAATCATACATAGCTCTACAATCATATTTCCAAGGTCTATCGAGCAATATATTACAACTATTCATCTCCACAATATCACATAACAAAAGCTCCTTATACTGGCCAATCTAAAAATCAACAAAGTACCGCCCCCTCACTTCCAGAGCATGATCATTTTGTAACCAGCCAATCCTATAAGGATGTGGATGTTTCATTCTATTCAAACCAAGTTTCTGTACCATGTCCTCAACAACAAGGTCATCAGTACTACCACTATCAACAATTACATCACAAAGTTTACCTCTAGACTTGCACTGAGTTCTAAACAAGTTATTCCTCTGACAAGGTCCCTCCTTGTACCAAGAAATGTTCTCTAAACCAACAAGTTCTTAGATTTTGGTTCATTCTAAATGTTCTCATTTGACACAATAGTCCGTTAGTCACCAAGCTTCTTTTATGTACACTCAAAAGAATGGTGTCCTTCTTCATCACAATTATAACAAGTACCCTTAAAGATAACCCTACTTATCTTCTTCTTTAGTTCCATAGGTTTCGATTCATCTTCAATAGTTGGTTTATCCTTCATTGAGTGATCAATATTTTCCTTTCCTTGAGGATTACTATGTTGTCTTCTTTTTAACTTATCTTCTTCCTTTAGAGCATACTGATAAGCATCTTCAACTGAATCAATCTTCAGCATACCAAGCTCATCCTAAATATTAAATCTCAAACCATACACATACCAAGCTACTTTTTCTTTACCAAGTTCTCTATGTCCAAACTAAATAGTCAACTTATAGAACTTCTCGGTATATTCTTCCATAGTCAAATCTTTTTGCTTTAGATTCTGCAACTTCTTAAACAAGTCAAGCTCATAGTCAACAAGTATGAACTTAGCTTTCAATTTAGTCACCAACAACCTCCACTGATTGATCTTCATTTGACTTTCATCTTCTCTATCTCTTTGTAATTCTTTCCACCAAAGAGCAGCATGTCCTTTTAGCTTAGTCTGTGCCAATCTCACTCAAAGAGGATCTTCAATTTATTCAAGCTCAAAGAAATCTTCTAATTCACCAATCCAATCAATCAAGTCCTTAGGTTTCAAAGTACTAGAGAAAGTAGAAACTTCCATTTTGCAACTATTACTTAACCAAGATCTAGATCTATGTAACTGACTAGTTCTATCTTCACCAGATCTATCTCTCTGGTCATTACCACTAGATCCAACAGCTTCAAAGTCTTCAACAACTTCCTCATAACCATCATCAGTACAAAGATTCTAAGGTACACCAGTCATAGCCCACATGATCTTAGCGATCATTTCATTCTTCATCAGCTCCATCTCAGATCTAAAATCAGATTTCACCTTCTCTGTAGTCTTCAATTCCACAACATCACAAAGATCTGCAATCTCTCTAGGGTCCAATCTTATCGAAGGCATCCTACAAGATTTTGAAGAAAAATCTAAGCAATAAGTCACCAACAAGGTCCTAGTGCAAAATAGCCTCAATTGGTTTACACACTCAAGATCTTCAAGCTCTGATACCACCTGACATAGGATAGGAAAGGAGGATCCAATTAAGGATAGTCCTCACAAGAAGCAAAACACCACAATGTAGAATAACACAACAAGACAATTTTTTTCAACTGAATTTTCATTAACATGCCCGACTATAAGGCCTTTTAGGTTAGGGCCAATTACAATCAAGAAATAGTTCTGCAAGATCAACAAAGATCCAATCCAACTCTAGCTAGTCCATCTGTGAACCAAATCAGAAACTGATGGAAACCCTAAGAAAATCTAAACTTGAGCTCGCAAGCCTCCAAGAAATATTCTTATCTCTAAGAAAACAACCACTAGCTTTGCTATTACAAACTATTAGAAATCAATTTGATCTTCAAGATCTCACATGATCCATAACTAATCATTGACTTCCACTGACTCCCCTCATTCTAAAAAACCACCCCAAACACTCCTTAAATACTAATCTTTAGCCACAAGTTAGCTGGAAGAAACTATTAACTCCTAAGACAAGTTGGCTCCTATTACAAACAAATATTAAATGCAACAACAGTCAGTTCTCAAATATCCTTACAAATATTTAATTCCCCATGTCAGCCTCTAAATCTACATAGGAGAATACAACAAAAGATACCAACATTAACTACACCAAGTCAGCCAACCAAAACTCCAAGAACTCCAGTCGATAAACTAGAACTGCTGAGTGTGAGAGAAGTGATCGAGCACCAGTGAAACAACTAACCAAGCCAAGCAACATCAAGCAACACAGGCATCACCGAGTGCAAGTTCCACCAAGCACAAGAAGTTTCACTGAGTTCCTTCAGGGACTGAGCTTCCTTCAATAACTGAGACCATCGGTTAAAGCTGTAATTGAGTAGCACAGAGCCAAAATAACACACCTCCATGTAGATTCACCAAGAACTCTAGAATTCCCCTGCATCAAATGCATAATCATGTAATACATTAGTTATTTCTTAGAAAGGGGTGTTATTTTGACAAGCTAGTCAATGGATTTTCTTGAATAGTTTCTATGTTGGTTAGAGTAGATTATCATAGTTTATTTCATTTGTAGTTTCAGTTTTCATAAATGTTTTCCAACATAGTTAGAATAGTTGAAGTGTAGTTTTCCTACTTTCAATAAGGTTTCCTCATTTTCTGATCTATTTTGATGATTTATAGCCATGTAAAAAGATTACTTGAATCTGTTTCTAAGTTTACCAAGTAACTTTGTGCCCAATCAATAGGCTTATAAAATTGGACATAAAGTTTAGTAGGTAAACATATAGCATATGCCACAAAAAATGTTACCAATTTTTTCTTAAGCTCAATCAAATAGAACTTTTATGTTTTTAGATGAAAAAAGTAAGGTACATTTTAGTTCTTCCATATCATGTTTATGTGCATCAATGAAAAGAACAAGAGATTATTAATGTTATATTGCATTATGTAGATGCATAGGACATAAGAGAGAGTGAAAATTTTTGAGAAAAATTAATCTTTATTAACGAGGCAAATGAATAATGTCTCATCAAATCTGTGCGACTAAACATTACTATGCAAATGAAAACAACATTGTACATTTGAAAATGATATAGAGTATAATAGAATAGGTAGTGAAGGGTGACTTTTCATTGCCTGGATGATGAGTTTAGTTAGAATTTCTTTGCATCATATTCAATCCTTTTTCTTTCCTTGCGCCCAACCATTGCTTCATTTATGCTCCAAATCCCTACATCTGAGAGATAAAATGATCTTAGATCAATGATCTAAGGCATGTTGGGTCATCATACACTATATATAACCTGATATAAAAAAATACAATTTGATCTTCACATGAACAATAAATTCTAGTCTATCACATATGTATGAAAAAACATGAATCAACACAAGTTCATATGCTCTTTTTTATTTGATAATTTTATTTTTGTAGGAGCAAGTAAACCATTATTATTTTTTGGAATGTGGGGTAAAATGGCTTCCATAAGGGTTGAGCCCATCATGCCAAAAAATAATAAGTATGTAGCTCTAAAAGATAATTACAATTGCATGGTATGATAACATATGCAATATAAAGAAAAGAATAAATTTTCAATGAAAAGATAACATTCTACATGAGAAAAAAATGTACAACATGAAGTACAAAAGTAATAACATTCAAAGAAGAAGATGCCACAACTATACCCTATTTTGGTTTTAAGAATACAATAAACAATAAAGGCCCATCATCATTCAAACATTAAAGATATCATTCAAACATATCTAATATTTAAAAATGTAGTGTTATGAGTTCCTAAGTTTGCAAGTAATGTTTAGCCAACATGTCATTTTGTATAATGTAGATTTCAAAAGAAAATATGGGACTGTTATGATGCAGATGTGAATAAGAGATAGCCACTAATGAAGCACAAGAGACATATGATTTATGATGTAGATCAAATTGATTATATAATAGATATGTGATGAATGCAGCTTGGTGGCATCGACCATATCATTTAGGGGTTATGAAGATTATGGATTATATATTCATGCTAAGGGTTAGAATATATAATGACAAGTTGCCAATAATATGAACATATGGAATAATATTATGCTACAAAATGTACATAAAGGTCACTATTATAGGTCACAGTTATAAATAAAGATCACATAGTGACATAATAATGAACATGGAAGAAATGTAATTCAAGTAGTTGTTACCATTATTTTACTCATCTTTGGTGACCTAGTTACAAGATGATGCTACTACACCCTAGTTTGAAATTATTAGGGGTCTTGCTTAAGATTTGTGTTCATTTCATTTTTGCAAAGTACATGAAAGTAAAAGGAAATGAACTGCATCTAAGATCACATGCATATATCAATGTTAAGCACGTTGTACAAGAGAGAAAGAACTAAAAAGAACATCTATCCGAGGCTCACACATGTCGTGAGCATAGCCATTGCTAGAATTGCATAAATGAGTGTAAATATACATATTTAATGAGCATAGATACGGGGGTACTAGACATTTCCTGGTAATGAGTCTATCTCCACGGTGTTCCTGGTGTGATCCTGAGCCTGTAGATAAGAGAAGAGAAGTGGGTTAGATCCATTAGATCTAAACAATGCCTGGTATCACAATACCTATCTACAAGCATGCATACGTGCACTCAATTATACACCTCTGACATGGGCTGTGATCAGGGCTGTACATAAAAGAGGCTCCAAAAATAAAAGAATGCCATTGTTTTTACTAATATTTTTGTTCCATGTGCAGATGAATGCTCTTGACTTGTGATGCAGTCGATGCCAAGAAAGCCTCATTTCCTTGGTAGTGGCTGCATCATAGGGCAAGAGCACCCATGATGAATAGGGAAGCATTCAGTAAGTGACACACTCAAGAACCATAGATACATATCAAGTGAAGCATGGTTGAAGCACTAAAAATAGAGCATTGGCATAGGGAGGGCTTGCAAAGTACATGCAATCAAGTCATAATAGACAAGTGAGAAGGGGACACAAATCTGCTTATTGTTGGTATGAACATGATTAGAATCTACACCATGAATCAGATAGTAAAGGGGCTACGATTGGAAAATCAGTAATAGTATAGCATATCATCATATGAAATAATAAATGGATAATGCATGAGCTTCAAGGAATGGAGCAATGAGATAGTTATGATAGGTCGAGATGGTTTCATTTTACCAAAAGACACCTTGGTACAAAGCATAAGCCAAGAAACTCACAGGGCATGGTGTCAAGTTTAGCAAATAGAAAAGGGGATAGTAATGACAACAATAGTGAATGAGCACCAGTAAACAAAGAGTTACAATACATCAAGTTCACAGATCGGTGCAAACATTTTAAAAGAAATAGTGAACATGATACCAATCATGACATGTGATGCCCTCAGTATACCAGTAGGGTGGATAACATCAATGCCACAGTGCATTCAAAGCACAACAAATTCAAAGTCCAAAATAAAAGCAGAAGCCACAAACATGATACCAAAAAAATTGAGCGGTAATGCAAATAAATGGCCCTCAGCCCAAATCATAGGAGTGGATGAAGAACTCATAATAACACCTTGAATGTTGCAGCAAGGATACCACATGAGTCTTCATGGGATCCATAATCCATAAAAAAAAATAAAAAAATTTGCAGGGAGTGTCATAACAGAGCATATATACATGATGCCATTCAATGAATAGTGAATGAACATTTCGAAGGCACAATGGCACCAACAACAAAGCACCAATGATAGAGGGATGGAGATCTTATGGGTCACAATGGTTAGCATCAATACCATACAACAGGTTTTGATAGTTCACGAGCCACATAAAAGATGACAGAGGAACATCAATGATGCCCTAGTTTTTGATGGAGCATGGTCCTCGGCCCTTGAAAACAACAAAAATACATGGTAAGAGCTATGATCATCATCGAGCTCATACAGTGAGAAAAGATGTTAACACATGCCTTCAATGATGCCATATCTTGAAAGGCTCAATCAAATACAGAGAACCAATACATCATGCCCTAGCATTTCATGGGTTTTATCCATGCAGGGCCAAGGATTTGATCTCATAACAAAGAGGGTTGGGATCAAATACACAGAGGTTAACGGTGCCCCATCAAACTAATACATCATCATACAACAAATCAAATGCATAATACTTCAACAAGGCATTCAGTATCAATAGAGGTCATGAAATTGAATACACAAAAGGCCTCAATCAGGGCATATATACAACAAGAATCAACAAATACAGAGATAGCAGCATCAATTTCAAATACATAGTGAGGTGCTAGAATAGTGCCCTCCATTTTCAAGAGAGGGTTAGCATGAAATCAAATGCACAGTGCCAATTGAACCTACCTCAAGATGCCAATGCCATGAAGAAAAGGATTGTTGTTTCCATATCTAGCCCGAAAATCAAATGCAGAGTACCAGTGGAGTTAGAAACTTGCCAAGTGCCCAGGTGGGAAAATCCACAATGCTAGCCGAAGGGAGCAAAACAAAATGGTCATTTAATTTTATCTTCCCCTTCATAGGGTTGAGGATTTATTAACCATTTTATTTTTCTATGTAACATGGTGAAGATTTTTTTTATAGGCCTTTGGGTTGGAGTTAAATGATGCTAGGGCATATGCCATGTGTGGGGTGGTTTTAATTTAAGGATGCATTGAGTCATCAACATACTTTCCCCTCTTTTATATTGGGTTTAGAGTTTTGTTATTTTTATATTGGGTGTTTTTCCATGTTAGGTGGATGTGTAATAAATGTGAACATTTCAAATATGTTTTCCCCTAGCTTTTGGGGTTGAGAACTATTTGTTAATGTAAGTTAAATCCACATTATTTGGTATAAGGGTAAAAAAATAATTTTAATGTAAAGTCATTGCAAAATTTTTATTGTAAGATATCGACAAGTGGTGTTTTTATAAACCCTTGTCAGAATATCATTTATAGAGCATGACTTAGTGGGTAGAATAGTCTTCTTTGACTAGTTATTTTTAGGGGTTCCAGTTTCCTCACCCCCTAGAATCTCAAGAATTTGGCATCTGAATTTATGAAGCTTTTATAGCCCTATATGCAGTTATTTTCTATCTTTAGGAGGTTGTGGGTCATGATGCAGATTCCTAGGTTTACTTTTATACCTCTCACTTCTGTGATTGAGGTTAGTTCTTCTTTCCCTCTTTCTTGGAGGTGAATGTTTGTAGCTATGGAGGAGCAAACTATATTTTGGCTCCCTTCAATTCAGTTTATAGAAATTTTCCTTCTTATTCCTAAAGCTTTGGGAGTTATTTTGGTGGATTTGATGTCATGTATTGTGATAAAAAGTTAGTCCTTGATATTTTATTCATTTTGATGTTCGCAAGCACTGTTATTTATTAAAGTTTCAATCTATGTGCATTTGAATGTATTTGAGTTTGTGGAAGTCATTTTCCCTTCTCATTTATAGTAAGCACCTGATTATTTCTAAGGGAGAAATTAGATTAGGGAGAAGTTGTGATGCTCAGGTTACATTTTGAATCATATTGTGAGTTCATTTTTAGTTTGTGGATCTATCAAAGTTTAGTGAATCACCTAGTTAGTTTCAAATTTCATGTACTTTCTCTCCCTTTCCCTTCAAAGTTCAGTCAAGTTTTTAGGTGATTCAAAGGGAAGCTGGCCCTTAATCTGGAGGTCTATTCTCAAATAGGTTACCCACAACCTGAGAATAGGCCCATGTTTCACAAGATTGCTAGGTTCTACACTTAGCCATACTCAGGTGCAATCCCTAGTGACAATAGTTTTTGGCATGCCCGGTGGGAAAACTTTTTTTCCCATTATTCACTGGGATTTTGGTGTGATCCTTAGTGCAATCAGCCTTTAAGAGGTAGTTTGTTCCAAACACCATGGAAACTCTGAGAAAAATCTACTGGTTTAAGTAGTTTAAGTGCTGATAAGTTATAGGAAATATCTTTTTGATGAGTAAGCATGTCAATGCCTAATGCGTATTGTCCCTATCACCCCCAATATCATGAGAAGACTACCCATGTGCCATCATTCATGTCATATCAGGCTGACCTAGTAGCAACCAATTACCAGCATGCACCACCATAACCCCCCACCTAGCATCCATGAAGCATTCCTATGAACCACCCTATGAGGGACACCATTACAATACCCAAAATCAGCCCTACCCCATTTTAGATTCAAGCTCCAATGACTGGTTGGTAGATTTTTGAGAGGAAATGAGCTCTTTGATGAAGGACTATGCAGAGATGAGGTCTTAGAAAGAGGAGCTCTCAAGGTAGTATATGGAGATGGTGGCTCAGAAGGAAGAGTTTTCAAGATAGTTAGAGAACAAGATAGAAATTTAGGAGAAGGCCTACGAGAAAAGTCTTGAGGGTCATCAAGAATTAATAAGGGTCATTCAGCTTTTAGCTACAAAAACTGAGAAGGATCTCCAAAAGAAGTTAGAAGAGAAGGATCAGTTGGTTAAGAATCTATTGGCACAAGCACCAAGTCAAGGAGATCAAGAGGTCATTGCTGCCCCAATGCAAGAAAGATCACAAGAGGAAGGCAATAAAGACTTAATGCAGTCTTGGAGACCCTCATGGACTATGTATTTGGGTTACGAGATGCCACCTCTTTTTAAGGAGGAGATCTAGAAGGAGATGCCTCATGTTACTGAAGAGAACCTAGAAGCTTTGCAGATTGGACAGGAGACTCACAAGGTTAAAATCCCAAGTTTCTTTCCTAGCAAGTCCACTAGTGCCACTATTGAAATTCCAAGCTTTAGGATCTCTCCTTCAGTTTAGAATCCTAATCAACAGGAGCCTAACCTCCATGCACTTTTAGAGCCTTTTCATGACCCTATCTCATATTTCTAGCCACTCCATTCTATTCCTATAGATGAGACACCTAGAAGGTTTAACTTCCTAAGTGACAGTGAGCCCGTCCTGCAGCAGATAAAGTTCTATAAGCCAATTCCTAAAGAACCCCCTACACCTCATAGCATTTCAGGCCACTAGGAAGAAGATGATTCTCATCTTTTAGGCATAATTTTTCATGATGATCATGAGGAACAAGTAGATTTACTATATGATGATGGATTGGAGCAGCCAGATAAGGATAAGAAAGAAAGTGAAGAAGGTGAGAGCCTAGCTGATTTGTTTCAGGAAATGCCCTCTTATATTGAGCAAAATGAAGTAGTGCAAGACTTACTAGTTAAGCTCACTAATTGTGACAAGGAAGATGATGTAGTTGATGCTAACTTAGGACAGCAAAAAGATTTTGACTCTATGATAAATGCTTTCCGGTCAGCTTTTGTTTGTGTTCCTCACCTTCCTGAAATAGATGATAACATGCATGTTCCTAAGGAAGACCTTTCATTTAAAGAGGCTAATGTTGTGCCAGTTATAGAATCTAGGCCTTTTTGTAATAAGGTGGTGGATGAATCTCAAGGATCTTGTTTCTTGGACCATGAGGAGGGGCCAATTATTGTTAAAGACCTGATGCAATTTGATAGCTTGGATGAGCTATTTGAGGTTCCAATTGATGAAGAGGATAGTCCTCTAACTACAGAAGAAGAAATATTATGGCAGACTATCATGGAGGGGAAAAGTTTTGATCAGTATGCTGAAGATACTTGTAGGATGCATACTGAGTAGCAAGAGAGGCATGGTTTTATGCTCTCTAGGGGGTGTCCTATCAGATATCTAGCTCAGATGGGGTCAAGCAAGACATGCATACTCAAGGAATCAATGGAGGGTGATGTCAAGAGTCCACTCCTTGGTGACCAGGAGCTTATTTAGCCTCATCAGACTCCCTGGGAGGACAACATCTATGATCTAATTGAGGTTAGTAGTCTAGTATACCAAATTCAAAGGTTGATATGCCAGACAGTTTAGTACATTTTTGTGTTCCATGTTATCTTTGTTGGCATCAAATATGAAAAGTATAATATTTTGAGGAGAATGGGAAGTTATTTCAACAATCCAGTTAATGGATTTGTCTAACCAGTTTTTTGATACTGGTTAGAGTAGGGTAGGATAGAGGTTTCCAATTTTCTGTGTTCTCTAAGTGCCTAGCACAAGTTGTTTTCAGTTGCTTTCAGTCTAGTTTTTAGTTTGGTGTGAATAGTAATAAGAAAGAGAAGTTGTCTATAGTAGTTAGCAGTTTTGTTCAAAGAGGATTGGTTACCCTAAGGAGCCAGGTTCAATTTTTGAGGCTTTATGACTCTGTGCCCAATGGATCTATAAGGTAGCTGGTCAGGATGCTTAGCAGGAAAGAACTCCATAGAGGTCGCCGGAATGTTACCATTATTTTACTAATCTTTGGTGAACTAGTTACTAGATGATGCTACTATTGTTAGGAATGAATAGTGAATCCTTGACAGTCATTCTATAGCAGTTGTTGTTGCATTCATGACTATGATTGTCATTGATGTCAACATAGTGATCTTTTGGAGACTTGCAGAGAAGCAGATAGTGTTTTGATTAGCGCACATGGGATATTGTAGTTGGAGATATGTGATATTGAGGTTATACTCTTTTATATGTTATATGTCTATGGTTAAGAGCATATACAATAATTATTTTATTCATGAAAGTTATGAGCATTTTAGTGGAAGCAGTATTTAGGCAGTGTTCCTGACTAGCGATTTTTGGAAATCAGATGATATCTCTTAATTGGGATGGAATCTAGTTTTGTGTAGTTAAAGGGAAGTTTGAGACATATTTTTAGTAATGTGGTTCATAGCACAAACTTTGAGGTCACACGAGTGAAGAGTTATTATATCTGGAAGCTGACAGTTTTATGTAATTTTGATGTAGCGTGTGGAAACTTTTATTTTTTAATTGTGTGCCGACTCATTTGTAATTATTTGAGTGTGTTATAAAGGAAGGAATGTTTTTCCTTTTTGATAAAAATAATTGAGATGTTGATGTGTGATGCGGTATGCATGAAGTGAAGAAAAGAGCTAAGTATGAGAGCGAAATTGTGAAGGAAGACATGCGAAGTATAGAGATCTGAAAGTGAGATCTAATGTAGCAGTGAGTGTAGTTTGGCATAGTAAGAGAAGAGGTAATATATTATTCTATTGAATAATGAAAATATTATTTGGATAGTGAGTTCAGTGATCTTACCCTGAAGCTATTTGGGCAGTGGGTCCTTCTATCTTCCATAACTCCTAACAAGGTTAGAATCTTTTAATAGGGATTCAAAATCTCCTAACAGGGATTTATATGTACTAAATGTATTTCATAAGACTCCTAATAGAGTCCATCCTTTCATAAGGAATATTCATATTAGTGCATCTTTTGTGGTCATCATTCCCACCGGGGTTTACTCTTTGATCAAGAGGTTCCCTAGTCAACATATCTTGTGTTATTGTGTCATTGTGTATGAATATCTTTCTATGGTTGGTGATTATATTGCTTACATGGTTAAATGTTGTTGAAGTTGATAATAGTTATAATTATTTGATAATTGATTCACCCCCCCACCCCCTCTTAGTTATCTTGGTGGACTTTACTGTCTAACAATTGGTATCAGAGCAGCAGGTCCTTGAAAGGAAAGTTTAACAGCTTAAGGAGATCCATGGTGAATTTCAGGAAAGAAAGCCCTAAGTTTGATGGAGTAAATTTTGATAGCGCGAAAGAAAAGATGAAGACACATCTACTATGTTTAGGACTAGGCTATTGGCTGATTACAAAGAATGATAGGACTATTATTGAAGAAGATAATATTGAATCAAGTTCAAAAGATGAGATAGATCTATTCATGTGTAACATACTTGCAAGAGAAGCACTCTTGACAGCACTTCCAGAGAATGAATACAGTCAGGTAAAATGTTTTAAAAAATCTCATGAAATTTAGAAAGCTTTACAATCTACTTTTGAAGGTGATGAACATGCAAAGAGAGCTAGATTACATAATTGGATATGTGCATTTGAGGATATTAGAATGATGGAAGATGAATCTGTTAGAAGCTATATTGGTAGAATGTCAAAAATTGTTGTAGGGATAAAATCTTGTGGAGGATCAAAGACAGAGAATGAAGTGATATGGAAAATTCTAAGGACATTGACTCCTATATTTAAGTAGACAACACAAATGATTAAACAAGTTATACCTTGCACTACAAAATTTACAAGAGAGACTCTTCTTGGAAGATTGGAAGCAGCAGAAATGAACCTGAGGGTATCAAGAGACTTACCTAGAATGGAGATAGCATTCAATGCTCTTAGTATTCATCCTAATTTGTCAAGAAGTACCAGCGTGAGTGGAGACTATGCCAACATAAGATCTAGAAATGAAGAAGACAAGAAGATTTAAGAAGGTATTGCCTTTCTTGTGAAAAGAGAACCAGATGGTAATAAAATTTTTAAATGTTGGACTTGTCAAGAATATGGTCATTTTGCATGTAAATATTTTAAGAGAGTTAAGAAGTACAGAAATAATTTCAAGCCTAGAAGATCTAAGGAATTTTATTATGCTAATGATGAAGATCTTGAAGCTAGTATTGAAAGAACCTTGAGTGAAAGTGATACTGAGAATAATGATGAAATAGGATTTATAGCAATTAAAGAAGAGAATCTTGAATCTGATGTTAAGGAAGAAAAAGTCTTAGTTTCCCAAGTTGAAAAGAAAGCTGATTGGATTATAGATAGTGGTTGTTCACATCATATGACTGGAGATATGAAAAATTTCATAAAGTTTAACAATTATGATGGAGGAGTTGTTAGAGTTGGTAACAATGCACCTTGTTTGATTAAAGGTATAGGATCTATTACTCTTGATGGAAAGACTAATACTAATGACGTTTACTTTGTTGATGGATTGAAACATAATCTTTTGAGTGTCAGACAGTTAGTTGATAAGGGATATCAAGTTTGGTTTATTGAGAAAACTTGTGTGATAAAGGATAAAGATGGAAATCTGATTGGAACTGGATCTAGAACTAGAGCTAATATATTTTAGTTGAATCCTACTGAGATGACATGTTTGATTACTAAGATTGATGACAGTTGGTTATGGCATAGAAGGTTTTTTCATATAAACTTTGATAATATTGTGAAAGTAAGTACTACACTTGCAGTAAGGGATTTGCCTAAAATTATGAAGCTTACTAACATGATTTGCAAAGAATGTGTGATGGCTAAGCAGAAGAGAAGTTCATTTCCTAGTAAGAAGTTCACATCAGCAGAGAAGTTGGAGATTGTTCATACAGACTTGAGTGGTCCTACCAGGACTAGAGGATTCTATGGAGAAAGGTATTTTATGATTCTTGTTGGTGATTTTACAAGAATGATGTGGATTGCATTTCTAAAAGAAAAATCTGAAGCATTTGATAAGTTTAAGATCATTAAGAATAAAGTTGAGAATGAATCTGGAATGAAGATTAAATGTTTGAGATCTGATAGAGGTGGTGAATTTACTTCTAGAGAGTTTAACACTTTTTGTGAAGTGAATGGTATTAAGAGATAGTTTTTAGCCCCTAGAACACCTGAACAAAATGGTATTGCAGAAAGAAGAAATAGGTCAATGACTGAAGCAACAAGAGCTATGTTATTTGAGAATGATTTGGTGAAAACATTCTGGAGAGAAGCAGTGAATACAACAATATATACAATGAATAGAGTACAAATCAGAGTAGACACAAACAAGACACCTTATGAATTATGGTTTGGACATGCACCCTCAGTTAAGTATTTTAGAATTTTTGGAAGAAAATGTTATATAAAGAGAGATGATGATATTAGAAATTTTGATCCTAAAAGTGATGAAGGAATTTTTCTTGGATATTCTTTGAAAAGAAAAGCATATAGATGTTATAATAAGAGAACTAAAACTATTATTGAGAGCACAAATGTTAAAGTTGATGAGAAGTTCAAAATTTAGGAAAGAATTCTTGATTATGAATCTGATGAAGAAGCCAATCCTCAGTCTAACACTAAATCTACTAAATTATTCTATGAGATTGACAGTGAATAATTGAATGAGAATCCTGTAGAAGAAACCAGAGAGGAATCTAGAGAAGAATCTACAGTTGAAACAAGATCTGTGACTATGACACCGAACAGGTATCTATCAAGACATCATCTTGTTATACAAGTTATTGGAAGTTTGGACAGAGGAGTTCTAACTCATAATAAGGTACATTTATGTTTGATTTCTCAAATTGAACCTAAATTTACTAGTGAAGCTTGTGAAGACGAACATTGGATCAATGCTCTGAAAGAAGAACTAGACCAGATTGAAAAGAATAAGACATGGGAATTGGTCCCTAGACCTAAAGACAAGAATTTGATTGGAACTAAATGGGTATTTAGAAACAAGATGAATGAAAAAGGAGAAGTGGTAAGAAACAAAGAAATATTGGTATGTAAGGGATACTCACAGTAAGAAGGAATTGACTATGAAGAAACTTTTGCACTAGTAGCAAGACTTGAAGTAGTAAGAATGTTTTTGGTTTATGCATCTTTTAATAAATTCAAAGTGTATCAGATGGATGTGAATTCAACATTTTTGAATGGAGAACTAGAAGAAGAAATCTACATTGAGCAGCCTAAAGGTTTTCCTTTGACTCAAGAAGGCGATATGGTATGTAAACTAAAGAAAGCATTATATGGATTAAAGCAAGCACCTAGAACTTGGTATGCTAGACTGGATAAGTATTTGTTGAAATTGGGATTTACTAAAGGAACAACTGATAGCAATCTGTACACAAAAGAAATTGAAAATGGTTTGTTGGTTATAGTTATTTTTGTTGATGACATTATCTTTGGAGGAGAAGATGAAGCTAGTGACAAATTTGCTAATGAAATGAAGACTGAATTTGAAATGAGTATGAGTGGTGAGATGAAATACTTTTTAGGATTACAGATAATATAGAATAATGATGGTATCTTTTTATATTAGACAAAGTACTTGAATGATTTACTGAAAATATTTGGAATGGATAATTGTAAATGAGTTGGAACACCTATGGTTACAGGACACAAACTATCTAGCAAAGATGAAACACCGGCAGTTGAGCAGAAGAAATAAAGATCCATGATTGGAAGATTGTAGTACTTAACACACACTAGACTAGATATACAACATTCAGTTGGAATCGTAGCAAGATTTCAAGCTGAACCTAGAGAGTCACATTATGCAGTAGTAACAAGGATACTGATATATTTAAGAGGCACAATGCATTATGGATTGTGGTATGAAAAATTTGATGATTTTACCCTATGTGCATATACAGATGTTGATTGGGGAGGTAGTGTTGATGACAAGAAAAACACCAGTGGTGGAGCCTTTTTTCTTGTAGGAAGATTAGTTTTGTGGCTAAGCAAGAAGTAGAATTGTATTTCACAAAGCACAACAGAAGAAGAGTATGTAGAAGTAGCAAACAATTGTAACTAGATAATTTCGATGAAGCAACTACTGAAGGATATTGGAATTAAGTTTGTTGAGCCTGTTGTGATACATTGTGACAACACGAGCATAGTTAGTATGTCTAAGAATCCTGTATTACATTCTAAGACAAAGCATATAGAGATCAAATATCATGTTGTAAGGGAGAAAGTTGCTAAGAAAGAAGTCAAACTAGAGTACATAAGCACAAAGGAATAGATAGAAGACATATTTACTAAGCCTTTACCTAAGGATACATTTGAGTATCTGAGAGGTATGCTTGGGGTTATGCCCCAGCCTACTTCTAAGTAATGATATAGTAGGTTGCATCCATCTAGTGGTATATGAGCCCTATCTTTCTTCTGGATTGGATATTGGTACTTCCTCTATGGGGGAGTATGTGTATCTGAACTGAGTCGTGAGGACTCTTGTGAATGTATTTTCTGAACAGTGTCTTTTAACATTGAGTTGTTGTTGACACAGTGATGAAATTTTTGTCATTGATGTCAATGGGGGAGAAGTGTACATGAAAAACCACTTGTACCATATGTTGGAGAGAACTGAACAGGATAACGAAGTAAGATTTGATTGATGAAGAGAATTTGAAGAAGTAGTGTTGCAGTATTGGATTTTTGGAACATTGGATGTTTTTCATCTATGTTGCCATCAATGCCAATGGGGGAGATTTTTAGGAATGAATGTTGAATGCTTGGCAGTCATTCTGTAGTAGTTGTTGTTGCATTCATGACTATGATTGTCATTGATGTCAACACAGTGATCTTCTGGAGACTTGCAGAGAAGCAGACAGTGTTTTGATTAGCGCACGTGGGATATTGCAGTTGGAGATATGTGATTTTGAGGTTATACTATTTGATATGTTATATGTCTATGGTTAAGAGCATAGACAATAATTATTTTATTCATGAAAGTTATGAGCATTTTGGTGGAAGCAGTATTTAGGCAGTGTTCCTAAGTAGCGGTTTTTGGAAATCGTATGATATCTCCTAATCAGGATGGAATCTAGTTTTGCACAGTTAAAGGGAATTTTGAGACACATTGTTAGTAATGTGGTTCATAGCACAAACTTTGAGGTCACATGAGTGAAGAGTTATTATATCTGGAAGCTGACAGTTTTATGTAATTTTGATGTAGCATGTGGAAACTTTTATTTTGTAATTGTGTGCTGACTCATTTGTAAGTATTTGAGTGTGGTATAAAGGAAGGAATTTTTTTCCTTTTTGATAAAAAT
Source organism: Chamaecyparis obtusa (assembly GCA_027943335.1). Taxonomy (NCBI): domain Eukaryota; kingdom Viridiplantae; phylum Streptophyta; class Pinopsida; order Cupressales; family Cupressaceae; genus Chamaecyparis; species Chamaecyparis obtusa. The sequence goes on along the minus strand of BSBK01002251.1, from coordinate 388,494 downwards.
AATTGAGATGTTGATGTGTGATGCGGTATGCATGAAGTGAAGAAAAGAGCTAAGTATGAGAGTGAAATTGTGAAGGAAGACATGTGAAGTACAGAGATCTAAAAGTGAGATCTGATGTAGCAGTGAGTGTGGTTTGGCATAGTTAGAGAAGAGGTAACATATTATTCTATTGAATAATGAAAAGATTATTTGGACAATGAGTTCAGTGATCTTACCCTGAAGCTATTTGGGCAGTGGGTCCTTCTATCTTCCATAACTCCTAACAGGGTTAGAATCTTTTAACAAGGATTCAAAATCTCCTAACAGGAATTTATATGTACTGAATGTATTTCATAAGAATCCTAATAGATTCCATCCTTTCACAAGGAATATTTATATTAGTGCATCTTTTGTGGTCATCATTCCCACCGGGGTTTACTCTTTGATCAAGAGATTCCCTAGTCAACATATCTTGTGTTATTGTGTCATTGTGTATGAATATCTTTCTATGGTTGGTAATTATATCGCTTACATGGTTAAATTCTATTGAAGTTGATAAAATTTATAATTATCTGATAATTGATTCACCCCCCCCTCTCAGTTATCTTGGTGGACTTTACTTTCTAACAACTGCACCCTAGTTTGAAATTATTAGTGGTCTTTCTTAAGATTTGTGTTCATTTCATTTTTGCAAAGTACATGAAAGTAAAAGGAAATGAACTTCATCTAAGATCACATACATATATCAATGTTAAGCATGCTCTACAAGAGAGAAAGAACTAAAAAGAATATTTATCTGAGACTCACACATGCAGTTAGCATAGCCATTGTTAGAATTTCATAATGAGTGCAAATATACATATTTAATGAGCATAGATACGTGGGTACCAGACATTTCTTGGTAATGAGTCTATCTCCACAATGTTCCCAGTGTGCTCCTGTGATCCTAAGCCTACAGATAAGAGAAGAGAAGTGCGTTAGATCCATCAGATCTAAACAATGCCTGGTATCACAATACCTATCTACAAGCATGCATATGTGCACTCAAATATACACCTCTGACATGGGCTGTGATCAGGGCATGGACATAAAAGAGGCTCCGAAAATAAAAGAATGCCATTGTTTTTACTAATATGTTTGTTCCATGTGTAGATGAATGCTCTTGACCTATGATGTAGTTGATGCCAAGAAAACCTCATTTCCTTGGTGTGGCTACATCATAGGGCAAGAGCACCCATGATGAATAGGGAAGCATTCAGTACGTGAGACACTCAAGAACCATAGATACATATCACGTGAATCATGGTTAAAGCACTGACAATAGAGCACTAGCATAGGGAGGGCTTGCAAAACACATGCAATCAAGTTAGAATAGAGAAGTGAGAAGGGGACACAAATCTACTTATTGTTGGCATGAACATGATTAGAATCTACACCATGAATCAAATAGTAAAGGGGCTACAATTGGAAAATCAGTAATAGTATAGCATATCATCATATGAAATAATAAATGCATAATGCATGAGCCTCAAGGAATGGAGCAATGAGACAATTATGATAGGTTGAGATGGTGTCATTTTAGAAAAAGACACCTTGGTACAAAGCATAAGCCAAGAAACTCACAAAGCATGGTGTTGAGTTTAGAAAACAACAAAGGGGATGGTAATGATAGCAACAGTGAATGAGCACCAGTAAATAAAGAGTTACAATACATCAAGTTCACAAACCAGTGCAAACATTTTAAAAGAAATAGTGAACATGATACCAATCATGACATGTGATTCCCTTGGTATACTAGTAGGGTGGATAATAGCAATGCCACAATATGTTCAAAGCATAACAAATTCAAAGGCCAAAATAAAAGCACAAGGCACAAACATGATACTAAAGACAATGAGCGGTAATGCAAAAAAATGGCCCTCAGCCCCAATCATAGGAGTGGATGTAGAACTCATAAGAATGCCTTGAATGTTGCAATAAGGATACCACATGAGTCTTCACGGGATCCATAAACCATAAAGAAAAAATAAATAAATTACAGGGAGTGTCATAACAGAACATATATACATGATGTCATTCAATGAATAGTGAATGAACATTTCAAAGGCACAATGGCACTAGCAGAAAAGCACCAATGACAAAGGGATGGAGAGCTTATGGGTCAAAATGGTTACCATCAATACCATACAACAGGTTTTGACAGTTCATGAGCCACATAAAAGATGACAAAGGAACATCAATGATGCCCTAGTTTTTGATGGAGCATGGTCCTCGGCCCTCAAAAACAATAGCAATACATGGTAAGAGCTATGAGGATCATCGAGCTCATACAGTGAGAAAAGATTGTAACACATGCCTTTGATGATGCCATAGCTTGAAAGGCTCAATAAAATATGGAGAACCAATACATCGCGCCCTTGCATTTCATGGGTTTTATCCATGCAGGGCCAATGATTTGATCCCCTAACAAAGAGGGCTGGGATCAAATACACAGAGGTTCATGGTGCCCCATCAAACTAATACAACATCATAAAACAAATCAAATGCACAATACTTCAACAAGGCATTCAATATCATGAAATTGAATACACAAAAGGCCTCAATCAGGGCATATATATAGCAAGAATCAAGAAATATAGAGATAGCAGCATCAATTTCAAATACACAGTGAGGTGCTAGAATAGTGCCCTTAATTTTCAAGAGAGGGTTAGCATGAAATCAAATGCACAGTGCCAATTGAAGCTACCTCAAGATGGAAATGCCATGAAGAAAAGGATTTTTGTTTCCATATCTAGCCCGAAAATCAAATGCAAAGTACCAATGGAGTTAGAAACTTGCCAAGTGCCCAGGTGGGAAAATCCACAATGCTAGCCGAAGGGAGAAAAACAAAATGGTCATTTAATTTGATCTTCCCCTTCATAGGGTTGAGGATTTATTAACCATTTTATTTTGCTATGTAACATGGTGAAGATTTTTTTTGATAGGCCTTTGGGTTGGAGTTAAATGATGCTAGGGCATATGCTATGTGTGGGGTGGTTTTAATTTAAGGATGCATTGAGTCATCAACATACTTTCCCCTCTTTTATATTGGGTTTAGAGTTTTGTTATTTTTATATTGGGTGCTTTTCCATGTTAGGTGGATGTGTAATAAATGTGAACATTTCAAATATGTTTTCCCCTAGCTTTTGGGGTTAAGAACTATTTGTTAATGTAAGTTAAATCCACATTATTTGGTATAAGGGTAAATTTTTTTTTTTAATGTAAAGTCATTGCAAAAGTTTTATTGTAAGATATCGAAAAGTGGTGTTTTTATAAACCCTTGTCAGAATATCATTTATAGAGCGTGACTTAGTGGATAGAATAGTCTTCTTTGACTAGTTATTTTTAGGGGATCCACTTTCCTCACCCCCTAGAATCTCGAGAATCTAGCATCTGGATTTATGAAGCTTTTATAGCCCTATATGCAGTTATTTTCTATCTTTAGGAGGTTTTGGGTCATGATGCAGATTCCTAGGTTTACTTTTATACCTCTCACTTCTGTGATTAAGGTTAGTTCTTCTTTCCCTCTTTCTTGGAGGTGAATGTTTGTAGCTCTAGAGAAGTAAACTGTATTTTGGCTCCCTTCAATTTAGTTTATAGAAATTTTCCTTCTTATTCCTAAAGCTTTGGGAGTTATTTTGGTGGATTTGATGTCATGTATTGTGATAAAAAGTTAGTCCTTTACTTGATATTTTATTCATTTTGATGTTCGCAAGCACTGTTATGTCTTAAAGTTTCAATCTATGTGCATTTGAATGTATTTGGGTTTGTGGAAGTCATTTTCCCTTCTCATTTATAGTAAGCACCTAATTGTTTCTAAGGGAGAAATTAGATTAGGGAGAAGTTGTGATGCTCAGGTTACATTCTGAATCATATTGTGAGTTCATTTTTAGTTTTTGGATCTATCAAAATTTGGTGAATAGCCTAGTTAGTTTCAAATTTCATGTACTTTCTCTCCCTTTCCCTTCAAAGTTCAGTCAAGTTTTCAGGTGATTCAAAGGGAAGCCGGCCCTTAATCTAAAGGTCTATTCTCAAATAGGTTACCCACAACCTGAAAATAGTCCCATGTTTCATGAGATTTCTAGGTTCTACACTTAGCCATACTCGGGTGCAATCCCTAGTGACAATAGTAGCCAACAAAATGTTCATTAGAATAGCACAATAACAACTATAGTAATGATTTACTACATCAAGCATGTAATACTACTACAGGATGAAGATACAATGTTTGTGACATGAAGGTACAAAGGAATTAAATGAAAATTCTATTTTTTCATGACTATTCTATAAAGGAAGGTAAAATAGTGCATAACTCAAATGATGCAAGACGTGTTGAAAAGACAATATTCATGTGAGATAATCATTACTATTGAGTGTAGTTAAAGTGAAACAATTCTAATAAAAATAGATATAATATATTAGAAGTATGGAAAGAAGGATTTCCCCATATGCGATTATGCATATAATGTGCATATGTCATTAAAATTCATGTTACACATCTACATAGAAGGCATAGCCTCAAATCAGAAGTTGGTTGTCTCACGATGATCCATATTTCAGGAATGAAGTTGGAGGTTGGGAATGTTTGAAGAAGACATTGTCAAACAACAAGGCACTTTGAATCAAGTTTTGAAGACACTTATGTCAATTTGCAAAATTACAAAGTGAAAATTTCCTCCTGCCTGATGTGTGAGCTCTTTTCATGGAACACGAAGAGAAAATGGGAGTCACTTCAAAGTGATGTTTCAGAAAATAAGGAACACATTGCAAAGACCCATTCAAGATTTACCCATGTTGGATTATTTGAGATATAGTGTTTTGAACAAATGATTATCATGAAAGTTTCTATGATCATCTAGGGTTTTTGAAGTAAATATATGGAGAAAAGTGCCAAGAAGTCCTTAGAAAAGAACCTTACAAAATGTAGAAACAATGTCATGAAGGTCAAAATAATGAAAGTTCCAATCTATGCAAAGCCCATATGCATATATAGAGATTACAAATATAAAGTTGTAGAGTTTATAAGGTTTTTGTTTCTATTTTTTATTACAAATAAATTTGGAACCCACATCCAGCAGAGGAAGATTCTAAGATGCATCATGGGTTTCCAAAATATAAACTCTTGATTGGGAAATCACCGCTCAAACCCTCAAAGGTATAAAGAAATAATAAATATATAAAATATTCTTCATACATAAGCCACAATTAGGTAGTGCCATGCATTTATAATGAACAAATGATGTCATGGATAATAGAGGTAAGGAAAATATAAAAGTTCAACTGTGCATAGAATGAAAAGTGCACATAACATAGTCAATAATAGAGTGATGACAATGTACTTGTTGTAATGTTCAAAAGATATATGAAGAATCTTCAAACGGTTTCAAAAAACCTTCATGAATTTTCTCCCTGCATCCCTAGGTAGCGTGGGTAGCACTCAGAGAAAAAATGAAGAATTAAAATGAAAGGTATTCTTGGCATTGTATCAATTTAGGGTTTCCATATACCCTTTGGCATTTGTTTTTCCTTAGTTTTAAATTTTTCTTTGACACTTTTATCCTTGTGAGTTGTAAAATGGTTTCATGCCTTAAATAAATATAATAAACAACACTTTATATTAATATCTATTAAGTATAAAATATATCACTTAACAAATATTAATTAAAGTTAATATTTTTAAGTGATGTATTTTATTTACTTAATAAATATTTAAAATATAGTTTGTTATTATTATTATTATTATTATTTGCATAAGATGTAATTAATGTCTATTAGGTGTCCATAATACAAACACCTGATAGATATTAAATTAAATGTAAAGTTTATAAATGCATGTGCTTAATGATGAGTCAAAAGAGGTTTTGACTGGTGAAATTATGAGGAAGGCCAAGTCATAGGGATAAGGCTGACATTTATGGCTTGACCAAGTTCTAGAGGAAGTTGGAGGAATTTAGAGATAAGTTGAGGAGATTTAGGAGTTGTTTGACCAAGATTGGAGTCTTTTTGAGTCTTTTTGAGTCTTTTTAGGAGCCTTTTGTTGGCAATTTGGCTGAGTTGGTTACATAGATGTTGTCATTATGGCATCATATGATCTACATGAAGATCACATAGGTTAGAGAGCTAGTATGTCAGAGCACAATGCAAAATTGTCTAAGTATGAGACAATGTGTTTTTACCAATGAACTTGAAGATAGTTTTTGTTTGTGATGTCAACTAGAGTAAGTTTAGTGCTTGCACACTTGAACATAGACTCTATGGTGACTATTGAAGACTCATCTTAGAGAACAAGTCAGTATGGCATGTATGGAAGAAGTTATGATAGTTTTTCTAAAGATAGTGTTAAGTTGACAGGACAAAATATGAAGACATAATTGGTAAAGAGTTAAGGGATTATTTTGTTTATCAAAATAATGACTTAACAATATAAAGGGATGACATCCTAGATTTTAAACCTTAGATAAAGTTATTTTGTAATATGATAGCCAACTAGAAAGTTATTAATCTTAATAATTTGTATAAATGTAATTGTAAATTGTAAGAAGGAAGAATAATGATGAAGGAACGAATGTATGTAATAGCAATAGTGAAAGAGAAGCAAAAAGATATTGATGCAAGTAGTATAAGGTTATGTACCTTGACCTATTTTTTTAATAATTAAATATTGTACATTACTTGTTTGGGCAGTGGGATCATCTGGTAATCACTTTTTGTACTGCCAAGTCCTAATAGGGTTGAGGCTTCTAACAAGGCCTATAGTCCCTTAATCAGGACTGAGACACTATATGCATGTAATAGACTCCTAATAGGGTCAACATCCTTAACATGATACTTTTGATTAGTGGATCTTTGTGGGTACCATCCCCACCGGGGTTTTCCCTTGGCCAGGGTTTCCTCAAGAACAAATAATGTGTTATGAGTTCTTTAGTTTTATTGCTATGCATGTTGTTTAGCTTCTTATGTTATGCATGTGTAAAGATAATCTGTTATATCCATAATTGGGAAAAAGATAAAGTTTGTAGAATACTGATTCACCCCCCCTCTCAGTATTCACTATTTCTAACAATTGGTATCAGAGCTTAGTTACTTAGAAAAGAATCATTCAAGGAAAGCCTAGTAGCTTGAGTAAGATCTCTATGGATATGGATCAACTACAAAAGAATATTGAAGAAGCTATTGACTAGATTGATATGCTTACTGATGAAAGAGATATTCTCAAAAGAAAATATGATGATGCAAAGAACCTCATTGAGAAACTAAAAAACAAGTTGGAAGATTTGAAATCTGAAAAGGAATCTGAAGTTTTCATTGAAGATTGTGAAATCTGAGAATGAAAGTCTAAAGACTGAAAATGAAGGACTAAAATCTAAACTTGGTAAAGTAACATCTGAATTTGAGAAATTCAATTTGCAGTATGCTGAACTTGAGAAATACAATGCAATTGTGAAAGGTGAACTGACTCAATCTAAGCAACAACTTGAAAGACTATATTCAACTAGTGAGAAGATTGATGAACAAATATCTTATCAAAAACCATTCTATGATAAGACTGGTCTTGGATTCAACACTTTTAAAGCAAATGAAGAAAGCAAAGAACCAGATCTGAAAATATCTGAAAGCATAGATGAGAAGAAGTCTGATGAGATAAACAAATCTAAAGATACACCTAAGGAAGAAGAATCACCTAAGCAAGAGGAATCACCCAAAGGTATGCAAAGAGAACTCAAAGGTAGATGTTTTGCTTGTAATACTATAGGTCATATGAAGAGAGATTTCATAGGTAAGCAATTCAAACCTCTTAATGGTTATTGTTATAATTGTCATGGTTTTGGACATAGAGCTATTGAATGTAGGAAACCTAAATTTATTGAGAATAATAATAGTAGTACAATGTTTAGGAATACTAACAATGCAGATAAGAAACCTACTGAAGATATGAACAGAAGAAATGGAGTAATATGTTATAGATGCAACAAGGTTGGACACAATGCTAGAAATTGTAGACCACATATCAATTATCCTGGACCAAGATATGGGAACAATGGAATAGTTTGACAGATATGCAACAAGATTGGACACACAACAAGGTTTTGTAGAATGAACAATAGAGTTTTTCATACCAATCCTAACCCTAGAAGTCATGCAAGAAGAAATGAAGATGCAAGTAATAGTTAGAAAGGATGTTGTAGTAATCCAGATGAAGTGAAGTTTATCAAAAGCATAGTCAAGGAGACATATTAAACATTGAAGGTAATCAGGAAGGTGAAGTATTAAAAGGTAAGAATGAATCTTTACCTGACCCATCTCAAAGTACTTAATTTATGAAAATTGTAGTAGAGTAGGAACTTAGATTAGTGTAGAAGTAGATATATGATGAATTGAGTCTTGCACAGTTAATGCAAGGTAGTATATGATGTTCTAATGCTATGGTTAAGAGTGCAAAGAAAAATATTATGTTTTGTGAGATCACAAGAAGTTTTAAGTTTTGCAGGTTAGCAAAAATAGCTTTTTGGAAAGAAGCAGCAAAAGAATTGAATGCGATGTGAAATCTAAGTGAAATTGAATTAATAAAAGGTCATGATTGATATTATTTGATCATCAAAGAAAATTCAAGTGTTAAGGAGATCAAAGAGCAGTGATTGGAAGCATTTTGCAAGGATTTGGAGAAGAATTTTGTGTTGAATCTACGCAAGCCCTAAATCGCAAAATCAAGGTATTTTACTTGGCAGATCTTTAGATCAGTGAAGGAATTAGAGGAAATCATGGATGTTTCTTTAATTCACAATTTTAGAGATAAAAATAAACCTAAGATGAAAAGGGAACCAGTAGAACCCTTGGAAGATGATACTATGTTAGCTTTATCATCCATACCAAACAGAGTTTGACATCTAGAGAATGTTAGAAGTTATCTTGGATGCAAACTAGAGACTATCAGTGATAGTGATTTCACCAAGGAATATCAGAAGATCTACAATCAGGACATGACGTTGAAAGGAGGATTTGAACATTTGAAAGATAATGAGATTATTAAGAATGCATTACAGTATGAATTTGATAATGAAGAATGTACTAAGATAATTCTAAGAAGAATTCATAATGGGAAGTTTTGGTTAGAAGATAGAGTGATATATATCACAGCTAATTTGATTCATGAAGTTACTGGACTATCTAAAACTGGAGCCATTCCTTTAAATGAGAAGAACATGAGGAAAATAGTCATAGACAACACAAATTCATCCTATAATGGTAGAGGAATTGTGATTAGTAAGATTCAACAAGATGATGTCAGATACTTATGTAAGATCCTAACCACTAAGTTTTGTGAAAACTCAAGAGAGGATGATATGGCAACTAGAATGATACATGCATCTTATCTAATGTGTGTTGGTAAAGTACAAGTTGATATGTGTGAGATTTTGAGAGTTCAACTATTTGAGAATTTGGAAAAGATTAAGAAAACTAAGTATACATAGTTTAGATTCTCATCCTTAATCACCTATATGTTTTTTCATCTATTGAGAACATTTCATTACACCATTGGAAATGACTAGAATGATGGCCAAACTACATTGGAAAGGATTAAACTAGTGTACAAAAGGCATGTTATTGATAAAGTGAATGAGAGTGCAGTATTGGTAATCAAGACATTTCAGGATATAGTGTCTAGCAGATCAAGGATCCCATAGTCTCTTGTGGAGAAGTATAAAAATGAGATATGTTTCATGGTTGATAATGAATTTACCTACATTGAAGTAGTAGAACCTAGAACAGAGTTCATAGACCCTCTTGGCTATGAGATATCTGAGGTAGAGATAGAAGAGTATGTGAGCAGGTTACTTAAGTGCAAGTTGGACACCCAATGTAACAGGTTTGGAACCTTTGAGGAGAAATTCAACTCTACAAAGACCTTACTTGAAGAGAAGTAGTCAAAGAAAAGAGTTGAGAGTACTATCAAGAAAATCCTAAAAGATACATGGATGACTGAGCATGAATTCTTGGTAACAAAGCAAACAACAACAACAACAATTATAGATATTAGACAAAAAGAAGTTTTGTTCATTCCACCCCTATCATCAATTGTAGGATAGCAAGAAGAAACATAAGTTAAGGTGAAAGTGGAAGAAATTGAGAAGGATCAAGAAGAAAAGATATCCACTAGATCCACTTTCTCCACACCTAGCAAAAGAATAAAAGAGAGTGCTACTCAACCAGGTAAAAGGCATAAAACTTTAGTGCAACTAGTTCCAAGGAAAATTGTAAAAATAAAAGATGATGTCACTTCTATTAAGAAGAAAAATTGGAAACCTAGAGTTGAGAAGCTTAATGAGTAGATCATTGAAGATGGAGACTTTACAAGAATGAATAAGTATTATGATCTCTATGATTATCCAGAGAGATTAAATCTGGAAAATGTAGTGGTAAAGCATATGATTTTGTCTAATAAGAAGTTTGATACAATTCAGGGTAAGATAGCTAATGATTTGTACAATAAACTTGTGAATAGGAAGAAGAGAGCATCAGAAGAAGATACATCTATTAGAGAAAAGCTTGTAAGAAAGCTTCATGTTATAAAAGATGAAGCACACTTTAGTCAAATTATGAAAGCTTTAAGCACCCATTTGAGAACTAAGAAGAGAACCATTCAGATTATGGGAGGTAGATATGAAGAAGTTAATGTAGAAATAGAGCAAGCAATCATCAAAGTTATGTCAGAAAATGCTAGAGAACCATCAGTTGCAGCAGAGAAAGAAGGTGAAACAAAACAAGAGGGCATTCCCTCTCCACTAGCCATAAACATTGAAGATGAAGTCATGAATGTAGAAGGAACTAAGATCACCTTGGATACTGATGATAATGTATTCAAGAATCTAGAAAACATTGTTGACAATTCAGCTTTTGAAGAGCAGGAGATCACCAAAGGAGAAGAGAAAATATAGACCACAATTGTAGAACCTAGAGTGATAGAAAAACCAGTACCTGATTCCACTAAAGAAGATATCAATCTTACTCCTGAGACTAGAAAGAAGAATCAAATTGGATCTATGATTGAAAATTTGGGAAAGGAAGTAGATGATGATGATCAGATGGAATTGATCACCACCTTGAACAAAATCATTGGAAAGAACAAGAAAGTAAAAAGTCTTGAAGGATGTCTGAAGGAGCTTACTAAGAAGTTACAAGGCATTATAACTACACAAATTGCAGAAGCTGACCCTCTGGAGAAAGCAAACAAAGTGATGAACACTTTTGACAGTGAGTTCACAAATTTAACTGATATAGAAAAAGTGAAAGCTCAAGAAACCTATGAAGCCAAAACACTTTTGAACATTAGCCAGAATATCAAGAATGATATCAACAATCTTGATATCTATATAAAGGACTTGAGAAAGAATTTGGAAAGAGGAAAATCCTTGTACATCTAGTGTACAAAATCAAAGACCTTGACAATAGAAGAAGATCAGAAGATGAAGATGAAGGAAGCAGAAATTTAGAATGAAACTAACTTTCTTTCAAACCCCAATGTAAAGGTATCTGATGTTGAGAAGAAAATTCATAAGATATACGATGAAATCAGAAGTTTACAAGATGAAAAGGATAGGAAAATGAAAAGATTCACTCTTTTAAGAGAGCACACTTCTATGATGTTAAGTATTATTGAAGGGAAATTGGAAGAATGTCTTTTAGCTAAGACATCTTTTCAAAAGTTTAGCTTTGAGAATCTCCAATCATGTGAGATAGCATCTTATAGATTATGCACACTACTCAGTGTGGTAGATTCTATTAAGAAATCATGGGAGAAGGAGTTAGAGGATATAAAGATTGATTTTGCAGATTGTGTTGCAAGCCTACCAGCTTTGTAATATTGAATTAAGGTATAACTTTTTGTGAAAACAATTTTGTAACCCTCCTTACCTTTATTTTGTCATTGTTGTCAAAGGGGGAGAGATATATAGTAGAAAATTGATAAGAAAATGATAAGGATTGATACTCTTAGGGGGAGTACTATATTATAGATAAGATTTTTGAGGAGTTATAATGATAGTATATATATTTTATACTATGGCCACAATTTTGAGATTTTGAAGTTGTAAGACTTAGCCAATTTTCTCATATGTTGCCACCAATGATAAAGGGGGAGATTGTTGGAAATTTGGCTGAGTTGGTTACATAGATGTTGTCATTATGGAAACATATGATTTACATGAAGATCACACAGGTCAGAGAGCTATTATGTCAGAGCGCAATGCGAAATTGTCTAAGTATGAGACATTGTGTTTTTACCAGTGAACCTGAAGACAATTTTTCTTTGCAATGTCGACTAGAGTAAGTTCAGTGCTTGTACACTTGAACATAGACTCTATGGTGACTATTGATGACTCATCTCAGAGTACAAGTTAGTATGGCATGTATGAAAGAAATTATGACAGTTTTTCTAACGATAGTGTTAAGCCGACATGACAGAATATGAAGACAAAATTGGTAAAGAGTTAAGGGATTATTTTGTTTATCAAAATAATGACTTAACAATATAAAGGGATGACATCCTAGATTTTAACCCTTAGATAAATTTATTTTGTAATATGATAGCCGACTGGAAAGTTATTAATCTTTATAACTTTTATAAATGTAATTGTAAATTGTAAGAAGGAAGAATAATGATGAAGGAACAAATGTATGTAATAGCGATAGTGAAAGAGAAGTGAAAAGATATTAATGCAAGAAGTATAAGGTTATGTACCTTGACTTATTTTTTTAATAATTAAATATTGTACATTACTTGTTTGGGTAGTGGGCTCATCTAGTAATCACTTTTTGTATTGCCAACTCCTAACATGGTTGAGGCTTCTAACAAGGCCTATAGTCCCTTAATCAGGATTGAGACACTATATGCATGCAATAGACTCCTAACAGGGTCAACATCCTTAACATGATACTTTTGATTAGTGGATCTTTGTGGGTACCATCCCCACCAGGGTTTTCCCTTGGCCAGGGTTTCCTCGAGAACAAATAATGTGTTATGAGTTCTTTAGTTTTATTGCTATGCATGTTGTTTAGCTTCTTATGTTATGCATGTGTAAAGATAATCTGTTATATCCATAATTGGGAAAAAGATAAAGTTTGTAGAATACTAATTCAGCCCCCCCTCTTAGTATTCCCTATTTCTAACACCTTTATAGTTGGAGATGAGATGGATTGACTTTTTCTTCATAGTGGACTCCTTTTGCAGATTTTTGAGGGCCTGAAAAGTAGGTTTTTTTGGTTACATCCAACTAAAGTGTTTAAGGCCCTATTCTTATGAAAGTTGCAACTTATTTTTAAAAATCATAAATATTGTGAATGTCATTTTGTTGAAGTTAGTTCTTATAATGCAACTTTGGTTTTGAGTGACTTTTTGAGTCCTAGAAATAATTTTGAGCATAGTTTTGCAACTCTTGGATATATGGAATACATAGAAGAATTGGATATCATTTATTAATTTTTTCTCCTTCTTCTTCTATATTTGTTTGTGTATTGTAAGGTGGTTGACCAAGTTATCTATAAAATATGTCTTATTTCCTGGTAACTTTGTATCTTTTCTTATACATTTTATGCAGAAAGTGCATGCTTATGTTTGTTAATAATTGTGTGTAAAATACATATACCTTAGTAATTGTGAAGCTTTCTTCCATTTTGTAGGTTAGTGTGTGGTGACCTTAGTGAAATATCGATGAAAATGCATGCTATATGGAGTTGGATAGATCTATTATTAATCATTTTGGAGTAAAGTGTGATAACTTTGATTTTCATAATCCTGTCAAGTTTGGTGCATCACGCTATAGGTTAGATTTCAGTTTACATGTTATCCTTCTAACCCTTTTCTCAACAAAGTTTAGTATAGGTGAAGTACCAGATAGGTGTTATCCTTCTATGGATATTCACTCCAAGTTTTAGGTGACCCACTGCCTAGAAGTGTTTCCATGTTTCTCCAGAAAGCTAAACTCTGCAACTTAGCATAGGGTGCAATTTTTGAGAGATAAAATGTATGTTTTATTACAAATTTTCTTTGATTCAAATTAGTTGGTATTATCTATTAGTTATTTTCTTTTCATGGCAATTTAATGAAGATGATCAAATCTATATTGTGATTCAAGATGAATTTGTCTCAGATGTGTGCATGATTTGGTATGGATTTGTGATTTTGATAAATTTTGAAAATTATTAATTTAATTCCATAGAAGATTGCATTTGGATAGTTTGAGTTGTTGGTTTTTTAATTCATGTTATTATAATTTTTTATGATCAAATTCCTTACTTTGTATTTAATTTTTAATTTTTTCATTATTGATGTCTGTTAGATTTATGTCTCAGTGATTTTCTTTAAATTTCTTATTACTCTAAAACTTTTATTTATTTTTTGATAAATTCATGGTTAAAAGGTAGCTAATAGAATAGAGTTAGATTGTTAGAATTTAATTCAATGCAGATTTTAATTCTCATAAAATTAAAAAGAAAAAAAAAAAAGTGTGTGAATTTTTAATTTTCAACCTCAAGCACAATCAAACCAACAAAGGCCTCCTTGTGTTTTCACATAGAATCTTCAATGTGATTGTGACCCAATCATTGAGAACATTGTTAGTGATTATCTATAGGAATTTTTTTTGTTTGAGGTGTTGACATTTATGTTTTGTCATTAATGTCAACATATGTTTCATTTGGTGTAATCACGAGTCTCAAACATACTGGTTATGATAGGAAAAAGAAGATCTAACAGGGTAGTACATACAATGTACAATGTTCCACCATACATGATATTGTATTTGTGAAGAAAGAGATGTGTAGATCTTATGTCTAAGGTTGCACATTATTATCTAGTTCTTTTCATGAGTTATGGCTGATTTTTTGGAGACTGGTTATAGTGCAGTGATAGAGGATTATGATAGAGATGGGTTTTGATTTTTTAATATAGCTTGGATGCAAGCATGGATATTGGTATGTGATCTTGAAGCTTGAAAAAATAAACATGGGAGAACATTCAATGAGATTCTTGGGTCACTGGGATCATGTTGATGTCAAATGTGGTGTGTAATTTTGTGAAGACCTATTTGAGGCTGACCAGAGGTGATAACATGTTTAGAGGGTTTCTATCATGGATTAAGGAACTTGTTTAAGATATTGTGTGTATCTTTGCAAGGGTCTATGTACTCATTTGTGCATTGGAGAAGTCCTAACAACATGACCTAATTTATTTATGTATCTTGTATAAAGAAAATTCATTTCTTGGAGTGTTGTAAGGATGTTTTTAGGGTTTATGATCTTTTTGTTGAGAGGTCTCCTAGATGTAGAGAATAGATCATTCATTGAGCACTTCATTATAATTATATAGGCAAGGATAGTTGTTTTAAGTCAGTTCATTACTGTTATTGTATACTCTTATGCATTTATTTGGATAGTGGATCCAGAAGGTGGGTTTAACCTTTAGAAGGTGGATCTAACCTTCACTTTGGGTAGTATGCTCAAGAAGTGAGCCTACCTTTGTAATGAACTCCTAACAAGTTTGGAAAGAATCCTAACAGGATATTTCCTTTAATAGGGACATGTACTAGATGTAATAATCAGCTCCTTATAGGACTAGATCTCCTAATAGAGACATAATATTTCTAGTGCATTATTTGTGGGTTCCATCTCCACTAGGGTTTTCCACTTATAAGGGTTTTCCTCAACAACAAATCCTTGTGTTATGGTGTTTTGATTTTGTGGTTTTCTTATGGTTATATTATTGTTTCACTTTGTTTAAAGTAATCAGATTAAAAGGATTTAAGTTTCATATGTGAGACCTATGAGACAGTCATATTTATACTATTTTATTTTCCATGCTTTCAGTACTTATTTCACAGACATACTTGACTATTTGAGATACCTATGTATTTGAGGATCTGTTGAATCCTATTCTATATGTTCAGTACTTGATTATGTAATCAGGGTACACTTGAGATACTACATATTTTGATTCAATTTTAGTTACGATTAGGTTACATATGATGTTGTATGATGTTTTAAAACTATTGCGATGAAAAGTTGGTTTAGGAAACCAAAGTTATGCTTAGTTGATTGGTTTACAGACATAGTTTGAAACCATGCAGTATTGATGTATTATGTTTATATCATGTTAATTGGACCTACTGATGTTTGCAATGAGTGTGCAAGATAATTTTACCATGGATCTAAATGCGAGGATACATTATTGGAACCCATGTTTATACCATGCATTCCAAGGTCCTCTTTGTAAAAAGAAATGTGGACCTCATTGTATAGTCTTTTATTTGTAAATGTGGTTTGCATGTGTGTATTTAAATTAGTTAATGTCTATGTGAATTAACCATGTTATTTTTTTAATAAATGTAGCAAATTTGGCAAATTGTGGCTTATGTGTTGGCATGGTTAAGTATTTTATATTTGATTGGGTCAAGGGCTTGACTAGGGTGTAACCTTAGGGTAGCATCAACTAACCTTGGGTTGGGAAGTTTCTAGAAGTCAACCAAGACCATAAATCCATGCATAAATGATGTAAGATAGGGAGCAAGAGGGGCTAGACAATGGTGCACCCTAATGATCCAAGCTTTCTCAACACATGCGGAAGCAATAAACAACACTGTGAGAGAGAGAATTCTAAATCTTTCTTATATTTCATCAATTAGACTGATACATGTCAGGCTATAAGGCCTTCCTAGTTAGGGCTAGATATTACAATGAATTACATAAGTCCTCCAACATGCGAGGGTCTATCAAAAACTCTACTTCTATCTTCTATGAAACTCCTATAAAAAAACTACTTCTAAACTACAACCAAACAACTACATTTATAAAAGAAGCTACCGAACTGAGTCAGCCTTCAGATCCACAACCAACAGAAGGAATGGTTAGGTCTAGAACCACATGCCTCACAATGATGGATTCTAACATTAAATCTATGATCCAATATAAATGCACAAGTCGACCACAACAGAAACCAAAACTAAACCTCTCGGTGAGCAAGATAACCGAGCAGCAGACAAGCAACGCCGAGTGCTAGTGAAACAACCGACCACCTAGGAGATAACTGACCACACTCGATAACCAAAGGAAACTAACCAACTATCGACCAAATTGGTCAAAGAAGGAATTGAGCAACATAGATAAACTCTAAATTATTTTCAGTGACACAGGATTGCAAAGGACTCGAGATGCTCTCGCATCAGACACCTGGGGTTATTTTGAAATGATTCTTAGAATCATTTTGTAGGTCTGGTCTGAGCTGCATCCAACTCAGACTATGAAATCCATGAACTGTCTTCGATCGGTCTATTCTTCTACTTTACCAGATATTCCATATACTATTTTCCTCTTGTACTCTTGCCAACTCTTTCCTTCAAAATCTGTTCAATTTTTTAATTCTGCTTCTTAGTATATTCTTTTGGTACTGTCACTTCTTCATCAAGTTCATGATACTCATATAAATCAACAATTTTGAAAATCAGTGATATGTCCATGTCATCAGGTAACTCAATTTCATATGCATTTCCACTGTCAAATTTCTTCAAAATATTGCAAGGTCCAAACTTCTTCATCTTCAGCTTCCCATAAGTTCCAATAGGAAATTGGCCTTTCTTCAAATGAACCATCACTTCATCACCAACATCAAAATTTTTATGCCTCCTTGATCTATCAGCTCTATCTTTGTATTTATGATTACTATCTTCCAGCTTCAGCTTCACATCTTCATGTAATGTCTTCATGTATTCAGCAAATTCTACTCCTTCAGCACTTTTCTTCTTCTCATTAGCAATGTCTCTCAAATATGTTATTCCTCTCAGTTGTGTGCCATTCAAAATCTCAAATGGTTTCTTTCCAATGCTCCTATTCATGAAATTATTGTATGCAAACTTTTCCTATGCCAACATGGAATCCCAATTACTCAGTGTGTCTCCAACTAAGCATCTCAAAAGATTTCCCAAAATTTTGTTCACAACTTCAGTCTGTCCATCAATTTGTGGGTGAAATATAGAACTATATTTCAACTCAGTGCCAAATTTCTTCCAAAGGGTTTTCCAAAAGTATCCAACAAATTTACTGTCTCTATGAGAGATAATACTCCTCGATAATCCATGCAATCTAACAATTTCCTTAAAGAAAAGATCTACTACATGTACTGCATCTGATGTCTTTCTACAAGGTATAAAATGTGCCATCTTAGAAAATCTATCCACAACAACAAATATTGAATCATTACCTCTTACTGTCTTCGGTAAGCCAAGAACAAAATCCATACTGATGTCAATCCAAGGTTTCTCAGGAACAACAATCGGTATATACAATCTAGTGTTTTGACTTACTCCTTTTGCAACTTGACAAGTTCCACAAATTTTCAAAAAATTTTGAACATCTTGATACATCTGTGGCCAAAAGTACTTCTCCTTAAGCAAATTCCATGTTTTATCAATACCAAAATATCCAGCCAAACCACTACTATGTTTCTCCTTTATTAGATTAGTTCTCATTACTCCTCTCAGTACACACAACTAAATACCTTTAAAAAACATACCTTCCTGAATAAAATATTCATCCCATTTAGTGTCTTGTTGATCTTGAATAGGTGCTCTGCACTTTCTCCATGGGTCAGAAAAATTAGGGTCAAACTCGTAAGAATCTCTCATCTCATCAAAACCAAGAACTTCAATTTTCATCTCGGTCATCAAAGATATTCTTCTACTTAATCCATTAGCAACTTGGTTAGTAACTCCACTTGTATGCTTTATCACAAATATATAACTCTGTAAATACTTAACCCATTTCATATGTCTCTGATTCAACTTATTCTGACTACCCAAATATTGTAAAGCCTTATGATCAGTATACAACAAAAATTCACTCGGTATCAAATAATGTCTCCATTTCTTCAGTGCTTGAACAATAGCATAGAATTCTTGATCATACACATAATATTTCCTTCTAGCATCATTCAACTTTTCACTAAAGAAAGAAACATGTTTACCTTCTTGACTCAACACAACTCCAATTGCACTTCCACTTGCATCACATTCCACTTGAAATACTTTACTAAAATTAGGTAATGCCAAAATAGGTAATTCAGCAACCTTTTGCTTCAGAGTCTCAAAAATTTTGTCAGCTCCATGTGTCCACTTGAATTCTCTTTTGTCTCCTCTCATAGTCTCAGTCATAGCATTACAAATTGAACTAAAATTCCTTATGAACTTTTGGTAAAAAATTTCCAAACCATTAAATGATCTTACCTCACTAGCATTCACAGGTGTAGGCCAATTCAAAATAGCTTCAACCTTTTCAGGATCCATCTTCAAACCATCAACTAAAATAACAAATCCCAAATACACAATCTCCTCTTTCATGAATGAACACTTTTTTAGACTTATCAGCAACTTTTCATCTTTCAATCTCTGCAAAACTTGTCTAACAGGTAACAAATGTTCTTCTCTGGTCTTACTGAATATCAGAATATCATCAAGATATACAATCACAAACTTACCCAAGAATTTCTTCAAAAATTCATTCATCAACCTCATTAAAGTACTTGGTGCATTAGTTAAACCAAAAGGCATAACCAACCACTCATACAAAACTTCTTTTGTTTTGAAAGAAGTCTTCCATTCATCACCTTCTTTGATTCTGATATGATGATATGCACTTTTTAAATCAATTTTGGTGAAATACTTTTCTCTAGTCAAACTGTCCATTATGTCATCCATTTTTGGTATAGGAAACCTATACTTCACTATTATCTTATTGATTGGTCTGGAATCATTACACATTCTCCATTCTCCATTCTTCTTTGGTGCCAAAATAGAAGGTACTGCACAAGGACTCAAACTTTCTCTGATCAAACCTTTCTCTAGCAACTCTTGAATTTGTTAATTCAATTCTTGATTCTTGGTGGGTGTCAACCAATGAGGTTCCTTATTCAGTAAACTAGCTCTAGGGATTAGATCCATACAATGATCAATGCTTCTTTTCAGTGGCAAACCATTAGGTACATTATCAAAAATGATATCACTGTACTTAGTGAGTAAATTATCAATCTCTTTAGGGGCATTATCCTCTATTTTCTTACTCGGTTTGTTAGGGGTCACAACAAAAAATACATTATTCTTCTTCAAAGATTTAACAAATTTTCTTCCTTCCATCAAACAAACTTTTACAGATGTGAAAACATTACTAACAAGTTCTTCCATTAATGGTAACAAGATTTGTTTCTTTCCATCAGCCACAATAGTATACTTATGCAATCTCCCATCATATATAGCATGTTTATCATATTGCCAAGGTATACCCAACAAAATATGACAACAATCCATAGGCATAATATCACATAACACCTTATCATAGTATTTTCCAATCTTCAAATTCACATAACATTGTTCACTTACTAGGAGTATGTGCTCATCTTTGATCCATGAAATCTGATAGGGCTTCGGATGTACCAACCTTTCCAACTACAATTTTGTGACCATCTCCTCAGATGCTAGGTTCTCTGAGCTACCATTGTCAATGATTACCATCCAAACTTTATCATAAAATCTACATCTAGTTTTAAACAAACTTTTCCTTATTGGATCTTCCTTCTTGCTTTCATTACATAGTGCTCTCCTTACCCTCAAGTTATTTTCTTTCTCAGGTTCATTTGGTGACTTTTCTTGCACCAAAGCATTTCTAATGCTACTAGGATTCTTATTAGCCTATGTATGTTCAAAAGATCTATGTCCTTCTTCTCCACAATTGTAACAAGTTCCTCAAAAACTTCCTTTTCTATAACCACCTTGGTAGTTACTGCCTCTACCTCTAGATGAACTTTAACCTTTCCACTTGGTCTTGCCTTTGTCTAGATTTGTCTTTTCTGGTTCAGATCTACCATTTTCACCATTGGATCTACCTCTTCCTCTAGGGAATCTACCATCTTGACCTCTTTGTCTTTGCTCATGTCTCTTGTTCAATTTCTCCTTGGCCTTCAAAGAAAATTGATAAGCCTCTTCAATGTTCTCCAACTTGACCATACTAATTTCCTCTTAGATGGAAACTCTCAAACCATTCATGTATCTACCAATTCTTTCAACATCATCTTCATCATGTCCAGATCTAATATCTAATCTTTATAATTCCTTAGCATATTCCTTTACCAAGCTATCTTTCTATCTCAAACTTTGCACTTGCCAAACTAGGTTAATCTGATAATCACAAGGTAAGAACTTTCCTTTCAATTTGTTCACCATTTTATTCCATACCTTGATTTTTTCTTTTCCTTTCCTCTTCCTATCTAGCTACAGATGTTCCCACCATAAGGATGCATGACTTTTCAACTTTGTGCTTGCAATCTTCACCTTCTTATCCTCAAGAATGTTTTCATATTCAAAATAATTTTCCATCTCGGTGATCCAGTCCACCAATTCATCAGAATCTAGCTTTCCACCATACTCAAGAGGATTTCAATGTGGTGTTGACTTCAGACTTATCAAAGCCTCAAAAAATATTTCTTCACCTTGATCCATAATAGGGGTAGGTTCTACATTCACCTATTCTTCCTCAAATTCATCATCACTAACATCTTCAAGATGTCTGCCTCTTCTTTGGGCTGTTTCAACAACTTCTAACATAGCAGCAATCTACCTTATCATATTTGCTAATCTTGGATCTGCATCTCACCTCCCATGAACCATCTTGACAACCCTTTACAGTTGCAAGTCAGATTGCAATATGCTACCTGACAACAATCAACTAGGGCTTCAAGAGGAACCTACAAACTTAGATCCACAGACCTAGATCAAGATCTCACCTTGCTCTGATACCACCTGGTGTAAGGTAGGGATCAAGAGGGGCCAAACAATGGCACACCCTAATGATCCAAGCTTGATCAACACATGCGGAAGCAAAAAAACACAACAGTGAGAGGGAGATTGTAGAAACTTTCTTATATTTCATCAATTAGACTGATACATGTCAGGGTGTAAGGCCTTCCTAGTTAGGGATAGATATTATAGTGATTTATAGAAGTCCTCAAACATGTGAGGATTTTCCAAAATCTCTACTTCTATCTTCTATCAAAATCCTATAAAAAAAACTACTTCTAAACTACAACCAAACAACTACATATATACAACAAGCTACTAAATTGAGTCAGCCTTTAGATCCACAATCAATAGAAAGAACAGTTAGATCTAGGACCACACACTTCCTAATGATGGATTTCAACTTTAAATCCATGATCCAATATAAATGCACAAGATGGCCATAATAGAAACCAAAACTAAACCCGTTGATGAGCAAGATAACCGAGTAGCAAACAAGCAATGCTAAGCACTAGTGAAACAACTGACTACCTAGGAGATAACCAACCACACTCAATAACCAAAGGAAACCAACCAACTCGGTCAAATAGGAACTGAGCAACACAGACAAACTCCAAATTGTTTTTGGTGACATGGGATTGCCAAGGACCCAAGATGCTCTTGCCTCAATAAACTTTAGGTGGAGTTTAGGAGGGTCTTTTGGGCTCCCATAGGTTTACTGGGGTCAATTTTAGCTACCCAGGTTGATACCTTAGGGGTTAGGGGTCATTTTCAGCCCATTAAGAGCCTTTAAACTCATCTATGACCCCCTTAAAGTCAAGGTTTTCATTTTGGTCGAAATTAAAGAGTTGTGAGGTTTTGGTTAACCTCTCTCTTCTTCCCAAACTTGCATTCAACTCCATCTATGGTGAAGGTGTTAGGAATAGTCCCAAGAGATAACTGAGAGGGGGGGGGGTGAATCAATTATCTACAAGTTTCAATTCTTTATCCAATTAAGTATACTTAAACATAAAGCATAAACACAATGAAAGAAAACTTGAACACAACACCAATATTTTGGTTACGGGGAAACCCAAATAGGTAAAAACCCCAGTGGGACTTGATACCCACTAATATTATGTACTTGTGTATAATGATCCTTGCTAGAAGATCCTTTACCCTGTTATGAGTAGCTTTACAATATATCAAGTACAGTAGACCTGGTTAAGGGTCAGACCCTGTTAGGAGTCTTTTACAATTGTCCATGTTAGCAGAGAGGATGCACTATCCTAGAGCTCACTGCTCAAATGGGTGAAGGCTACAACCTTCTGAATAATAGATACACATTATATCTCAATCTTGGTGAACTAAACTTTGACCTACTATCTAGATCAGTTCCAATGAATAGCACACATTCTCTACTTGGTCACATAGACCTTCTTCTCATGGTTCAACACTTCACACACTCTGCTCTACACTGCTTAATCAACCATGAACCACACTCGAGCAATCACAAATGACTGCCTATAAATATCTTTCCTCTAAATGATATAATCAAGTCAGCCTATTAGAACCACCTTGAAATCATATTAGAGAAACCATAATAAACTCCAAAAAATATTTTTTTGGCTCTATTATGCACACAACTCATTCTGGGACCTATTTAATAAAATAATTGTAGACGCATGCCACACACTGTCAGCTCTACCAAAACAACTAGAATTTTCTCTATAAGCTGAATTAACTTATGTTCTCTTAACCAAAAATCAATAACACTTATCCAAGCTTAACTCCAAGGGCACATATCCTCAAGATAGGTGCAACTCAAGAAACAATAAAATCTTTGTCGGCTCTTCTGAACAAACACAAGAAATTGCTATTGGTGAATAGAGACTGCATAACTTCACTTGCGTTCATCCTTAGACTATGCATTCATAACTAAAACATCACTAACATGTCTTCAACATATATCCTATGGTGCATCCTCATAAGACAACTGTATGGACAACAATACACAAAACACTACCTGTAACTCTGTCAGGAACACTGCTGACACAAGCTACTATATAGCTGTCTATACTTATAGTTAACCTCTATGCCCATGATATCATGTTGATATCATGTCCATGAATCATATACTAAAGGCTTACTACATAAGACTTCCACACATGCTACTTTCCATATGTTTTCATCAATGACAAACATATAGTCAGTACTGGCCTGCTGGCAAATCTCCAACAATCTCCCCCTTTGGCATTGATGGAAACATGTGGAATAAAAAACCACCATCAACCCAAATGAACATTTCTTTTATAACATTCTCCATTTTCTCTTCAAAACTTCCCCAAAGATGAATCCTCCATCTGCTGCAATATTTTCTAATATTCTCCATTTCCTCAAATGTACTACTGTCATAATTGAATGTTGCTCCCCCTTAGTATATTACTCCTCTTTTTACTTTTTTTTTTCATGACTCTATATATACTCCCCCTTTGACATCAATGGCAAAGGGTACCACTCATTTTAAGCGCTAGTACTACTCTTGAGGTAGAGTAGTCAACCTTCCATCAGTCTCTAAGGACTGATGCCATTCCTGCTTCCTTCTAAGCAGAATCAGGGAAGGGAATTACTCCTAACTTCCCCCTGAGATACTCAAAAGTATCCTTAGGAAAGGGCTTTGTAAATATATCTTCCAACTTTTTTTTAGTACTCACATAGTCCAACTTGACTTCTTTCTCTACCACTTTCTCTCTTAGGAAGTGATACTTAATCTCAATGTGTTTTGTCTTTGCATGCATCACAGGGTTCTTTGACATATTGATAGTGGTAGTGTTCTCACAATGAATAATAATAGGATAATCAATCTGAATTCCAAAATATTTTATCATCTTCTTGATCCAAACAATTATAGAACAATTCAAGGCTGCTACAAGATACTCTGATTCTGGTATTGACTGAGAAATATAGTTTTGTTTCTTGCTTGTCCAAGTGACAAGTCTATCACCAAGAAACACTGCTCCACCTGAAGTACTTTTTCTATCATCAACACATCCTACCCAATCTGCATCCATGTACACATGAAGCTTGATATTTTTTGAATTAGGATACCATAGACCATAATCTATAGTGCCCTGCAAGTATCTAAATATTCTCTTTACTACCATGAGGTGACTTTGTTTAGGCTCTATTGCAAATCTTCCAACTATACCAAATACATTGGAAATGTCAAGTCTAGTCTGAGTAAGATAAATGAGTTTACCAATCATAGACTTATACAATATTATATCAAATACTAGTGAGTCATCTTCCTTTGTAAGCTTGCATCTAGTAATCATAGGGGTTCCTACTGGCTTGCAATCATCCATCTTGAATTTCTTTAGTATCTCTTTCACATACTTTGATTGATTAATGAAATCCCTTTTTTTGTCTGCTGCACATTTAATCCCAAAAATTACTTGATAGGACCAATCATACTCATCTCAAACTCATTTTGCATTTCTTTGGAAAATTCAGCACTGAGTTTGTCATTACCTCCAAAGATAATGTCATCAACAAAAATAGCTACAAGTAATAAACCTTTAGATGTCTCTCTAATGAATAGATTAAAATCTGCTACTCCTTTCTTGAATCCAATCTTTGTTAAGTATCCATCTAGTATCTCATACCATGCTATAGGGGCTTGCTTAAGTCCATAGAGGGCCTTCTTCAATCTGCATACCATATCAGGTCTATCTGATAAGGTGAATCCTTCAGGTTGTTCAATGTATACTTCTTCTTTTAAGTCTCCATTCAAGAATGCTGATTTGACATCCATCTGATAAACTTTGAAGTTTTTAACTATAGCATAAGCTAAAAACAACTTAATATCTTCTAATCTACTCACAGGTGAAAATGTGTCTAAATAATCAATGCCTTCTCTTTGCACATATCCCTTACATACTAATCTTTCTTTATTTCTTACTACTATACCATCTTCATTCATCTTGTTTCTAAATATCCACTTTGTTCCAATCACATTCTTATCACTAGGTCTTGGGACCAGTTCCCAAGTTTCATTCTTAATGATATAATCAAGTTCTTCTTTCATAGCATCATGCCAATCTGAATCCTTACAAGCATCTTCAACACTTAAAGGTTCAATCTAAGATAGTAAACATACCGCATCACTGCTAGCTGAGTTCTTTTCTTGTGATCTTGTTAAGACTTTGCCGCTCTGATCTCCAATGATGTCTTTCTTGGAATGATTTCTTGATGTAAACTTTGGAACTTTAGGTGATGCTGACTCATCAGCCTTAGGAGTACCTTCTTCACTTGTCTCAAGGTCATTGAACAACACATCAATGCTATCAAACATTTCCTCAATGATTGTCTTACTAGTGGAGGGTGTAGGTTCTTCTTCAATCATGGGAGAGTAATCATGATATCTTTCTTGAATCATAAAATTTTCATCAATCTTTACATGAGCACTTTCAATGATCTTTGTCAATCTTAAATTGAAACATCTATAAGCTTTACTTTTAGTAGAGTAACCAAGAAAAATACCTTCATCACTTCTTGCATCAAACTTGCCTACTACTTCATCCCTCTTGATGTAGCACTTGATTCCAAAGATTCTAAAGTATTTTATAGTGGGAACATTACAAAACCATAGCTCATAAGGTGTTTTGTTAGTGCTAGGCCTTAACTAAATTCTATTGATTGTATAGACTATTGTATTGACTACATCTCTCTAATAGGTGTGTGAAACTTTTCCTGCTATCATAACGGTGCACACTGTATCAAGAATGATCCTATTCTTTCTCTCTGCAATTCTAGGCTACTGAGGTGTTCTAGGTGCAATTAACTATCTCTTTATGCCATGTTCTTTACAGTACTCATAGAATCTGTCAGAGGTGAATTCTCCTCCTCTATCCAATCTCAAACATTTTATCTTTAATCCAGATTCATTCTCAACCTTAGCTTTGAATAGTTTGAACTTCTCAAAAGCTTCTAACTTATCTTTTAAGAACACAATCGACATCATCCTAGTATAATCATCAAAAAAAAAAAAAAAAAACCTTTCACCATAGTATGATCTTGTTAGAGTTGGTCCACATAGGTCTGTATGAATCAAATCCAACTTGTTCTCTATTGAATTTTGCTTGCTCCTGAATGAATTTTTCATGTGCTTCCCCATCACACATTCCCTGCATATAGTATCAACTGGCTTTGATATGCTAGGTAGATCTCTTACTTCTTTAACATTGGTTATCTTTACTATGTTATCAAAATTGATATGGCATAGTCTTTTATGCCACAACCAAATATCATCAACTTTAGCAACAAAAAAACTTTCTTCTGAATTGAGTTGAAAAAAATTACCTCTTGTCTTTGTGCCTAATGCAATAATAACACTATCTTTGTTGTTAATGATGCATTTGTCATCTTTGAACTCCAACTGATAGCCTTTACCAAGTAACTATCCAACACCAAGAAGGTTATGTTTCAAACCATCAACATAAAGAACATCATCAATACTATTCTTTCCATCCAAAGTGATGGCTCCTCTACAAGCTATAGGTTTAGGAGTGTTGTCTCCAAATTTGACCATACCTCCATTGTATTTTTCCAAATGAACAAACCTGCCTTTATCACCTGTCATGTGATGTGAACAACCATTGTCTATAATCCAGTCTGTTCTTATATCTGCTCTGGAAATCAATGCTAGCTCTTGATTCACTTTCTCATTTTTAGGAACTGACTTAATAATTGTTTTGTCTACAATAGCAATGAATTCAATTTCTTCTTCACTTGATTCTTCATCTGAGACTCCATCTCTATCATAGTAGCATTCCTTAGAATACTTAGGCTTATAATCCTTTTTGAACTTTCTAGCTCTAGTGGGACACTTAGATGCAAAGTGACCAATATTATTACATGAAAAGCACTTAAATGGTAATTGACCTTCATATTTTTGTTTTCCTTTCTTTTCTCTTTTGGGAATCATAGAAATAAAATCATCTAGTGTTTTATCTTCATCATCATCATCAAAATTACCATAAGTGTTTGCAGATTTCTTACCATGAACTGTTGCTTTGAAAGTTGTCTCACTCTTTGGTTCTATCTTCAATCTTGAAATCTCAAAAGCTAAGATTTTGTTGATCAAGGTCTCTCTCTTGAAATTTGATGTAAGCTACATGGTCTCATCAAGGATGTTGATCTTTCTCTCATATTCTGGAGTAAGAGTAGTCATCAACTTGTCTATAATGTCTTCCTCAGAAATCTCTCCACCATTGTTCCTAATTCCAGCAACTTCTTTATTAATCCTCTAATTGTAAGCTCTGATATTTTCTTTAGGAAGCATCTCTTTTTCATTGTATCTTTTCTTCCATTTCTTTCTGCGTGCATCCTTTGCTTGTTTGTCTCCTTCAAAAATGACTTCAAGGTGCTTCCAAATTTTATGGGTTGTATCCATCTTTTTTACTTCTAAAAATTTATCATCAGATAGGGCATTGATAAGGGCTTCTTTAGCAATAACATTCTAATGAAACAATTCCTTTTGAGCATCATTAGCATCATCTTTTGCAAGGTCTTCTAATGTATGAATCTTGGCTTCTTGGATGGTTACATTAAAAACTTCAAAAGCAATGCACTGCAAATGGGTCATCACCTTATTCTTCCAATCAAGATAATTCTCTCCATCGAACTTAGGACTTTCTTTCCTAAAGTATGCCATCTGATCAACATCAAGTTGTTAAACTTTCTCTCTGAGGCACTTGGCTTTGATACCAATTATTAGGAATAGTCCTAAGAGATAACTGAGAGGGGGGGGGGGGGGGGGGGGGGGTGAATCAGTTATTTACAAGTTTCAATTCTTTATCAAATTAAGTATACTCAAACATAAAGCATAAACACAATGAAAGAACACTTGAACACAACACCAATATTTTGGTTATGGGGAAACCCAAATAGGTAAAAACCCCAGTGGGACTTGATACCCACTAATATTTTGTACTAGTGTATAATGATCCTTGCTAGAAGATCCTTTACGCTGTTAGGAGTAGCTTTACAATATATTAAGTACAGTAGACCTGGTTAAGGGTCAGACCCTATTAGGAGTCTTTTACAATTGTCCCTATTAGGGGAGAGGATGCATTGTCTGAGAGCTCACTACTCAAATGGGTGAAGGCTACAACCTTCTGAATAACAGATACACACTATATCTAGATTTTGGTGAGCTATGATTTGACCTACTATCTGGATCAGTTCCAATGAATAGAAAACATTCTCTACTTGGTCACATAGACCTTCTTCTGATGGTTCAACACTTCACACACACTTCTCTGCTCTACTTAATCAACCATGAACCACACTCAAGAAATCACAAATCACTACCTATAAATATCTTTCCTCCAAATGATATAATCAAGTCAGCCTATTAGAACCACCTTGAAATCATATTAGAGAAACCATAATAATCTCCAACAAACATTCTGTCAGCTCTATTATGCACGCAACTCATTCTGGGACCTGTCTAATAAAATAATTGTAGATGCACGCCACACACTGTCGGCTCTACCAAAACAACTGGAACTTTCTCTGTAAGCTTAATTTAATTATGTACTCTTAACCTAACATTAATAACACTTCTCCAAGCTTAAATCCAAGGGTGCATATCCTCAAGATAGGTGCAACTGAAGAAACAATAAAATCTCTATCATCTCTTCTGAACAAACACAGGAAACTGCTACTGGTTCATTAGACTATGTGTTCATAACTATAATATCACTAACATGTCTTCAACATATATCCTAGGGTGCATGCCCATAAGACAATTGTATGGACAACCATACACAGAACACTGCCTGTAACTCTGTCAAGAACACTGCTAACACAAGCTACTATATAATTATCTGTACTTACAATTAACCTTTGTGCCCATGATATCATGTTGATATCATGTCCATGCATCATATACTAAAGGCTTATTGGATAAGACTTCCACACATGCTACTTTCCATATGTTATCATCAATGACAAACATACAGTCAATACTGGCCTACTGGCAAATCTCCAATAGAAAGAAGGCAAGTGGGAAGAAGGGAATGGAAATTTCTTCCCCTCTTCTAATTAGTTCCTAGATTTTAGGAGGTTTTCCTATTTAGGAGGAACTTGGAGAAGGGTTTAGTTGATCACCCACTCTCTAGATTTGGAGACCACTTTGTTGGAAAAAGCTTAGGAGAGATGATAGCTTTGGAAGGAGTTCAAGTTTTTAGAATTTCAACTTGCTTTGAGTAAGGTTGGCATTTTTATCAAATTTTGTTCTTTCAAGTTTTTGTTTGAGCTTGGAGCTCCATTAATGGAGTCCATGGCCTTTTTATGGTTCATGTTTTAAAATTTAAGTTTTGTAAAAATATTGTTTTTTCTTTGTGAATTTGTTTTGGGTTGGATTTCTTCAAGGCTTACTCACCCTAGGGAGAGTGGAGTAACCTTGAAGGGGGTAGAAGGAAGTAGACCTAGGTTGTGTAGAGTCTCCTATGCGTGGAGTGATAAACATGGGGTTTCATTATACCCATGATGCCAAGTATGGCCTCCGAGCATTTTGGGGGGCATAAGGAGATTAGACTGTATCTTCTTGAAGA
Source organism: Chamaecyparis obtusa (assembly GCA_027943335.1). NCBI lineage: Eukaryota > Viridiplantae > Streptophyta > Pinopsida > Cupressales > Cupressaceae > Chamaecyparis > Chamaecyparis obtusa. Next base: position 358,049 of record BSBK01002251.1, on the reverse strand, counting down.
TGGTCATCCTAAGTACATGTGTGGCTTGGGAAGTTTGTTTTGTACTATAGATTCTCCACCTGTTATTCCACCTCTACCCTCTTTCAGAAAGGCCTCTAGGAGACCTCCCTATTGTTAAACCATGTTGGGATTATGACTTGAGTGTTTTAGCTTATTTGTTAATGTTTTCCTACTTGTTTGAATCTTGTTTGTATTCCATTCCTTATTGGATCCCCTAGCTTGGGGGTGGCCTTGAAAAGGCCTAGGTTGGGAGGTGATCCTCTATGGTCAACCATGCTTAATCAGGGACCCAGATGATGCAAGGCTTGTAGAAATTATGGACTTCTAAAGAGAAAACCTCAGTTCGAAAGTTGTTGTAATTTAATTTCCAAATATGTTGTAAAATTTAAATTGCAAGTTTATGCCTAAGTTTGGAATCAGAGGATTTCTTGTAAAATCACACATTGAGTTTGTGGATATATTTCAAAGAAAATTGTTATTGGAAAATATGGTATTTTGGTGGATGGACTCTATTGCGTATTAAATCCCATATACATAATTTCTATTTAAAGTTTGATTTATTCGGTAATTTGAGAAATCAAAATTTGGATGGCTTAAATTTATTCAACCTTGGTATACATGTTGATTTTAAGATGCACGTAGGAATTTCCTTGGTTTAAAATAGAATTTATCTAGTTATGACTTATGTTGATATCCTATTTAAAGTGGAAATTTGACAATTTATTTTTCCTTGCTAAACGTTATCTTAAATAAATTCTAAAAGTAGAAAAATAAATGTGTAGAGACATTTAATTTGTACTTAGTAATTTACTTAAATGAAAATAAAAAAATTATTTAATGGTCAAAATAAAAATTTATTACCTACAATATGATTAGCTTCAATTATAGATTGCATATATCCAATTTATTTTTAAAAAAAAATATTCCCCATACCCCCTGTTTGGAGGTACATGGAATAGACCTTTATCAGTAAATTAAAATAAATAATTTAAAAATAAGTTTTATTAGTTTAATAATTGAATAGTGGTAAAATTGAATCACCACTATTTAAATGTGTGTGTAATGTATGGGGGAAATATGAGATCCACTCCTAAATCCAAATTACCAAAAGGAGAGATCCAATTTGATCAACTAAAAGGTCAATGCGCAATCGAATCAATCTATGGAGAATATGAAAGAGAGAGAAAAACCCTATATTTCCCTATGGAGAATTATGCTTGAAATTTGAAATAATTGAAATATAAGTACTAACCTCAAATTAGGGCAAATTTGGAAAATGCCAATTTCTGATGTCTGTGTGTACTTTTGGGCAATTCTACAACTTGTTTTCGACTAGAAATGCCGAGACGAAGAAAACCTAGAAATCTTTTGTCTTTCCAACGGCAGGTAGTCTTTGACCCTCATAAAAGGTCAAAGGCTACATTCTTTATTTGAAGGTCAATTCTGACTTTGTTCACAGATCTCAGAAGTTCATCGAAAAGGGTATCCAAATCTACTTTCAGATCTGAAATTCTGCACCTGTATGTGTAAGAAAAAGAGAGTTTTTGTTGTTTGTTTGAGGGGTTTGTCTTGGTCAAACCCCAGTTTGGAATCAATCTTAATATTGAAATTGAAATAGGAATGCTAGCAAGTAGTAGAAATGGATCTAACAACAAAGCTATACAATTTGGTCGATGTGTAATTGTATTTTGAATGTAAACAAGTATGTTGATATGGAAGCTTAAACATAATAATGGTAAAATCAAACCTCCATGATTGTATGCTTGGAATCCATCGTGAGGGAATAATGAATGGATCTTGAAGATGAACAAAAGGATCTTGAAGGAAGATCACACCATCATGATGACTAGATCTAGGGTTTGAATAATGAATCTTGAATGCTTGAACCAAATCCCTTTAATGAATTGAATGTTTGAATCCTTGATCTTCAATGGAGAACATGGATGGAGAAGAGGAATTGAATGCTTGAATGGATGCTTGCTTGATCACCTTGACAACTTGAGAGCAAAGAAGATATGAATGATGGATGTCAAAATGAGAGAGGAAGGCCTCCTTTTATAGTGAACTAGGGCACAATCCTCTAGAGGGGCCACCTTGGAGAATTAAATCCCAATTAGGTCATAACCTTTAGAAAATATACCTAGATTAAATGCAATTTAAGGATTTACCATTCCAAAACCCGAAATGGCCGACCTGGAGGCAGGAAACAAATATCCCCAAAACCCGATACTCAGAAATCAAGGAAATTTGAAATCTGGACAAGGGGTCAAGGATGAGGTTGTATCTGACCAGGTTAGGACCGAAGTTGATCCTGACCAGGTTAGGATAGAGGCCAAATTTGACCCCATAAGGTCAACTTTGACCTTATGGTCAAAAACCTCAAGATCCTGACCCAGAATGCTAGAAAATGCAAATTAGAGTAAAAATCAGGGACAATTAGAGGTAGAATGAGGAGAACAAGTATGATCCAAGCAAAGAGTTGATTCTAGGTGCTTGACATGACCCAGACCACTTACTCGAAGGGCTAAACGCTCTTAACCTAGAAGTGCTTCCATTTTAAGATGATACAATAATATCTATTATATTTTAAAGTTATACACTATAAAATTTAAATCTTTTTCTTTAAATATATATATATATATATATATATATATATATATATATATATATATATATATATATATATATATATATATATATATATATATATATATATATATATATATATATATATATATATATATATATATATATATATATATATATATATATATATATATATATATATATTGAAGTTAGATGTTTTATATCCTGTTTGGGGATCATGCGCTGGACGCATGGGAATTTTTTTTTTAAAAACACCGAGTGGCGTGGTATGGGCCAAAACCCTAACCCCACCTGCAAGGGGCCTGTCTCCCTCTCCCATGCACGACAGTGGGCTGGCGTAGCCAGGTAGCGTCAGCGACGATGACATCGGCCGAGCTTCCCCCTTCCTCCACTCCACTTTGTGCCTCCCCTCCCAGACAACCTACCTCCTCCTCCCTTCCGCTTCCACACCTATGCCGAGCAACCCCCAGTGGAGCGATGACCGATGTAGTGGAGCCGCCGAGTGGCCACCACTATGGCCTAAGCCACCACTCCGGCAGATGCCCATCTTTGGCCCTGCACTTTTATTATCGCGCGCAGGGATGTGTGTATTTTTTTTAAAGGGAAAGGGAGTAAGGTTTGTATTTTATAACATAGATATTTCATTTAAGTTCTTTTTTTTGTTATTTCATTTAATGTTTTCTTTTATTTGAATGTAGGTTAGTACGTTTTAAAATAATATAGTTTTCATTAATATTTAACTTTGTCAAGCATAGCTGGTAAAAAAAAGATTAGTATTTTAGATTTGAAATTGTGTTGTTTAAAATTAATTTATTTATAGCTAATTTGTTAATAGTATTTAATTATTTAGTTTTGAAACTAGATAGTTTAATTTTTATATTAGATTTTAGATGTTTTAGTAAAATAAATAAGTTCATATAATAGTAGATTGTTATGTAGGATTTGTTAACAATCTCATTTAGTAATAATGTTTTCTTTTTATTGAAATTTAGATATTGAAAATGATAAAGTAATTATTTCAATAGATAGTTTTAAATCAGTTAAGATTACGAAGACATTTTAGTGGCTATGTTAAAAGATAAAGTGATCTTTTATTGCCCGAGCACTATAATAGTTAATCTAAATTATTGAACATGGAAAATTTTAAATAAATCAAATTATACTTGATGTAGGTAATTTTTTAATTATATAAACTTATTTATTACGTTAATAATTTTATCTTGTAAACTTTTCGTTGTAGTTGTTATTATAATCTAAACGACCCAAAATTAATTTTAGTGGATGCTATGTCTTTAGGGGATTCTTTCATTTCCCCCTATGGTCTCGCCTTGGGTCATCATGTTTGTTCTAAGCTTGTTGACTAGATTCTGCACAGTTGAGTTATGGTCAACCATAGTCAACCTTGGGTTTTCTCCTCAGTTTGTATGCACAAATCTTACCCTTGCATGTGTTAGACTTAGTAGAATCCTTGGAGGACATATTTGGGCACAATTGACTTTTTGGTCAACCCTCGGTCAAACTTAGGTCAAAGGCCTCAGTTTGCATGCCCAAGTGTTCCTTTGGTGTTTGTTAACCTTTCATCTTGTTTACACGTACTTCTATGCATAGTTGACTTTTGGTCAACTATGGTTGACTTTTAGTGAACTATCTCGATTTGCATGTTGAACGGAGCTAGTAGACTAGGGAACCCTTATAGCTTTGTTTAGAGTCATTTGATGAAGTTTGGTTTTCAGTCAAACTTGGTCAATACTTCTATGGTTGACCTTGGGGTGTTGCTAGGCACTTCAGTGTTCCCAATCTTTAGAATTCTCTCTGCACCATTTTTGCGTGCACGCGGAGACTTGCGCCAGTTAGGATTTCACTTCCTAGTTGCGTATGTTTAGTATTGTTGGCTAGTAGGTTTTTAGAAATTTTGTAGTTGTGTTTTGCTCAACTTTTGGGCATGACATTTTGGTATCAGAGAATAGTTTTGTTAAACTTTGGGAACCTAACCCGCTTCATAGTTGCTAAACTTTTGTCTTGTTATGTGTGTAGGATGCCTCCACTCACCCAATTAGCTTGTAGGCATGGATGTGGACGTAGGCGTGTCTCTTTATCCAGGGAAGAGGTATAGCTAGAGGTGGAGGTTTGAGAGAAGAACCAGGTTCTGCTTCCTGAACCACCTCCTAATGCAAATGTAGAATTACTTAAGGCCTTTCAGAACCTTGCAGGACTTATTCTTGATCATATGCCTCTAGTTGTACCACTGAATGTACAATAGCATATAGAAGGATGTAGGTGCTCAGCTAGGGAATGTAGTACAAGTCATCCTTTTATATTTGTAGAGGTTCAGGCTGAGCTAGGGGTTGGTTCCATCAAGGGACTAGATGTTGGATACAATTGTTTGAGGGAGATTGTTGGATATAATTGTCTAATTGTGTGTTGTCTTTGATGTCACACAAATGTCATATAAATAAGTAGTTATGTGTGTCTACCAAGCTCATTCGGTCACAAAGGGAGTTTTCAGTGTCTACCGAGATCTCTCGGGCATCAAAGGAAAGTATGACAGAAAACAGTGTTAATCGAGCTTCCATGGTTATCGAAGGAAAGTTAGTGTTTACCGAGTTCACTCGGTCACCAAAGGAAATCTTTTCAAGATTAGTGTTTACTGAGCAAGGTCAGCCCAATAAAAGATTTTGTTAATTTGAGAAATAAAGTTTGTTTATTCCAGCCGACTTTTGTAATGAGTGTTAATGTTTGTAATGATTATTAGTGCTGACATGACAATCTGAATGGTATATATAGAAGGTCAAGTGGTGAATTCAAAGTGTGAAGACTAATGTGCAAGTGTGGAAGTTTGTGAGTGAACATGCAAATCATTTTGAAGGAATGTGTGTGTGAATTTTGAAGGATGGTTAGATATCCTTGAGGAGCAATGAAGATTTATTTGATCAGGAAGGATCTAGTGAAGCAGAATAGAGATCTATAATCAGCAATTTAGTTGCATCATTATTCAGGTCATTTCATTGTTATTTTCTTACCATTGTAGCAGTGATTTCAAAATCTCTTAACTGAGTTGGTTTAACAGCCATTTTGTAAATCCTCTAACAAGGTGACAGTTCTATTGAATTGTTTCAAGACCTCTTACAAGGCCACTCCTAATAGGGTGATTAAATCCTTGAACAAGGTCACACCTAATAGTGTGTTTTGTAACCTTTTACCAAGTTGGCTCCTAATAGGGCATCACATCAAAAGAGTGAAAAATAGTAACTAGTTACATTGGTGGTTTTTCCCATATTGGGTTTCCACATTAAATCTAGTGTCTCTTGTGTTCATGTTATTTTCTTTATGCATGTTAATCACTGATGAATGCTTAAGAATAGTTATAATTAATACTCACTACAATAATCAAGTTTCAACATTTCTCTGTATGTTTACCGAGTGACAACAGTAAATAAATTAATAAGACATCTAAGGGATCTGTGGTAATATTTTTGTGGTTGACTAATTCACCCCCCCTCTCAGTTACTCCATCTATATTTCCAACAATTGGTATCAGAGAAATTGGTGCTTGCAGGAAGGGTTTCAAGGACCTAAGCTAAAGATCAGGATGTCTTACAAGAGAGAAATTCCAAGGCTTAATAGAGATAAATTTTTAGTATCGCAAGGTCTCATGAGACTTCATCTGGCTTCCATTGGTGATTTAGGATGCAAATATCTTGATCAAGAATATACAGTTCCTACTGGCACATTATCTGTTCTAGACATTGTAGAAAAAAAGAACCATAACACCATGATGATAGACATTGCATCAGCTCTTAGCTATGAAGAATTTGATGAGATCAAAGACTACACAACTACTTATGCAATGTGGAACAAGCTAAAGAAAATTTATGGTGGTGATGAAAATGTGAAGAGAGCCAAAGCAGAAAGCCTAAGAGGACAGTTTGATAAGATGAAAATGAGAGAAGATGAAAACATTGCAAAATATGTTGAAAGGATCAAGGCAAGTGTTAGTGCAATCAGAGCTTCTAGAGGAACAATTGATGATGAAACTGTTATAAGTAAGGTTCTCAGAACATTACTCCCTATTTATGGAAAAATAGTATATGCTATTCAAGAAAGATGTGAAGAAAATCACAATACAACTTTGGATGTCGTAGTTGGAAGATTAACAGCTTTTGAATTGGATAACTATGGCAACTATGTTCCAACTTCTAAAAATATTGAATCAGCATTTGAGGCCAAACTTTCACTTAAGAAGGGCAAGAAAATCCAGTCAGAAAGTGAAGAAGAATCAGAGGAAAGTTCTAATAGTGATCTTGAAGTTATTGAAGCATTACTTGCAAAGAAATATTCTAGAGGTAGAGGTAAATACAAAGGTAAATCTCCCTTAATCTATTTTTCATGTGAAGAAATTGGTCATATTGCAGCTAGGTGCCCAAACAAGCAAAGCAAGGATGAGAAGAATGGTCACAAGTACAATGGAAAGAAGAATTTCAAATCATTCAAGGATAAACGTAAGAAAACATGTTTTTTGGCTAAGGATTCTGATGATAGTGGAGAAGAAATTGTCTTCATTGTTGTAAAAGATGAATGTAATGATGATGAAGATGAGATGGCACTTATCTCTCATATAAGCAAAAATGATACATGGATCATAGACAGTGGATGTTCACATCATATGACTGGTTACAAAAAAAATTTTGAATATTTTGAAGACTATGATGGTGGTAGTGTAAGGTTTGGAAACAATGAACCTTGTTGTATAAAAGGAAGAGGATGAATTTCATTAACCAAAGAACTTATATGTGATAATGCATATTGGGTTGAAGGATTAAAGCATAATCTCCTCAGCATAGCAAAACTAATCAACATTGGATTCAAAGTTGAATTCATGCATGGCAAAGAAAGACTGCTGGATAATAAGGGAAAACTGATTGGATCAGGCAAACAAACCAAAGGTAACCTATTTTATCTTGATCTTGGTGAATGCTCATATTTTTTTGCTCAAATTAAGAAAGTTGGTTATGGCACAAAAGGTTATGTCATGTAAATTTTGATAATATGGTGAAAATAAGCAAATTCAAGAAAGTAAGAGGTATTCCTACTTTGAAGAAACCTGATGTTGGTCTATGCAAGAATTGTCAGATTGGTAAAATGGGAAAGACTAGCTTTAAAAGTAAAAACTATCAGTCTGAATATATTTTGGAAATTGTGCATACTGATTTATGTGGACCTATTGGAATTGAAAGCTATACTGGAGAAAAATTATTTATTCTCTTTGTTGATGATTGCTCTAGAATGATGACTGTTATGTATTTAAGAGAAAAGTCAAAAGCATTTGAGAAGTTCAAATGGTATTTGGCAAGAGTAGAAAAGGAAACAGGGAAAAGAATGAAGTGCTTGAGATCAAACAGAGGTGGTGAATTCATCTCCCATGAATTCAATAATTTTTGCATTGAAAGAGGAATCAAAAGACAAGTATCAGCCCCAGGAACTCCTAAGCAGAATGGAATAGCTGAAAGGAGAAAAAAATCTATCATGGATTGTGCAAGGACTCTAATGATTGAAAAAAACATTGCTATGAAATACTAGAAGGAAGCTATCAACACTGCAGTTCATACCTTGAACCGAGTACAATTGAGGAAAGACACATTCAAAACTCCTTATGAGTTATAGTACGGCTATAAACCCAATGTAAGTTACCTAAAAGTATTTGGTAGTAAATGTTACATCTTAAAAGAATCTAGAAAAGGCAAATTTGATGTAAAAAGTGATGAAGGAATATTTTTGGGATATTCTTGCAAAAGTAAGGCACATAGATGTCTGAATTTGTCTACTCACAAAATCATAGAAAGTGCACATGTGAAAGTTGATGAGTTTGTAGAAAAGACTGAAGAAGAAAGCAAAAAGGAACTAGAGGATTACAGAAGATTTGTTTACATTGAACCTGATACATTGCTAGACACATCTAACAATAAGGAGACTACATCTACTGAGCCTAGTATGGTAATCGAGTCACAAGGAACTGAGTCTCAGTCTGAAGCTACTGATCAAATATATACTGAGCCCAAGCAACCTGAACCTGAAGATGAAATTCAAGAAGATGATAATGTAACTCATTCAAGAGGCAAGGAACCTATATTGGCCAAGTATGTTAGGAGGCATCATACACCAAATCAGATTATTGGAAACAAATTAGATGGTACTATGAAAAGAAGTAAACTAAAAGGTACATGTTTACTTGCTGATTTTGAACCTAGAAATGTCAAAGATGCATTGGAAAATGAAAGTTGGATTGAGGCTATGAATGAAGAAATAGAACAAATAGAGAAGAACAAAACATGGACTCTTGTACCTAGGCCTAAAGATAAAAATGTAATTGGAACAAAATGGGTATTCAGAAATAAGCTGAATGAAGATGGTCAAGTATCAAGAAACAAAGCTAGATTAGTGTGTAAAGGTTATTTTCAAGAAGAAGGCGTAGATTATGGTGAGACTTTTGCTCCTGTTGCAAGATTAGAAGGTGTAAGAACTCTACTTGCATATGTAGCACATAAAGGATTCAAGGTATATCAGATGGATATAAAATCTACATTTCTCAATGGTATTCTTGATGAAGAAGTCTACATTGAGAAACCTGAAGGTTTTATTGATCCAGACAAAAAGGATATGGTCTGCAAGTTACACAAAGCATTGTATGGTCTGAAACAAGCCCCTAGAGCATGGTATGAAAGATTACATAATTATCTTATTCAAATTGGTTTCAAAAGAGCTAATGCTAATAGTAATTTGTACATCAAAGAAGGACTAGATAACAAAATTGTTTTGGCAGAAATATTTGTGGATGATACTGTGTTTATAGGGAATGATGATCAGTGCAAAGAATTTTTGAAGAAAATGAACAAAGAATTTGAAAAGTCTATGTTTGGTTAGATAAAGTTCTTTGTTGGTCTTCAGATTTAGCAGAGCAAGAATGGTATCTACATTACTCAGTATAAATACATCAAGGAAATACTTAAGAAGTTTGGTATGGAAGATTCAAAACTAGTAGGTACACCCATGTGTATTGGACTGAAGCTTACCAAAGATGATGATTCAAAAGAAGTAGATCAGACCTTATACAGATCAATGATTGGAAAATTACAGTATGTAGTGCATACAAGGCCTGATATTGCCTTAGTAGTTGGTATAGTAGCAAGATTCTCAACAAAACCCAGAGAAAATCATATGATGGTAATCAAAAGAATCTTGAGGTACTTGAGAGGAACTGAAGATTATGGCTTGTGGTATAAATTTGGAGGCAATCTGGACTTAAAAGTGTTTATTGATGCTGATTGGGCAAGAAACATTGATGATAGAAAGAGTACAAGTGGGGGAGCATTCTTTCTTGGCAAGAGGTTGGTATCTTGGACTAGTAAGAAGAAAAATTGCACATCCCAATCCACAGCAGAAGTAGAATATGTTGTTGCAGTAGTAAACTACTCTAATATTGTTTGGTTTAAATAGTTATTGGAAGGCATGAAGGTTGAGATCAAAGAACCAGTTGTTATGTTTTGTGATAATACAAGTGCAATAAATATTTCAAAGAATCTAGTAATGCATTCCAAAACCAAGCACATTTCTATAAAATATCACTTTGTCAGAGAATTGTTGCAGGACAAGGAAATCAGATTGGAGTATGTTCATACAAAAGAACATATTGCAAATATATTCACCAAGCCACTACCTAAGGATGCATTCTTGTATCTAAGAGGTAAGTTAGGGGTCATTCCCCTATCCAAAGCTAACTAAATAAATTTTTAGTGATGCATCAACTAGAGCATGTTGAAGATCAGTCAGTTGATGCAACATAGTCAAGGAATCATTGCATATGAATCAGTACTTAAGGTACATTGGTATTCACTAGTAGTGTGTGAGTTGTCTTTGGCATGTGTTGTCAAAGAGGGAGAGTTTGCTGTCATTTCAAGAAATTTCTAAGGAGAATTTGAGAAGTTAAGGGGGAGAGTTTTCAGTCAGAGAGAGAAGTTTTCTGACTAAGATGGGAATCAGAATGAAGCTAAGGATATGTTCCTTATTCTATGTTTTCTATGAAATTTCATTGTGCTATGACATGTTGTGTTGCCATCAATGCCAAAGAGGGAGATTGTTGGATACAATTGTCTAAGGGAGATTTTTGGATATAATTATCTAATTGTGTGTTGTCTTTGATGTCACACAAATGTCATATCAATAAGCAGTTCTGTTTGTCTACCAAGCTCATTCGGTCAACAAGGTAGTTTTCGGTGTCTACCGACATCTCTCGGGTGTCAAAGGAAAGTATGGCAGAAAAAAGTGTTAACCGAGCTTCCATGGTTATTGAAGGAAAGTTAGTGTTTACTGAGTTCACTCGATCACCAAAGGAAATCTTTTCAGGATTAGTGTTTACCGAGCAAGGTTGGCCCAATAAAGGATTTTTTTAATTTGAGAAATAAAGTTTGTTTATTCCAGCCAACTTTTGTAATGAGTGTTAATGTTTGTAATGATTATTAGTGTCGACTTGACAATCTAAATGGTATATACAGAAGGTCAAGTGGTGAATTCAAAGTGTGAAGAATAATGTGCAAGTGTGGAAGTTTGTGAGTGAACATGCAAATCATTTTGAAGGAAGGTGTGTGCGAATTTTGAAGGATGGTTAGATATCCTTGAGGAGCAATAAAGATTTATTTGATTAGGAAGGATCTAGTGAAGTAGAATAGAGATCTATAATCAAAAATTCTATTGCATCATTATTCAGGTCATTTCATTATTACTTTCTTACCATTGTAGCAGTGATTTCAAAATCTCTTAACCGAGTTGGTTTAACAGCCATTTTGTAAATCCTCTAACAAGGTGACAGTTCTATTGAATTGTTTCAAGACCTCTTACAAGGCCACTCCTAATAGGGTGATTAAATCCTCTAACAAGGTCACACCTAACAGTGTGTTTTGTAACCTTTTACCGGGTTGGCTCCTAATAGGGCATCACTTCAAAAGAGTGAAAAATAGTAACTAGTTACATTGGTGGTTTTTCCCATATTGGGTTTCCATGTTAAATCTGGTGTCTCTTATGTTCATGTTATTTTCTTTATGCATGTTAATCACTGATGAATGCTTAAGAATAGTTATAATTAATACTCACTGCAATAACCAAGTTTCAGTATTTCTCTATATGTTTACTGAGTGAGAATAGTAAATGAATTAATAAGACATCTAAGGGATCTGTGGTAATATTTTTTGTGGTTAACTAATTCACCCCCACTCTTAGTTACTCCATCTATATTTCCAACACTAGAGCCTCCACCCAAAGATGAGGTTCATATTTATGAGAGACCACCTCCTAATATAGGTGATCAGATTAGAGAGTTGCTTTGACTTAAACATCCACCTTTTTTGAGATCTATCAAGGTGACAGAGGCTGAGTCTTGGCTTATAAGCCTTGGATGGTGCTTTGGATTATGCCCTTATGGGAGTAATCTTAAGGCATGTATGGTAGTTCATCTATTGAGAGGAACAACCTCCACATGGTGGAGATAGGAAGAGTTCAGGGGCCACATTGTTATGGACACACTCACTTGGGAAACCTTCTTGAAAAGGTTTAAGTCCAGATACTTGTCAGAGCAGTTCTATCAGCATCATATAGATGAATTTCATGATCTACAATGGTGAGGACTTTCAGTGGCTTAATATGAGAGAAAATTCCTCTAGCTCCTCCCTTATGTAGAGTACATGAAGGATAAGAAACTTTAGGTTAATCTCTTTATCAAGGGATTGAACCACACCTGATCTAGCATGGTACGCGTGAATCCACCAGGAGACTTATGTTACATAGTTGAGAGAGTAGTCATTGCTGTGGATATTAGTAGAGGATCTCAAAACTATAACTCCACACCTTAGAATTCTAGTTATTAGAAACCCCCTTGGAAGGGTAATCACAAGAATAATTATGGGAATTTCAAGACCCCACAACCTCAACAATCCTAGTAGAGTTAGGCATCGAAGCCACCATAGAGACAGAAGGGCTCAAAGCCCAAGCAGTGGAACTCTCAAGGTTCCAAGAAGGGATAGAAATAATAGGCCCCTTATACACCCCCAACATAGTCACAACAGCCCTACAAGGGGGGTTATAGTGGGTCTACTCAGACAGGAGGATCATAGCAGTCCAAACCTCAGGGTATTCAGGTTTAGAATTGAGGACCATGTTATACTTGTGGTTCCATGGGCCACATATCTAGGGAATGTCCTAAAAGGGGTAGTTAATGGGAATTAATGTTCGAACCTATAGTTGGAGACATGGGCTAGTCCCACAGAGTGTTTGCAGTGGTTGACAACTGCTAGGCTAAGCATCAAGTTATAGTCATTGAGGCATCAGGTATGATTGGAGGTAGTGTTGTTTCTATCCTTTTTGATACTCGAGCTACTGACTCCTTTGTTTCTCCATTGGCCAAGGAGCATTGTGGGCTAGTGGCAACTAGGCAAGAGATTAGATGGGAAGTTGAGTTAGCTTTAGGAGCTAGAGTTTTAGTTACCTCTTTGGTTAGGGAGTGCACAATTGGGATTAGTGGTTTGACCACCTTAGTAGACCTCAAAGTTACACCTCTTGGATCTTACAGACTAGTTCTTGGCATGGATTGGCTTTATACTCACAGGGCCAAGCTAGATTGTTGTAAAAAGTTGTTGAATATTTGGATGATGATGGCAATGCTACCATGATTTCTCATATCTAGAGGCTTGTATCCCTTCATATGATCTGTGCTATATAGCTTAAGCAAAGCATGTGGAAGGGATGTCAGATGTTTTATATCACCATCAAAAATAGGGAAGATGAGACTAAATAAGAAACCTCATTAGATGACCATCCCATACTGCAAGAGTATGCAGATGTGTTTCCTTTAGAGCTACCTGGTATGCCACCTCATAGGGTAGTAGAATTTCACATAGATCTAGTACTAGGAGCAGAATCAGTTTCTAGAGCACCTTACAAGATGACCACTAATGATCTTAATGAGCTCAAGGCATAGCTTGATGAACTGTTAGAGAAAGGACACACTTTTCCTAGTGTTTCTCCTTGGGGTGCACCTATGATCTTCGTGAAGAAGAAGGATGGATCTCTTAGGTTGTGTATGGATTGCTGACAATTGAACAAGGTAACCATCAAGAATCAGTATCCACTTCCTAGGATTGATGACCTCTTTGACCAACTTCAAGGTGCTAGGGTGTTCTCCAAGATCGACCTTAAGTCAAGGTATCACTAGTTGAGGATAGTGGATACATATATCCACAAGACCACATTCCAGACCAGATATGGCCACTATGAGTTCATAGTGGTTCCATTCAGTCTTAAAAATGCTCCAGTTGTATTCATGAGTCTTATGAATGGAGTATTTTTCACTTTCCTTGACAAGTTTATAGTGGTATTCATTGACGATAACTTGATCTATTCGACAGATGTAAGAGAGCATGAAGAGCACCTAAGACAAGTTTTGCAGTGCCTTAGAGATAATCAACTTTATGGAAGCTTGTCAAAATATGCCTTCTTTAGAGTAGAGGTCAAGTATTTGGGCCATGTGATATTTGGTGATGGGATCTCAGTAGACCCATCTAAGATTGAAGCTATTATGAATTGGCCAGCACCTACCTCAGTGACTCAAGTAAGAAGCTTCATGGGTTTAGCTAGTTATTATAAATAGTTTGTTGAAGGGCTCTCACATGTGGCACACCCTATTAATTCTCTTCAAAGAAAGGGAAATAAGTTTGAGTGGACTGGGAAGTGTGAACGAGCTTTCCAGGAGCTCAAGAGAGCATTGACTAGTGCAACCATTCTTGTTGTGCCTGAGCCTTCAGTAGAGTTTGTAGTTTTCATAGATGCTTCCTTAGATCATTTAGGGGTAGTACTTATGCAAGATGGGTGAGCTATAGCCTATGAGTCTAGGAAACTAAAGAATCATGAGCTCAACTATCCTACCCATGATCTCAAACTTGCAGTAGTAGTGCATGCTTTAGTGAGATGGTGACACTTCCTTTAGGACATTGATTTGAACTTCATTCAGACCATCAGAGTCTGTAGTACATCTTCACTCAACCAAACCTTAATGCTAGGCAAGGAGATGGATGGAGTTCTTATGTGAATATGATTTTAATGTTCACTATATTAAGAGGAAAGAGAATGTTGTCACAGATGCTTTGAGTAGGAGATGACATGAGCTCTCTTCTATGTCTAGAGGCATGGATTTGAGAGATCATATTATTCATCACTTGCATGATGATGAGTTATATGTAGAAGTGAGTGGGTTAATTCAGACTCATAGACCCCTTGAGGGGAAGTATGAAGATTATTCCTTGGAGTCAAATGGACTCTTACATCATTGAGGATGCATCTACATACCTTCTTTTGGAGGATTATGAGAGTTTGTCATGCTAGAGGCCCATAGAGCCCCTTATACAATGCTTCCCAGAGTGAAGAAGATGCATGCCGATTTGAGGAAGTTATACCATTGGCCAGGCATGAGAATGAAAATTATTGAGTTGGTTGCTAGGTGCCTAGAATGTCATAGGGTGAAGGTAGAATGCCGACATCTAGGTGTTCTACTTCAGCCTCATGAGATACCAGTGTGGAAGTGGGACACCATATCTATGGACTTCATTGTTGGTCTTCCTATGTCATCTCGTCGTCATGATGTCATCATGGTGAAAGTTGACAAGTTAACCAAGGTGGCTCATTTTTCACCAGTGCATACTACCTTTACTACACCATTAGTGGCACAAGTGTTCTTGCAAGATATTGTTAGGCTACATGGCATACCTTGTAAGATCATCTCAAATAGATATTATCTCTTCACTTCATCCTTTTGGAGAGAACTACAGGCAAATTTGGGCACTAGGCTCAACTTCAGTACAACCTATCATCTTGAGATAGATGGATAGACTGAGAGGGTCAATCAGGTGTTAGAGGACATGTTTCACATGTATGTTATGGACCATCAGACCTGATGGGAAGAATACCTACACTTAGTGGATTTTTCCTATAATAATGGGCATCATACATCCTTGGGTATGCCTCTGTACCAAGATCTTTATGGTAGATCATGTAGGACACTGCTTAGTTGGGATATGATCCAGTGGCATCATGGCTTATTTCTCAATGCTTGAAGATCCTAGCAGTCTCAGTAACTATCTAGTGGAGTTCAGTTACTTGGCTAGTAATCTTGGTGGATGATGGTCACTTGATGACTTGGTGGTTTGTTTCTCGATGTTTGGTTACCAATGAGTTCTCAATGTTTATCCCTATTTCTCAGTTGCTAAAGTGGCTAGGTCACTGGAGGACTCAGTCACTAAAGAGAGCTCAGTCATTAAACGAGACTTGGCACTTCTGGTGCTCAGCAATGTCTATGGTGCTTGGTCAACATTGTTGGTACTCAGTAATGCTTGGAGAGCTTGGTTGGTGTGGATGCTTGGTAGAATTCCTAATGCTCGGTATTTTGGATTACCGACAGTTGTTCTTGGTGAATTGGCTTGGTATTTTAGTGCATTTAATCTAGGTTGTGTTCGTCAAGTTATGGATTGACCATTGGATGTGTGGGGACCTAGATCTAGCATGTTGTATTTGTAGGACCCCTCTATTTATCATCTTGGTAAGAAGCACTTCGGTAAGCAACATTAGTATTTCTTGCAAAAAAAAAATCTCCTTAGATTGCATATGGAATTATTAGGAATCTTAGCTGTAATTGTCATCTTAATTAAATAGATTTCATTTTCAAGTAAATTCATGGAATATGTAATTTAAGACAGTTTTGAAGTAATATTACTTTTGGAAAACTATCATAGTATTAGATCATGAAGATGTTTACATGCATTTACATGATGGTATTAATGATATTCTAGGATGCTTGGAAAATGTTGACACAAACATCTAAATTATAATCAGGAAGCCTTAGAGGATTAGAATATTCCCTAATGAATAATAGAATTTGGCAATTTAGCATACATAGTTTTAAGACCCATTGTAAAGTAAAAAAAAAATGATCAATGGTAATTAAACAAGTGTGTATAAAAGAACAACCTAATAGAATCTATAAGTTACTTGGCACATTATATGTTATGATGATTCGACTCAGGATGGGATGATGCATGATTCGTAGATGATTCTTGTTGATAATTCACGTAAAAAAATGATTATGTAAACCGCCACATACTAAATATCTGAAACTAAGACATGTTGGATGAATGAAGTTAGTAGGTAGATATAATGATTTCTAGAAATGCTATATAGTCATCAAAAAAATGGAAAATAATTGATTGTACAACAATATAGTGCTAATGGTTTGAGTACACTAACATAAACAAGATTAAGATAATCTTAAGGATGTGAATAAACCTATTTAGTTGAACATGGATACAAAAGTAATCAATTGGATTTGTTTATGAATTAGTGAGATTGTAAAAATTTAAAGATCTAATAGGACCACACAATTAAATATTGGATGAATCAAATATAGCTATGAGATGACCATCCTTGTGTCTTGTCTTCTTGAATTATACTCTGACTTAATAGAAGAAGAACCTATGATAGATTTCATTATGTGGGAATTGCATAGTGGTATAATAGTAATTTGATATAAGGATTAATGATTAACATAGTCCAAGGACCATCTTGGTATAAGCTAGATTAGTGTATTCTTGGATAGAATATTTTAGTTGTGTACCTTGTGTTAAACTTAGATAATGTTATTGTAATAGGATACATTCTTGCATGTTTGTATGAAAGTCTTAAGTGTGTTGATATCAAATTGTATGCACCATAAAATGGTCGCCTAGACTTTGGGCCCCATTTATTTAATCTATCAATATCAATTCCTGAATCAATATTTGTCATACATTCAAATCAAATTTATTGATCAAATCATAAATATTTCAATTTTCCCTAAAGTTTGAATATCCCATCAATTTTTAATTAAAAGAAATATATCCCTTTTTAATAAATAAAATAATATTATTTAATTGAAATTAATATTCTTTGAATGAAATAATGTTATTTAATTAAAATCCTCTTTTAATTAAATGGTTTTATTTTATTGAATTAATATTCATTTCTAAATTATATAATATTACCTTATTTAATTAAAAGAGATATTATTCTTTAAAATAAAATAAATGAAATATTCTCTCAAAAGATCTCCTGTGATGAAAAAGGAAACAAATTGAATAAAAATAAAAGAAAATAAAATGTAATTCCATTTTATTACAAACCTTCTAAAAATGATGATTGTTTCCTCTTTTTCATTTATCCCACATTGCTTCTACTTTCACATTCGAATCCAAATTTTCCTATAAAAGGAGACCTCTCATGCTCATTCAAGGATCCCGAATTTTGATATCAGAATTTCATAGCTTGTAATCATTTAGCATTTCAACTTGCACATTCACATTTTAGATTAATTTACATTTTAGATTATTTGCAAATCATTTTAGTTTAAATCCATTACATATAGCTTAATTTCATTTTCAATAAATTAGTTTAGCTTAGTTTGCATGGCAAATCATTTAGAATAGTTTCATTTAGATCAACTCAAATCTCTCATTCTGAGTTGTATTTGCATGGGTAAAATAGGCTGATCTGAGGGCCACATTCAAACCATGCTCTTCTCAGATAGAGAGCTATGGGTCATTTTGTGAGAACTCACTGTTGAGCACTCTCGCATACAAAGACTCATAGAAGTGTGATCACACATCTGTGCACACATTTTTGGCGCCCACCGTGGGGCCTTGAAAATGGGTTTCCTTTCATTTTCATTAATTTTCTAGCTCTGAGGCTAAGGGTTTCAAGGGTCCTGGTATACTCTACAGGACGTTATTTTTTGTTTCTTTTGTGCCTGCAAAAAAGAAAAAAAAAAAATTTTGGCCTTTTTTTTGTTTTTTTACAGGTTTTTAGGAAAAATTTTGCAGGTTCTCTAAACGACAAAATTTTTATTTTTATTTTTTTTTCTGCGAATCCGTACTATCTGTGTACAGATTTTTGCGTGAGAGTACAGAGATATCCGCGCGAGATTCTGCTCCTGTAGCGTTTCTTCGCGCGAGACTGTACAAAATTTTTCCCCTGGTTCTGTGTTTTCTCACGCGATACTGTGTGTTTTCTCGCGTGGGACTGGTGTTTCCTCGCGCGGGACTGTTGTTTTCTCGCACGGACCCTATTTTTTCTCGCGCGCTCAAGGTACTTCCTCGCGCGAGATTCTGGGGCAGTGAACTAAAATTTCCTGCTTTTTGTTTTACAGTTTCATTTTCCTAACAAGTTTTCTATTTTCTGTTGCATAAAATAATTTTGTTTTCTGCAGCATAATAGTTTTCTGCAGGACGATTTGACAAAGACATAAAAAAATATACTAATGGTGTGAATGCAGGACGTTTGCCAAAGATCATTAAAACATTATGTTTGCTTTCCTGCTTTATTCACATAGTTTAATTAGGGCTCCGTTAAAATTTCTTGTGGATTTCGATAGTGAGTAGGAATTTTGGCTCTTCATTACATGGAGGTGATGACCATGAATGAACCTAGAATTCTAATGATCTTACTAATATGATGAATCCATAGGGAAGCGGAGAAAGTTAGCGAATCTTTAGCATTTCTATTTGCCAGGGGATTATGCTCTTCTCTCCTTGAGAGAGAACCAGAAACCCAAAAGCGTGTGGATTTGGTGGAGTGAAACTAACTCGGTGATTAAGTTTGTCTTGTGTGTCTGGGTAAAGAAATGGGCTAGAGAAGTATGCTCTTCTCCCTTTGGGAGAATCAAAAAATCAGAAACCCGAATCTGAGCCAAGTCCTGAGTCACCTTTAGAGGGCCTGCCGAAAGTTGAACCTCCGGGAATGACCCAAGTGAGTACACACCTATTGCCTGTGATTCCACCTCACTATAATAAAGCAAGTTTTGTTGAGTCTAAAGACTCCAAAACCATAGTAACTTCCTTTTCATGACTTTGACTATCATCATGGAAAGGCTCTGTTTGTTGCACTGAGCGGTGCCGCTCCGAGCCCTGCCTGCGGGGGTGTGTGACTTTCAGGTGTTGGTGTGGCTGCGAGGCCCCAGCTCTGTATCAGAGGCACTGAAGGTTATTGTGAACAGAAGCCAAGTAAAAACCTCTTAGTGGCCTACCCAGTTCATCTCCGAAAGGAGTCATAATCTTTGCACAAGGAGGGGGAAGAATCTCTCTGTATGTTTATCATACACAGATTCCCATCATAGGCATACACCTGGACGTTTGGAGGCGGTTGCGACACTGGCCCCTGCTACAAGGGTAACCTTTGAACGTACACTGTTGAGTCCTTGGAAACACCAAAAACACGGGCACCCTCTAGGGGGTGACATGGCTGTGTGAGGTGCACGTATGCACATAAGCAATGGGGCAAAGATTTTGACTTCTCACCATTTTCTTTCGTAGGGATAACTATGTGCTTGTTTTTTTTGAGTCTTAAACATTGTCCAAAACATCTTCAAACAAGACTCCCCTAATACTATCAAGTTTCTTTGTCCTTGATAGGTCTGTTAATGACTACTGCTTGCTTCACATGTGCTTAAAACAACTCAAAAACACCAAAATTTGCAACCCACAGACATAATCTGGTAACAGTGTCGCCTCCCTTCACCAGAACAAGCATCGCACGGCTTGCCTGAATATTATCGCCTGAGATCATTTTGTTGCATGCCCAGTTTCAGGTGTTTCATAAGCCTTTTTAACATATTTGGTCATAAAATCAGTGACTTACCTTGCCCTAGAAGCCTTTTTTCACTCAAGTTTTCTGATTTTAGACTACTAAGGTGCAAAGCCTTTTCCAAGTGATGCCCAATCAGCTCAAGCATCCCAAAGCAAAGTTACCCAAATCAAAAGTTTACCAAGAGCAAAAAGTTGCCAAAAGAAACCTCAAGAGCTATCAATCCACCATCCAAGCAACCCAAGCCGAAGAGAAATAGCAAACCAGACTTGAGAACATTGCCCATAACGCAAGAATTAAACAGTTTGCTTATCGATTCTGAGTAAACCGTCATTACATCAACCTTGAGCCAAAAGATTGACTTGTCCTGTATTTAGGGTCCTTGTGTCTTTGACCTTTTTGAGATAGTAATCCTTGATCTCATAAGCAATTTTGCTTGAGATTGGCAAGTTAGGAATCATTTCTGTCAAATAGATAAATTTTTAGACTCTTTTGATAACACACTTGGAGAGTGTTAGTAGTCTCTTTGTCCACTCATTTTCATACAATCAAACTCAAATACACTTTGTGCAAAGTCATCCTCCTGATCCATACGTGCTAGGGTATTCACCCAAAAGGAATTGAGCACCTCTGTGGCAGTGTTGGTTTGCACCTATTTACAAATACTTCTTTTCACCATCTCTCTCGGACAAGAGAAAACTTTCACTATCCTAGTTTGGTATTGACGTTTCTTAGAATTGTCTATTTTCCTGAACTCTCCCTTTCATGTCAGTAACAACAAGATATCAAGTGAGCCAAGGAAAGCGACCCCAGATAGTCTTCAACCAACTACCCCTAGTTCAAACTCGTCAAAAGAGAAAGGAAAAGGAACCAATATTTGACCAGTCACCTAGGAGTAAGTCTGACACCTGGTTTGACCCAAAGAGCCATTTTAGTGATTTGAGTACCCCCTCAGCACCTTCACACTCAGGTATGGATATGAGTTATACCATGACTCGACAGGAGAGGGAAGCTATGGATCAAACCCTTGATGATATCTATGAAAGACACAGAGACAAGATTTTGTTTGGTAATTCCTCTCATGATGCTCAACCTAGTTCACCCCCCATCAGCACTAGGTACCTAGATGCACATCAACGAGCTGACAGGCATGAGAGACGAGCTCACCCAGACCAATGGTCACAACATGAAGACCAAGACAATGAACCTAGTGATGCTCATGTCAATGCAACGTATACCAATGATTTGTACAAACATTCAAGACCAAACTCTCCACTCCGAACAGCCTCAAGGCATACAAGTGAGAGGCTAAAAAGAATTGAGAACGAAAAACAAGTTGCACAAAATGAACGAGCTGCAAAAGAAGAAAAACTTAGGCTTCTCGAAGAGGAACAACGAGCCTTGTTGGACATAGAGAGAAAAGCATTCCAAGAGGAGCAAGATAGGCTTTTAGCCCAACAATTAAACACTCAATTCAACAACAGGGGTGCTAACAGTGGAAATAATTCTCCTCCCTCCACCCCTTCCAGAACACCACGAAGTAGAAGGTGGTCACGAACCCCTTCTAGATCTCCTAGTCCTAGAGGAAGAAGGGCCTCTCAGTATGCTCATTATAGGAGGCAAACCCCTCCTAGAAACTCAAGACCACACTCCCAACATGCACATCATGGTTCCCAACACGGAGGTGGTAGCTCACATTATGACCTTGATACTCAAGACTTTATGCGAATGCAACAAGAGCCTATTTTCCAACAGTATGTAGATAGGTATTTGGAACAAAACAAAGATAAGTTCTTGGAAAGTCTAATCAACAAGGGTGCTAGAGTCCCTTATGACTTTGATGTAGACAACAAGATACAAAAACAAAGTCCCTCTCAAGAGGAAGAAATCCGTCAAATGAAGCACATGATGGAAAAAATGATGCAACCTAAGAGCTTATTCTCACTAGACTCTATTTGTCCTAATCCATTTGACAAAAGTGTGAGTATGAAAGATTTTCCAAAGAGGGTGGAATTCCCACAATATGATAAATATGATGGCAGTGGTGACCCACATGACCATGTGCGTCAATTCTATACCATGAGCTTTGAATTCCATCAGGATGATTCCTATTTGATGAGGTTGTTCCCTAGAAGTCTTAAAGGACAAGCAATGGAATGGTTCACCAACATCACTCCCCCTATCAAGACTTTTAGAGAACTTGTTCATAGATTTGTCCAACACTTCTCGTACAATCTATCAAGATTAGTTACTATATTGGACCTATGCAACTTGAAACAAAATCAGGGAGAACCCTTTGTTACCTTCTTGCAAAGGTGGAGGAGAAAGTGCTCTCAATATCCTAGGACCATCCATGAGGATGAAAAGATTGACATCCTTGTTAATAACTTGGTGCTTGAAATGAGATATGAGATAAAAAAGATAGTCTTCAATTCCTTCGATACCATGATTGAAACTGCATGTCGAATTGAAGATGTTCTCAAAGAACAAGGCATTTTGACCAGACATAGCAACAATGGCAACAATGGTCAGCACAACAACAAGGATAAAGGGAAGAACACCTACTGGAACAAAAACAAACAAGTTGTCAATGACGGAGTTGTAGACGCTCCCCAACCTAAAGATCAAGCCGTTCTTCACTTGTCCAGTGCAGTTCAAGCTATGAAGCTCAATGCACCTCCTCAACAAGAGAGCAAGCCACGGTATCAAGAGAAGCCTAAAAAGGAAAAATGTCAATTTGCCAAGCTTGGTGATTCTTACGAGGATGTTTTCAAAATGCTCATTGCCAATAATCTTGTGCATCCACAAGATCCAGAAAAACATTACATCCCTGACATTAAGCCACATTGGTGGGATGAGAAGGCTTTCTGCATATTTCATAATGGCATTGGGCATACCATTGAAAATTGTTGGAAACTCAAGCACATTATCCAAGACCTCATTGAGAGTGGAAAACTTAAGGTGGATGGACTAAATACCAATGCTGATCACAAAGCATTTAAAGAACCATTGCCTAAGTATGACAAGGGGGAAACCTCTAACCAAAAGGATGGCAAGGCTGCTATCAACTACACGTATACAGCGGCAGAAAATGTGATAAACATGCTTGAAGTTGTGGAGCCAAGTGTTAACACGATGAGGAGTAAGGACCCACATGGTTATGACTCTCCCCCTATCTTTGACAAAGAACCTGTTGTGGTGCTGAGAGGTCCTCATTCTAGGTCATCTTCCCAAGCCCTGAATGCTGTTACTAGGAGTCAAGGTCCTATCATTCTTAGAGGTCCTAATTTAGGTCCATCCAATAAACCCAAGCAAGTGGCATCCAAGAATGTCACTAAGTCCACCACTGCTCCCAAACCAAACTATAATCTTGTAGATCAGCTACAAAAAACTCCAGTGCAAATATCAATACTGGAGCTTCTAGAGTTGTCCCCTAGACATAAGCAGATCCTTGAGGATGCTTTGCGCACAGCAAATGTCCCTAACGACATAGATATAGACCAATTTCAAGGCATGGTTAACCACATTTCCAGCCCACATTACCTCTCTTTCTCAGAAGATGATGACAAATCCCTAAGCCACCCACACAATCTCGCCCTTCACATTGAAGTAATGATTCATAAAACTCATGTCAGGCGTGTGTTGATAGATGGGGGTGCTGGGCTAAATATTTGTACATTAAGTTTGTTAAAAACCTTGGGCTATTCAGAGGATGTGATCGACAGTAAAAAGAAGATCACTATAAAGGCCTATGATGAGGCAGAATGAAGTTCCAAGGGGCTAGCTATCCTTCCTGTTAGGATTGGCCCAGTTGAAAAAGACATCTTGTTCCAAATTGTTGATACTGGACCCCTTGCATACAATATTTTACTCGGTAGACCATGGATTCATGACATGCAAGCAGTGTTGTCTACCTACCACCAATGTGTTAAGTTCCCCTACAATGGAGTTGAAATTTGCATACCAAGGGATAACACTTTATCAGTTAATTCAATCTCAGCTAATGTTCATGTCCCTCTTAATTGAGATGCAGAGGATTATCAAGAAACTTTAACAGACTGTCAAAACAAATTTAAATCAGTAGACCTTGGCATGGGGGGGTATCAACTTGACTCTTTTGCAAAGATGCCAATTTCCCCTCAGTCATATGGAAAACCTTCACAGGAAATGAAACCGTCTTCTTCAGCGATGACACTATTTGACACATTTGTTGAATCCTCAGTACCAATACAAGATGAAAAAGAGGAAGTAGCTGTTCGAGATTGGATGTAAAAAGAGGAGAAATACCAGCATAATGAAAATTTCTCCCCCTCTCCTAAGCCTTATGGGAGAGGATATACTCTTGTCAAAAAGATGGGTTATCCAGGATATGGCCCTCTTAACCACAGATTAGATGCTAGAGCCGAACCACTTAATCATGATCTTTTTGGACGTAAGTCTAAGAAACCAGTTGGCCTAGGCTTTATGAAGAAAAACAAGCATGCTGTCCCCATTCCTGATAAGCGGGATAGCAAAGCTGACACAGAATATGTACCAAACTTGACCAATCAACAAGACATGACAGATGATTGGGTTCCTTCAACAAATCTCCTTTGGGGAGATTCAAAAAATATGACTACCAGTACACACCAAATCACTACTGAAGGACATGCTGAAAATTTCATCCGAGAAGGTGTGACTCTCGAAGATGTCCAGGCTTCTACCTCGAGGCTTAGGAAACCCAGCTGGTGTAAACATTCTAGCAAGGATTCAGACACAGACTCAAATGAGTATGAATGGGATTCACTCTCAGATGCAACAGTTGATTTGGATATGGATGTTGTTCATGCTTATAGCACTCAACCCAACGTAGCTAATGAGTCGTGTGTTAGATTAGAAGATTCGAACCCACATGTCGCATTAGTAGATGATTCTTCACTTGATGGGATGAATCTTGATTTAGACACCTTAGAGGGATACTTGACAGACTCCGATTCTGCGGTCACCAGAGATGACATCCCCTATATCCTTAATATTGAACCAGACATCAATCTACCCCTCATTAATCCCAACCTTATTGATTGGTCTCAACGTCATCAAGAGCCTCAACTCTTGACATTTTCCAATGACTATGAGATCACTTGCTACCTAAATGCTGTTGAACCTGTAGTCTCTTCCACCAGTGAACCAGCTACCAGCATGACAGAACCAGACATCAAGTACCTTAGTCACAAGATAAAAAGAAAAGAAAAAAAGAATAAGAGCTCTGATGGCGAAAACCACTATGTGGCAGTGTCAGAACCAAAAAAAGTAAAAATAAAAGACGTATCCAAAGGTGAAAACCTCTCTGAGGCACCTACAAATGAGGTACTTGATAGTCTCCCAAGTTATTTTCATGACAGATCATCAGTATTGGTGGAGCCTACAGATGCTGTTAATTTGGCCACAGAAGAGGCTCCAAAACTTGTACACTTGGCTAAATCTTTATCACCTCAAGAAAAGAAAGCCTACACTGAGTTCCTCCAAAAGAAGCAAATTAATTTTGCATGGACATATTCAGACATGCCAGGGTTGGACACTAATCTCATTATGCATCATTTGTCCATAGCTCCGGGTGTGAAACCAGTCAAACAAAAGTTACGAAAAATGCACCCTCATATAGCTCTTTTAGTAAAAGCTGAATTAGAAAAGCTCCTTGGTGCAGGATTCATTAGAGCAGTAGACTATGCTGACTAGATTTCCAACATTGTACCTGTTTCCAAACATGATAAATCCATCCAAATCTGCACAGATTTTAGAGATCTTAATAGAGCATGCCCAAAGGACGATTTTCCACTTCCTAACATAGACATGATAGTGGACATGACAGCGGGCTATGAGATCTACTCCTTGATGGATGGTTTTTCTGGGTATAATCAGATCAAGATTGCTCCTGAGGATCAAGAAAAGACTGCATTCACATGTGCATGGGGTACTTACTGTTGGAACGTCATGCCCTTTAGATTAAAAAATGCAGGAGCTACTTATCAAAGAGCTATGACAACCATCTTCCATGACATGATGCATAAAAATATGGAAGATTATGTGGATGACACCCTCGTTAAGTCCAAGAAAAGAGGAAAACACCTGGCTGATTTAGAAGTAATTCTGGATCATATGGAACAATTTCAACTGAGGTTAAATCCAAAAAAGTGTGCATTTGGTGTTACTTCTGGCAAACTATTGGGGTTCATCATTTCAGCTAAAGGGATAGAAGTGGACCCTGAAAAGGTTCAGGCCATTATAAACATGCCACCTCCTAAAAATGTCAGTCAAATGAGGAGTCTTCAAGGATGCCTTCAATCCATAAGGAGGTTTA
The DNA here is from genome assembly GCA_027943335.1 of Chamaecyparis obtusa. NCBI lineage: Eukaryota > Viridiplantae > Streptophyta > Pinopsida > Cupressales > Cupressaceae > Chamaecyparis > Chamaecyparis obtusa. The sequence continues at coordinate 331,405 of BSBK01002251.1, read as the reverse complement.
TTTCACAATTAGCTGATAGGGCACAACCCTTTAACAAAAATCTGCATAAAGGGGTTCAATGTGTCTGGAATGAAGATTGCCAGAAAAGCATGGATCAGATTAAGGAATATTTGGCACATCCTCCTATCTTAATGCCTCCCATTCCAGGAAAACCCCTTATTTTGTATGTCTCATCTACTGAATCTTCATTGGGGGCACTGTTGGCTCAATTAGATGAACAAGGGAAAGAAAGGGCCATATACTATATTAGCCGCACTCTAGTGGCTTATGAGATCAATTACACAAGTATTGAAAAAGCTTGCCTTGCAGTAGTGTTTGCCTCTCAAAAGATGTGACACTATATGCTTGCACATACCATTCATCTTATAGCAAAAATTGATCCTCTCAAATACTTGCTCGGTAAAGCTGCTCTCACGGGTAGACTTGCTAAATGGATGATGATTCTTTCTGAATTTGACATAGAGTATATCAAACGCAAGGCAATCAAAGGCCAGGCTATTGCAGACCAACTGGCTAACTTTCCAATTGAAGATAATATGCCGGTTCAAGTCAACTTCCCAGACGAACATCTCATGTACATGACTGAGAGATCCTGGAAGCTATTCTTTGATGGTTCCTACATGCACAATGGTTCTGGAGCTGGCGTGTTGTTTGTCTCTCCTCATGGGTATACTATTCCCAAATCGTACAAGTTACTCTTTCCATGCACAAACAACATAGCTGAGTATGAGGCTTTAACAAATGGACTCAAAATGGCTATAGAGTGGAATATCAAAGAGCTACATATCTATGGGGATTCTCAGCTAATCATTAATCAGGTTAATGAGCAATACCAAACAAAAGATGACAAGTTGATACCTTATAAAAAAATGGTTGATTCATTAAGATGGTATTTTACCTTTGTCACTTTTCAACAAATCCCCAGAGCTGAGAACAAAGCGGCAGATGCTATGGCCACCCTTGCTTCACTTCTGTAGTTAACAAAACACGAGTTCATATATGAGTTCCTAGTGGAAGAGCTACGTTATCCCATATTTGACTCACCCGAAAGCCATGTCATATGTACCATAATCAACCATGAATCCTCCCGCTATGGTGCCATTTACTCCTATCTCCGTGATGGCATCATCCCTGACACTTTCAACCGGTCTGAAAGAAGAAACCTCATCCGTAATGCCTCTCGCCATTCCCTCATCTCTGGTGATTTGTATAGGAGGGGTCTAGATGGGACACTTTTTAGGTGTTTAGAAAAGGAGGAATCTGATCAAGCGCTAGTTGACATCCACAAGGGCATATGTGGGGGACATTCTAATGGTCTTTCCATGGCTAGAAGGTTGCTTAGGGCGGGATACTATTGGCCTACAATGCAGATGGACGCAATAAAATTTGCCAAATCTTGTGAAAAATGTCAGAAACATGGACACCTGATACATGCTCCAGGTAGGGAGTTAATTCCTTCTATCTCTCACTGGCCATTTCAGCGATGGTCCTTTGACCTTGTTGGGCAGATTCATCCCAACTCATCAGGTGGGCACAAATTCATTATCACTGCTACTGACTATTTCACAAAATGGGTAGAGGCTGTCCCACTTTCTGTTGCCTCAGGCAAGATAGTATCTCTATTCATCTTAAACCATATCATCTGTCGATATGGAGTTCCATCTGAAATCATCACTGACAATGGAGGTCAGTTCAATAATAAGGACCTTACACAACTCTGCCAAAGATTCAGGATAAAACAACATTGGTCCTCCATTTACTTCCCGCAAGGAAATGGTCAGGCAGAGGCTTCAAATAAAACCATTCTCAAGATTCTACACAGAACAGTTCACAAGAATGGTAGAGACTGGCACCTACAGATAAATCTGACCTTGTGGGCCTATAGAACGAGTATTCGTACTCCAACGGGGGCTACTCCTTTTTCCCTCACATATGGCGCTGAAGCAGTGTTACCTTTAGAGGTTGAGATTCCATCACTGAGAGTCTCTCTCAAAGGTCTGATTACAGATGAAGATTATCGCGCCATGAGATTACAGGAATTAGAACTTCTGGATGAAAAGCGTAAAGCTTCATTTGACCATATGAGGGTCTACCAAAAGCGGATGTCCAAAGTATTCAACAAAAAGGTTCACCCTAGAGAATTCCAAGTAGGAGATCTTGTCCTGCGAGAGAATCCTAAGAACCAACAACACAGAGAACAAAAGGGCAAATTCGAACCTAACTGACTTGGACCCTATATTATCACAGCAGCTTTTGGTTCAGGTGCATATCTACTATCTACTGAAGAGGGGGAGCAGCTCCCTACGCCTATCAATGTTCAGCACCTGAAGAAGTTCTATCCTTGATGCCCATTCTATCTGGGGGCATCCTTTGTATATAATTATGGTCCTGAAAAAATCCAAAAAATTGATATATGATCCTGAAAAAAATACAAAAAAATAAAAAATTCAAAAAAAATACAAAAAAAAAAAAAAAAGAAAATGTGCCTCGGTGAAAACCTGGAAACAGGCGCCTTGGTAGCAAAAGTACAAAAAAAATATAAAAAGTCCTGAAAAAAAAAAAAAAAAAAAACCTTCCAAGTGGTGAAAACCTAGAAATAGGCGCTACTTGAGGCCTCTGCACCCCTATTTCTTAGCATGCGCTCTCGACACTTAGCCATTCTCCATCATGCCTTGTCCTTGTTGCCTTGGTTTGGAATTAGTCTTTGTCTGTGTCTAGGGGGGGCATCATTGTGTTAGCTTTGGTCTCTTGGATATGCCTGTCTTTAGGACACCTCACAAATGGTGTTTTTCAACACCAGCCCAACTGTGCTTTTCAACAAAAAACCCCCGACATCGAGTGTTTCTCAACACTTATCAGTTTGGTCTTATCCAATTCGGTCATGTGATCTTACCCATTAGCAAGCATTCGACCTTTACCCTCGAAACTCAGTATCAGTTTACACACTTAAAACTTTTTAAAACACTTCAGCCTGAGATATGTCATGATCTTTTCTTTGTGTGCTGACTGTTATTGATTTTCGTTGAGTGTCCTTGCCTAAACAGGTCTCTCCGTGATGCATAGCTAGAGGACTTGGGGCATGGGGCATGTTTTTATTTGCTTTCTGCTTGTGGGTGTTTGTCTTGAACCTCTTGAGTGTTTTTTTGTTGTCTCCTTGACACACTTAGGATATTTGAGACATCATCCTTGACTGTTTCTTGCACAACTGTCCTCATGGTTTTCCTGGCATTTATGCCTTGATGCGAGCATGGTTTTGCTAAATTAAATTGGGTAAGCTAACATTGTAGTCATCTTGACCTTTATGTCTTTGATGCTCATGTTAGAATCTTTCCACATTCCAAACCGATATAAATCACATTCATATCTTCATAGTTGCATTTGTGACTAGTGATGGTTGTGTGATTGTCTGATGTCCGGTAATAATGGCCCAGTGATGAAAATAAGCTTTCTTACATTCTCTAATGAATGATGAACACAAAATACCTATGTTACCCATGCAAGTACATCTTTGCATTTTCATGTAGCTTGCATTATTTAGGCTTCATGTTAGCATTTGCACTTTTAGGCTGCATTATGAGTTTGAGAGAGTTTTCCTCATCTTTCTTGTGGATTTTTCAGTCAACTGTGGTCACGATCTGATCTTCATTTCCTTACTTTCTTTCGTGATCTCAATCAAAATTCTCTATCTTAAACAGTTGATTGATTCTATTTCTTCTCTCCATTTCTTTCCATTTCTTCTAAACTTCTATCTTCCATTCACTATTCACCCCACTTCTTTTCTTCTAATTCAATCTTGGGGCATAATCTTTCTTGCTATGAACCTTATCTTTCATTTGATTTGATCAAATTTATCAATTTACTGTTTCTCCTCTATCTCATTTCGATTTCGATCACGAGGGGTCAGTACCTATCAAATTTCAAACCTTGATTCAGTTTTATCAAATTATCAATTGCTCCTCTTGGGGCAACATTGATTGAGATTCTTATCTCTCACTTTGGATATGATCCCAAATCGACCTCATGTTCAAAGACCTTTAGTTTATGTTTGTCCTGATGTGTTCCCATCCGTCGAACACACATCTAAGTTGTTTTTTGATCCCAAATCGATCTCACATTTCAATTCTTCTTTGACTACATGTGTTCCCAAATCGATCACACATTAGTCAAAGAGGGGCAAATGTATGCACCATAAAATGGTCGCCTAGACTTTGGGCCCCATTTATTTAATCTATCAATATCAATTCCTGAATCAATATTTGTCATACATTCAAATCAAATTTATTGATCAAATCATAAATATTTCAATTTTCCCTAAAGTTTGAATATCCCATCAATTTTTAATTAAAAGAAATATATCCCTTTTTAATAAATAAAATAATATTATTTAATTGAAATTAATATTCTTTGAATGAAATAATGTTATTTAATTAAAATCCTCTTTTAATTAAATGGTTTTATTTTATTGAATTAATATTCATTTCTAAATTATATAATATTACCTTATTTAATTAAAAGAGATATTATTCTTTAAAATTAAATAAATGAAATATTCTCTCAAAAGATCTCCTGTGATGAAAAAGGAAACAAATTGAATAAAAATAAAAAAAAATAAAATGTAATTCCATTTTATTACAAACCTTCTAAAAATGATGATTGTTTCCTCTTTTTCATTTATCCCACATTGCTTCTACTTTCACATTCGAATCCAACTTTTCCTATAAAAGGAGACCTCTCATGCTCATTCAAGGATCCCGAATTTTGATATCGAACTTATGCTGCAGAATTTCATAGCTTGTAATCATTTAGCATTTCAACTTGCACATTCACATTTTAGATTAATTTACATTTTAGATTATTTGCAAATAATTTTAGTTTAAATCCATTACATATAGCTTAATTTCATTTTCAATAAATTAGTTTAGCTTAGTTTGCATGGCAAATCATTTAGAATAGTTTCATTTAGATCAACTCAAATCTCTCATTCTGAGTTGCATTTGCATGGGTAAAATAGGCTGATCTGAGGGCCACATTCAAACCATGCTCTTCTCAGATAGAGAGCTATGGGTCATTTTGTGAGAACTCACTGTTGAGCACTCTCGCATACAAAGACTCATAGAAGTGTGATCACACATCTGTGCACACACAAATAATATTGGGTTATGTTTTACTTACCTTTGGTTATGATTTAAATGAAAAGATATATAAAATTGAGAACCCAAATCATATTCTAATAAATGTGCCTTGATTTGTGGTAAATTTAAAATAATGAATTATGCTATGCATTAAGGATAGAGGATATAATAAGTAATATGGATTATGTGGATCTGAGTAATGTAATGAGATAGGATATATGTTTAATTACTAGATACATGATGATTGATCTATTTCAAATATGGAAGATGTTGATTTAAATATGTGAAGGTTATTATGAGATGTTGCAATATGTTGATCTATTTTCTCTAAATTTAGAAGTTGATTTATATGATGTTTTAATTGGATTACATGTATAACCTATCTTGGACTACGGATACTTTTACAAGTGTGCAAGTGGGTAACCATGGACACTGCGGAGAACCATTGCTAAGGAATTGTTGTTAGAACCCTTGTGGAACCAAGGTCAACCCTAAGAAGGGAATAACCTTGAATGTAAAAGTGTTTTAATTGTTGTTTATGTTCTGTAAATAATTTTTTAGGTTATATGTTATTTCCTTGTTGGCATGACAAGTGTTGTGTTGTGATGTACTCTTTGTGTGGTGTCACTTGACACTAGTGATGTGACATGGCATGTCAATGTGGTTTGGGGTTGAGTTATTGTAACCATGAGTGACCTTTAAGAATCCCTAGGTGAGTTTCCTTGGTTTGGATGTCTTGTGAGTAGTCCCATCACTCATTTTCGTGAGTCACCTTGTAGTGGGATTTTGGAGGGTTAAAATTGACCCTAGGGAGTAGTTTAGGCTAGATTTGACTTGCCCCAAAGGTATACTATGGGGTTGGGGGTATTTCTAGGCCATCTTGAGCCTTTCAAACTGATTTTTCCTCTTCTCAAAAAGTCTTGGGAAGGTCAGCCAATAGGATAGGGCCTCTTCCCCTAGGAATTTTGGGGGTTTGTGAGGGGAGACCAGATTAGAGGAGAGTATGGAGAAACTTTGGGGGGTTCACCCACTCTCCATCTTTGGGGAGACAAAAAGTTTGGAAACTGAGTAGGAGGGATGGCTAGAGAGAGAGGGAGGGAAGAGCTTCATTTTATGTAGGTTTGGAGGAAAGGTTGGTGCTCTAACTATGTTCATTTTCATATATATGTGTTTGTGTATGTTCATGAGTTGACAGCTTTTTCCTTCCCCATGTAGTGTTTTGTGATCTTGTGAAGATGGTTGTGGTGAAATATGTTTTGGGTAAGTTTTTGTGTATTCATATGTGATGAAATATATATGTTTGAGTGTATGTGCCCTATGTCCTATGTATGTTTCTTACCTTAGCATGGTTCCCCAGGCTCGGGGGTTGGCTAGGGTATACAAAAGGCCTCACGATGCCATATGGTAGGGTGGAGAGCACCCATGGTTATGCTATTTTTTTTTTGGATATGCAGGTTCTGGTGTCTTAATGTCTTGAAGGCATGCTAGAAATTATGGAATCCCATGTGATGCAAATGTGTGGAAGGAATGTGAATGTGTGGAAGCAATGATGAGTTTTTCCATTTTTGTATCTTTAACAAAACATATATATTATAGTCCTTAAAGAAAAAAAAGGCATTGTATGGATATTTTCACTTTTGTTTGTAGTTGTAACTTCTCTTTATGATTAATATCCTTTAAGAAAACCTATCTATGCATGTACTCTAACTTAAAAATAAAGAAGATTTTAGTCATGTATATTGCTGTTGTAATATTTGTATAGTAGAGTAAAGAGACTTAGTCAGTTTAACTAAAAACTTTTCAAAAAAAAAAATTATGTTCATGTCCAGCAGAAACCTGGGCATGATAGTATTATCCTATGTGGATCTGGAGGCTGACTTGGTGAATTAAATATTTATAAAGTTATTTGTGAGCCGACTGATGTTTGGCATTTAATATTGGTATATTTGGAAGCCGTCTGGCTTTTGGGATTTAATTGTTTGTAAATCCAACTTGTGGTTGGGGTTTAATATTTAAAGGGATGTTTGGGTAGTTGTTTAGGGTAGTAGCAGATGTGTGGATCTATGAAAGAAGAGTTAGTAGCTTGTGAGCTTAGGTAGCAGAAAGATTGCTTGGAAGTTTGAGTACAAGTTTAGATCTTTCTTCGAGTGCCTACCAGTGTCCTGCTGTGTTGCAGACCTGGGCTAGCTAAGGAGAAGTGTGTTGGATCCTTTGTGATCTTGTAGAAATGTTTCTTGTAGTGTAATTGGCCATAACCAGGAAGGCCTTACAACCTGACACATTGCATGTAATCAGTTAATTGATGAATAAAGACATCTATTTTCTTTCAAGTCTAGTTTCTTGTTGTGTTTTCTGTTGTGTTGGTGTTTGGTTGCAAGGTCAGACAGTCCTTAATTGGATCCTCCATCCTTGACTACATCAAGTGGTATCATAGCAAGAGTTTGATCTTGTTGGAGTAGAAGGTTGACCTAGCAAGGCTGATCTTGTGAAGTTGATCTTGTTGGAGAAGAGATTGTGTGCAATCTGAGTTGCAGATCTGTGACATTGAACTTGTGAAATCATTCCCTAGTTGTTCATGTGAGGTGGTAGGTTGTGATTTTACTTGCATACAGCTGGGAGGTTGTCACAAGGTGGTCGGTGTTAGGGTTTATTGTAGAAGGTTTTCAAAGATCTATGGAGATGTATCTGAGAGGATTGGACCTTGGTGATGTGATTAGAATTGGATTTTTTGAACTGCGTGGAGAACCGAGTTAAGAACCTTTTGAGAGAAAGTGTTGTTGAGATTTGTAGAGCTTACCAGAGTTGAAGCATGCTAATTCAGAGGAAATTTGTTTAGCTAGTTCATAGACTGGTTCATGAGAGAAGATGTCTTGGCAAGAATTCTTATGACAGTTCGGAGGTTGAAGAGGTATGAAAAATTGGTTTTGATGTTCAGTTAGTGGAGTCTAACATCAAACCTGCAGAGAAACTTGTTCTTGTTGCTGAGTTACGTATGATTACCGATGATATTGTTGATCTTGTTGAGGTTGGTGAGGAGATTGGTTTTCATGTTCAGTCCTTTGTGCCTGACATGGAAATTGTAGAGCATTTGGTTGTGCTTGATCAGATTGTTGTTGGTATGGAGTTATCTATTGTTGAACACCTCGGTGATGTTGGTGTTACCGAGTTGCTTTTATTCAGTGTTGTGGTGCAGATGTAGTTTGCTGGTTGCGGACTTGAGTTGCTGGTTGATAGTGATAAGTCTAGTGATGAGATTCTAAGATGGGATTCTACCTTGATCCTTGGCGATGGATTGATGGCTTGATTTGTTCAAGATGTTGGACATGCTGATTGGTTGAGTTGTAGATTAGTTCTCTTTCCTATGATGGAATGGAAACCTTTGGTGAAGATGAAGTGGAGTTGGTTGTTTTCATATGTTCCCTTTGGTGAGAAAGTGTGGGACACACTTTTCTTTGTACCCTGAGAGTCTGATGCAGTGGCATCGTTGCTTATTACTCGGTGCCTGAAGATCCTAGCAGTCTTGGTAACTATCTGGTGGAGTTTGATTAATTGGCTAGTAATCTTGGTGGATGATGGTCACTCAGTGACTTGGTATTTTTTCTCTCGGTGCTTGGTTACTGATGAGGTCTTGATGTTTATGCATGTTGCTCAGTTGTTGAAGTGGCTCGGTCGCTGGAGGACTTGGTCGCTGAAGGGAGCTTGGTCATTGAAGGTGACTTGGCACTTCTGGTGCTTGGCAATGTCTGTGGTGCTCAATCGACATTATTGGTGCCCATTAATTCTTTGAGAGCTCAGTTGGTGTGGACACTCGGTAGATTTCCTGATGCTTGGTAGTTTGGATTATTGACAGTCGTTCTTAGTGAATCGGCTTGGCCAATTGGTGCATTTAAACTGGGTCACATTCCTCAAGTTATGGATTGATCATTGGATGTGTGGGGACCTAGATCTAGCATGTTGCATTATCCTATGTGGATCTGGAGACCGAATTGGTGAATTAAATATTTGTAAAGTTATTTGTGAGCCGACTAATGTTTGGCATTTAATATTAGTATATTTGGAAGCTGACTAGCTTTTGGGATTGAATTGTTTGTAAAGCCGACTTGTGGCTGGGGTTTCGTATTTAAAGGGATGTTTGGGTAGTTGTTTAGGGAAGTAGTAGATGTGTGGATCTATGAAAGAAGAGTTAATTAATGAATTCAGACATCTATTTTCTTTTAGATTAGGTTTCTTGTTGTGTTTTTTGTTGTGTTGGTGTTTGGTTGCAAGTTCGAATAGTCCTTAATTAGATCCTCCATCCTTGACTGCATCAGGATAGGATCGAGGACAAAGTTTCTATTGGTCCTGAGTTAGTCAGAGATATGGAGCAGCAGGTGACCTTGAGTAGGCAGCGTCTTGGAGAGGCTCATGATAGACATAAGAAGTATGTTGATGTGAAGAGGATCGATTGATCTTACTTAGTAGGAGATAGGGTCTTTTTGAGAGTGCTACTGCATAAGAGTCCAATCCATTTTAGAAAGGCACTAGTACATTAGACCCACTTTCTAGACCAACATTTCTGACCAAGCATTAAAATGGTTTTCCTTGGTTGGTTTATAGAAGGAAAATTTTGATTTTTTTTTAATCCAGTCCCATGTTGGTCAATATTTTGACAACCATACAGGTTGTCAAAATTCCGACGAACGTGGGAATATAACTTTTAAAAAAAACATTGGGTTTCATTTTATATTTACCATGCAGCAAAGAAGAGGTGAAAGAAAAGTCCTCGACTCCATCTGTAAGAACCACTCTTCTCTATTTCCATTGTTGTGAAATTGATTATGTAGTGGCAAATAGTGTTAGTATTCAGGAAGATGTGTTAATGTACCCATAGTTTTGTGGAGTTTGTGTGTCTTAGTTTGTTTGATATCTATATCTCTGTCGAGGAAGGAAGTCACTGTTGACTGTCAAATCTGGTCATGCAACTTTGTTGATAGATTTAAGTTGTTTTAGTTTTGTTAATTTTCAAAGCAAAGTAAATTTATGACATACCGAAACAAGACTATTGTTCTTGGCCTATCATGAAGTTACATCCCTAACTTGTATCTTCTCCACGGAATACTTAAGACTGATGGATGAAAGTCAAGTTAGGGTAGAATATTTCAATAAGCTCAACACTCAGATTTGTAGGGGATGTTAAATTGCTTCAAGGATGATGCCCTAAACTAGATGCATTACATGTATTTAGTTAATAGAATAAATAATGTTGTAATAGTGAGTGAATTAAATGAGTATTCAACCTATTGATTCTAGGGTCTAGATTCATCGAAGACAGTAAGCATCAATACCAACCTCCTGTAACCACCCTCAAAATATTCCAGTTGAAGTTGACCTAGCCTAATCAACTAGGTTAAACGTTCCTGAGACCATTCAGAGGTGTCAAGGAAAATTGTTGTTGTTGTTTGTGGATTCAAACAAGAATTAGAGGAAACAACAATTCAATGCTAAATAATATGCCCAAATCTATTAATAAACTCTCGGGAAAGAACCCCTTTACAATCAAACCAAGAAGTGGAAGAATTGGAGGTACCCTATTGATTAGTGGAGTTTAATCTGTGACTAAAGTGAGTAGACTATTTATAAACCTTCACATACATTGAAAATATTTTATGTTAATTTGAGAGTGAGAGTTTTGTCCAACCCTATTCCATACATTCTTTAAGTGTTTTTTTAATTCTATTCTAAACCCTAGTCAAGGTTTGTTGGTATTGAGTAAGGTGTCTTTATTTTGGTTTGTATATACACTATTTTTTATCCTTAACTACTGTCAAGGTCTTGTTGCAAAGATTGTTTAGTTTGAAGAAAAGTTGTTTGTACTTGTTTGAAGATCAAGACATATAATTGGTTTGTGATTAATGATTTACTTACTCTGATTTATTATGAGAAAATTAGAGACAAACCTAATGATTTAGTTACTCTGATTTATTATGAGAAAATTAGAGACAAACCTACACATTTCTTAAAAGTTTTCTTAAGGAAAATGATAATCATATTTTTTTTATAATTAGACACATGCGCAAAGATAGTTTGAATAACTTGCAAATCATTTCTACAAGGTAGTTGTATTTCAGTTGGACAATGAAGAATATTATATAAACATGTTAGTGGGTACATTATCAGTGTACAAAAAAAGGTTTTGTTTATTTAATAAACATTCATTGTTCATTGTGCGCACTAGTTTTCAAAATCATAAATATCTGGTTGAGAATATTGTAGTCCTAATTTACTATGATACACTATTTGGTACATAAGTATCACATGCAGCCAAGAATGTATTATATTGGATTATGATTACCATTTCTCTTAGATATTTTGACTTTGTATAAAAATCAAAGGTAAAGAGAGAAAAATCCAGTGAGACATTGAAAAGTCTATCAATGAGATATCATTGCTAGTGATACCTATGTCAAGCCAGTGAGGCATTGTAACAGGATATTTCACATAAGCCAGTGAGGCAATTTGAGTAGTTTTATTCTCTAGAGGGTTTCTACTCAAGACAAAATGCATGTTATATTCTTTGTGTGTCTTATCTATTTTGTTATCCATTTTTTTTTTCATTACATAATACTTCAGGTTTTGTTTAAGTGAAAAATGACTTGTAAATTGTTATATCACTAATTCATTCCCCCTCTTCCCTCTTACTGATATTGCACTCCAATAACACTCTTGTTACTCATCACATTGATATTTCCATCAAGTGTCCCATTGAGATCATCCTTGAACATATCATACATCAATTAGAATCCTTGTAAACTAAGCTAAATGCTAATCCTATACCACCTCCCCTCTCCACTTCTACGAAGACATCATCACTATGGACCTTGAGCATAATTTCCTCTTAGGATATTCTCTCTTACATGCTTTCCCTATGTGTTTTGCAACTCCCAATTTAAAATATATAATGGTAAGGGGGTTCCCATGACCCAAATTCACTCCTTTAATGCCACTTTCCTTGAGTTCCTCTATGATGGCTACTTGCTTGCTAAAATTTTCCCTTGCACTCCAAAAGATTATGCTTTGGAATACTTTTACACACTCCTTCATAGCTCTAACAATCTTTATATTAAGCTAGATAATTACTTTATCTAACACTTTTGATGAAATATCATCTTGAAATTTCCCTTCCAGCATAGTCCAATACAAACAATAAAATATTCTAATGCCTCAAGTTTTTACCCAAGACATTATTGGTAAAAAATATGATAACCAATTTATGATACAAGAATAAAATATAATGCAAGTCATAATGCATTATTTAATGCACAAGGTCATCAAACCAAATAATGAAACACTTGGCATATACACCAATAAAAAATGCAAGATGAGAGAAGAAAAATGCTTAGAATACCATAGGACAAAATAACATGATCAACTCAAACATTGAGATATGGAGGAGAGTCATATTCTCAAGGCTAACTTATAAACCTTGACAACTTGCCTACCAAGGTGTGTACTTTTTCCATCTTGGAAAATGGAACCAACAAGACAATCTTACACTAGCTTGGGCTTCAAGGTCTAATTGTAAGAAGTTTAGACTATAGAGCCAAATTTACATGGCTCAAACTTTGGGGTTTAAGAGCATGTTTGATGCAAGGGCATCCTTAGGGCTCATCACAAATTTGCATTGTACTTGGGAAGTTATGAACACATGGTAAATTGTACTCTTGATAGTTGGTAAATAATTTGTGATGAGTAAAGTTGAAGTATTTAATTGTATCGTGTTATTGGGTGATGCAATTTCAGGAGTATTTAATTTATACATGATTGATTGGTCTAGTATTAAAATGCGAGGTTGATTTTATTTGTTCAAGTTTTTGTTTTAGTGAATGGATGTCTATAAGTTGACAGTGGTGTTTGGTTTGAATTGTTTAATTTGTGAAAGGTTATTTTGAATCTAAAGTCAATATATTTTTTCCCAATTAATTAACCTTCTTGCACATGTGACTTGAATTGTCTCTTGTCCCATAAGTAGTGAAAACTACACAAAGACAATAAATAAAGATAGGTATAAGATTTCATACATTCAAACATAAAGCTTTGAAAGACAATATGATACCTCTCGTTACATACATTGTGGCCCTGTAGCTGACTTCCATATCAGTGGGTAAGATTTACATCTTTTAATCTGACCATCTTTTCATCATGTAGTCATTATGAAAGTAGTAAATATCATCACTCAAGCATTGAATAACATTATTTTGAGGCACTCTTCTTGAGCATGAATCTTTTCTTTCACAACACTGTCATTCTATTTTTTAGAAACACTAACAATAGTCTCTTTATGGAATTGTTGATCACTGCACCTTCACATTCATGAAAATCTATTAATTCTTGCATCTTTGTCATGATATAGTACCCTCGTTTCAATCTTTGAATATCATTACCTTTTAGAAACTATCCCTCTTTTGATTTTTACGGCATCATTCCTTACTGTGGCTATGAGCCTTCATAACAGTTCTTATTCTTTATTCATTGTGCTTTGCAATCATGCATGCATGAACTTTATTATCTCTTGATGACTATTATAAGTGTCTTTGTGACTTATCATAAACCATATGAATCATTATTTTTTATCACTTTATACCAATGTGACAGTGGATAAGCATTGAAGAAGAAATTTCTTTAAACATTTCTTATCCACATTGTTTTGGCATCTTTTTAATTCATGAATTGTTACACTTATAGTCACCTCATCAAGCCTATTTGACAGTCAACCTTGTCTATAACTAAGAACTCAAAAGCGTTGGTTTTCATTGGGACTAATCTTTGCTTACAAATTTGATCACCATTTATTGACATCCTTTTGATAGTCACTTCTCAAGACTCTTGGATGAATTTTTTTATTTCATTCTTACTATTCCTTCACATGACTGATCATCTTTTGTGCTCACTATCATAAGGAACTCTATGAAACTCTAAAAGTGCCATTCCAACTTCATCAACATTGTCTTTTCCATTTGTAGTGTATACCACTACTTTTGATGCATGTTGAATGCCCTCCCATTTAGGTAGTCTCTCCTCTAATAGTCATCTTTGAATTTTGGCCTTTTCTCTCTACTTTTTTAGACAATGCCATTCTCTGCCTTATCATCTATGTATACTCTTTTCTTTGACATACATCCTTGGAAGTTACATTCTTTTATAGTGACTATCATTGTTCTTCACAAGAGTGCTTTTGTCACTTACCATGACTGCTAGAGATCTAAGAATTCAAAACTCTCAGAAATGCTCCTCAAAATAGTAGAGATTTTATTTTCACAAAACAAAAGATGTATCTCCCTGTGAACATTTTAAAGAAAACTACTTCTTTTTCTTTGACATCTGCCATTCCTTGTTACTTCCTTCAATAATTTACTCTTTTTCTATGTCTGAAACACACCTTTGAATGTCCAAAGAATGCTGCTATTCTTTACATGAAATCTACATTTCATCTTTCACTTATGCAGGACACTGGTGTATACTCTATGCTTTCTAATCTACATGCATACTTCTCTCCACCAGTTATAGCCTAATCTTCCTGATGATTATAATAGTCACCAACTTGTGAAAACAATATTGTGTCTCAACATGTAATGTAGTCCTCTCCAACTCATACTTGAGCAGCTTATATAATAATCAACTAATTAATGTTTTTGGTTTTGATGTAAATTCTATTAAGACATTTTGACCACCAACACACTTATGTTTGGAGTCTTCTCCATATTGTGTACTATTGGCCCAAATTTATTTATCTCACCGATAATAATTGGAAATGAAATGTTTTTATAAGGTAGGAACACATTATATAAGGCAAGAACTTTTACGCTTGCATCCATTGTTCTATTGGCTCACCCACAGATTTCTATTTTAGTTTCTTCTTATCTTTAAATTTTTCTAAGGGATTTTTTTATAGTAGACATACACTATCAAGCAAGGAAGAGGTTGCGATCAAGGATACACACCTCATCCATATGAGGGCATCCCTGAGAAAAACAAACAATTCTTTGTAAGAAAGAATGTCACATGATAAACAAATATGACTCCATTGGATTTGCTAGAATTCGTTAGTTAAATATCCATTCTAGATGCACATTCTCTTAAAGAATATCAATTCTCTTGTCTGAAGGAAACAAGAGAATTTGAAGAGTCATGAGTCTTAAGATTGTACTTAATGATGAACTACAACTGATTTAGAACCTAAATGGAGAATCTATAATTCAAGATTACTAAAGGAGTTGCTGATTAGATATGTAAGATGATTAAATTAGTATTATGTTGTCATTGATGTCAACTATCTTGATAGTACTTATCTTGTAAGTTACTATACCGACACATCTGAAGAAAGGTGAAAGAGATGAAGAGCAAAAATATCTACATGAGGAAGATGTATATGTCAGATGAGTATAAGGAATACATTGAGTAACTTTTTGATGAGTCTATGACTTTATGAAATTGACTTTATTATGTTGCATTCATCTATGATGAAGAATAAAGTTGAAAGACACAAAGCAGTGTTGTCGGTAAATAAAGCATTCTAGTATACATTGACGGAACGTAGTGTTAACCGAGCTTGTGTTCACTGACACATTTCTTTGTTAACCAAGAAAAATAGAAAGGAATTAAATGATTAGTTTAGCCGATAAAGTGCATGAAATTGAGGTAATAGATAAGGTTTTTTATGAAGATCGATGGCTAACATTAATAAAAAAGGATCTAATGGAGCAGATTGAAACATGTTACTAACGCATCAGCCAAGGAAGCTTAAAGTGACAAAATCTGATGGAGGAAAAGAAAATGATTTACTCGTCTATATAAGAGACATTGATTTCATTGTTGAAAAATCACCAGAAGAAGAAGATACTATTGAATTATTGCATGAACAAGTTTTCATGCATTTTGATCATACTGTTAATAAGAACCGAGCTATAGAACAATTACTGAGCTACAAAGAGTAATTACCAACAGACAGTAAGTTGATATAGTATTGAAGTGGTATATTGATTAGAAAGATTTGAATGAGCTGAACATTGATCTGTAAACTGCAATTAAAGTTTTTTCAAGGAAGATCATCTACTGTTACATATTTAACCATTGTACATAGTCAAATCTCTTAACCGAGTGGACTATGAAAGTCTTTTGATGTTTCATTCATAGAGTGAACATTGTTATTCTATCAACCCCAGAGTGACTGCTGGTTGGATGATAAATTTTGGTCTAAAATCCTCTAACAAGGTCACACCTCATAGTGTGTATGTAACCTTTAATAGGGTTGAGTCTTCACCGACCTCACTTCAGAAGAGTGAACAATTTTGGGTTGCAGTCCTAGGTGGTTGTTCCCTTCACAAGGTTTCTGCGTTAAATCTCTTGTGTTATGTGTTGATTGTGATATTTGTTTGTTATCATACTTTGCATATTACATGTTATATTTGATTGGTATATGTTATAAAGTTTTGACTGACAATCGATAAAGACACAGATAGTGAAAGTATTTTATGTTCACCGAGTAGAAAAAGTTGTAGATTTTTTTTTGGATTATACATTTTGAATTGGGATACTGGATAATTGATTCACCCCACTCTCAGTTATTCTAAAAATTGGTATTAGAGCTTCAGTTGCTTAGAATAGAGTTTTAAGGACTCCAACAAAAAGGTCTCAAGATGTATATGAGGGAAGTGCCAAAGTTGAACAAAGATAACTTCACAGTATGGAAAAATCGGATAAAATTGTAGATATCTGCAATTGGGAATTATGCACTAGAACTGATGGAGAATGGCTACATTGAACTGACGCTAGGTCCCCTGACACTTCATCAACTGAAGGATAGGCATGAACACAATATCACTATGATGGAACTTGATGCTGCCTATAACGATGCTGAATTTGAAGACATCAAGGATTGTGATACAACTAAGACCATGTGGGACAAGTTGACTCTAATATATAGTGGAGATGTGAATGTTAAGAGAGCCAGAGCAGAAAGCCTAAGAGGTTGATTTGATGATATGAAGATGAAAGAAGGCAAGAATATTGTGAAATACACAAATGGACTAAAAGAGGTAGTACATGCTATTAGAGCATCTAGTGGAGTTATTGATGATGAAATAGTGATAAGTAAGATTCTCAGAACTTTGCTGCCAGTTTATGTGATCAGGATCTCTGCAATTCATGAAACAAGAGCTACATCCAACCTTACTCTTGACACAATGATCGGTAAGCTTACAACCTTTGAATTGAATAATTTTGACAATAGTGTTGTACCTTTTGTTGAATCCACTTTCATGTCTTCTTTGAAGATTGGTAAGTCTAGTAGCAGGAATGATAAGAACAATGATAGTGATAGTGATAGTAATATCAATGATTAACTTGATGATCTTAAAGCTCTTATGGCCAGAAGATTTGCCAAAGGTAAGGGAAGGTATAGAGGCAAGTTACCCTTGGCATGTTTTAATTGTAAAGAAGTTGGCCACGTTGCTACTAGATGTCTGAATAAGAAAGATGAGGATAGATCCAAAGATCGATCTAAAGGAAGCTATGGGAGAAGAGTCAATAGAGGTTACCAACACAACAATAGAGATAACTGAGATAGCTATGAGAAAGGGAAAAAGGTATGTTACATAGCAAAAGAATTTGAATCTGAATCTGACACTAATGATGATGTAGAAGTAGTATTTGTTGCTATGAAAGATGATTCAGAGGATGAAGAGAAACATGAAGAAACAACACTAATATCTAAAGTAAGAAAAAATGATACATGGATCATAGAAAGTGGCTGTACACATCATATGACTGGTGATATAGAGAAATTTGATCTACTTGATGAATATGATGGAGGATCTATTAGAATGGGAAATGATGCACCTTGTATGGTGAGAGGTAAAGGTTCACTGATGATTAATGATAGAATAAAATGTGAAAATGCATATTGGGTAGATGGACTGAACTATAATTTGTTAAGTGTGGCACACCTAAATAACTCAGGCCACCAAATTTATTTTGAGAGCAAAAAGGTAAGAATCTATGATAATGGAGGAAGACTTGTCAGAACTGGTACACAATCTAGAGGTAATCTATTTTATCTTGATATTGATCAGTCTTCTTGTTTATTAATGAAGGATGAAGATGCATGGTTGTGTCATAAGAGGTTATGTCATGTGAATTTTGATAACATGATCAAGATTAGTAAGAAGAAAAGAGTTAGAGAGTTGCCTAACTTGTCAAAATCAGATCATGCTATGTGCCATGAATGTCAGAAAGGTAAGATGACTAAGTCTAGTTTTAAGAGCAAAGACTACTCAACAAAGAAGATACTTGAGTTGGTTCATACCAATCTATGTGGTCCTATGAGAACTTAGAGCTATTATGGTGATAGATACTTTATTCTTTTTGTTGATGACTATACTAGATTGATGACTGTTATGTTATTGAAAGAGAAATCTGAAGCATTTAAGATGTTTAAGTGGTATAAGGGAAAAGTAGAAAAAGAGACTGGAAAAGAGTTAAAATGCTTAAGATCTGATAGAGGAGGTGAATTTATCTCTGATGAATTTATTGATTTTTGTAATGAGAATGGTATTAAGAGACAGGTCTCTGCACCGAGAACACCTCAGCAAAATGGGATTGTTGAAAGAAGGAACATGTCAATCATTGACTGTGCTAGGACACTGATGATACAAAATAATGTTTCTCAGACATATTGGAGGGAAGCTATTAGTATAGCTGTATATGTGCTTAACCAAGTATAACTAAAGAAGGACACCAACTAGACACCTTATGAGCTATGGTTTGGACACAAATCTACTGTAAGTTATTTCAAGATTTTTGGAAGAAAATGTTTTATTTTGAAAGATGAGAGAAATGGAAAATTTGATTCTAAAGGTGATGAAGCAATATTCTTAGGTTATTCTACTAAGAGTAAAGCATACAAATGTCTAAATAAGGTTACAAATAAGATGATTGAAAGTACTAATATCCATGTTGATGAGTTTGATGGAAAAAATATAGAAGAAAGAAAGGAATCAAAATACTATGGTAGATTCACTTACATTGAACTTCCTGACTATCTACCGAAGTCACAACCTGTGATAACTGGTTAGCAGGAAAATAACCCCAAGGAATAGGAAAGGGAAACTAATGAACAAGATGGTGCTACTAAGAAAGCACATGAACTTGAACAGGATGAACAAGAAAGAAGAAACTGAGTACTAGCTAGTTTTGTCAGAAGACATCATCCTGAGACACAAATTATTGGAAACAGACAAGCTGGGATGCAGACAAGAAGAAAAAAAAGACAAGGTACATGTTTAGTTTGTGAATTTGAACCAAAGAATGTGAAAGTTGCATTATAGAATGAAGAATGGGTTAATGCAATGAAGGAGGAAATAGAACAAATAGAGAAAAAAAAAACTTGGTTCTTATTACCCTGACCTAAAGATAAGAATGTTATCGATACTAAATAGATATTCAGAAACAAGCTGAATGAAAATGGTGAAGTAACAACAAATAAAGCGAGATTGGTATGCAAGGGGTATGCATAGGAAGAAGGCATTGAATATGGTGAGGCATTTACACCTATTTCTAGATTGGAAGGAGTTAGAATGCTACTTGCATATGCTACACACAAGAAATTTAAGGTTTATCAAATGGATGTGAAGTCAGAATTTTTGAATGGTATACTTGAAGAAGAGGTCTACATAGAACAACCTGAAGGATTCATTGATCTAGACAATAGAAACATGGTATGTAGATTACACAAAGCTTTATATGGTTTGAAGCAAGCACTGAGAGCATGGTATGAAAGGCTTCATACTTACTTGTTAAGTATTGGATTTGTAAGAACTAGTGAAAATAACAATTTGTACATGAAAGGTGATACTGATGACACTATTATTAATGCTGAAATTTTTGTTGATGATATTATTTTTGGAGGTCAAGATCATGTATGTAAATATTTTTCTAATTACATGAGGAATGAGTTTGAAATGTCTATGTTTGGAGAGATTAAATTCTTTCTTAGATTACAAGTAATTCAGTAGAGTGATGGGAAATTCATCACACAGTCCAAGTACATAAAGGAAGTCTTGAAGACATTTGGCATGGAAGATGATAAACCTATAGGAACACCGATGGCTACTAGAAGTAAACTGACAAAGGAAGATGAAACTATAGAGGTAAACTGGACACTTTCCCGATCCATGATTGGTAAAATAATGTATGTAGTTCATAGTAGACCAGATATAGCACATGCTATGGGAATTGTTGCTAGATATTCTGCTTATCCTAGAGAATCACACATGATTGCTACCAAAAGAATCTTAAGATATCTGAAAAAGATAGAGGATTATGGATTATGGTATCCTAAAGAAGGTAAGTTTGAGTTGAAGGTTTATACCGATGTTGATTGGGATGGAAATGTGGATGAGAGAAAAAGTACCACTGGAGGAGCATTTTTCTTTGGTGAAAGACTTGTAACCTAGACAAGTAAAAAGTAGGCTTTTATTTCTTAGTCTACAGCTGAAGCAGAGTATATTGCTACTACTACTAATTGCTCAAACATTGCATATATTAGGCAAGTGTTGGAAGGAATGAATGAGGTAATCACTGACCTGGGGATTATATACTATGACAACACAAGTGTTATTAATATTTCAAAGAATCCAATGATGCACTCTAAGACAAAGCATATATCAATTAAGTATCACTACTTAAGAGAACAAGTGCAAGAGAAGCAAGTGAAGTTAGAATTTGTTACATCCAAAGAACAACTTGCAGACATTTTTACAAAGCCTCTACCAAAGGACACATTTGAATATTTGAGAACTAGACTTGGGGTCTGTCCCTTGTCTATCGGTCACTAATGTGATCTGGATGTTGCATCAGCCTAATCTTATTAGATGATCACACATGTTGATGTAGCATAGTTCACACTTTGGATATTGTTTAAGGTTGTGATTAAGTTTGAAGAACTGAAACAGATTGGGATATCAGTATACTAAGATACTGAGGAAGTAACAGACAACAGAGAGTTACTTAGCTACTACAAGAGCTGATTATTTATTTGTTTCTTTGGAATTGTTGTCAAAGGGAGAGATAAATAATATGAAAAGGAAAAAGAGAGATATGCACCGATGATAACTATCTAAGGGAGAGATAATCTGAAAGAAAGAAATAGGAATAGGAACCTGAGAGCTGAAAAGATTATATCTACAGAATGACAAAGCTGTATTTTATAATGCTGGTTAGTAACATAGTGATTAAACATATTAAGCTAGGGAGAGCTTACACATCATTTGATTACAGAGTTGTAGAATACATGTTTGGTATGTGTATGGTACATTTCATATTACTTGAGTTTCCATCAATGACAAAGGGAGAGATTGATAAACTACAACTGATTTAGAACCTGAATGGAGAATCTGTAATTCAAGATTACTAAAGGAGTTGCTAATTAGATATGCAAGATGATTAAATCAGTATTATGTTGTCATTGATGTCAACTAGCTTGACAGTACTTATCTTGTAAGTTACTATACTGACACATCTGAAGAAAGGTGAAAGAGATGAAGAACAAAAATATCTACATGAGGAAGATGTATATGTCAGATGAGTATAAGGAATACATTGAGTAACTTGTTGATGAGTCTATGACTTGATGAAATTGACTTTATTATGTTGCATTCATCTATGATGAAGAATAGAGATGAAAGACACAAAGCAGTGTTGTTGGTAAATAAAGCATTCTAGTATACACTGACAGAACATAGTGTTAACCGAGCTTGTGTTCACCGATGCATTTCTTTGTTAACCGAGAAAAATAGAAAGGAATTAAATGATCCGTTTAGCTAATAAAGTGATGAGTTGTAAAGTGTATGAAATCAAGGTAATAGATAAGGTTTTTTTATGAAGATCGATGGCTAACATAAATAAAAAAGGATCTAATGGAGAAGATTGAAACATGTTACTAACACATCAGCCGAGGAAGCTTAAAGTGGAAAAATCTATGAATATGATTAAGCAGAAAAATCTAATGGAGGAAAAGAAAATGATTTACTTGTCTATATCAGATACATTGGTTTCATTGTTGGAAAATTTCTAGAAGAAGAAGATATTGCAGAATTATTGCGTGAACAAATTTTCATGCATTCTGATCATACTGGTTAATAAGAACTGAGTTGTAGAATAATTACCAAGCTACAGAGAGTAATTACCGACGGACAGTAAGTTGATATAGTATTGAATCTGAAGTGGTATATTGATCAGAAAGATTTGAATGAGCTGAACATTGATCTGTAAACTACAATTAAAGTTGTTTCAAGGTAGATCATCTACTGTTACATATTTAACCATTGTACATAGTCAAATCTCTTAACCAAATGGACTATGAAAGTCTTTTGATGTTTCATTCATAGAGTGAACATTGTTATCCTGTCAACCCCAGAGTGACTGCTAGTTGGACAATAAATTCTGGTCTAAAATCCTCTAGCAAGGTCACACCTCATAGTGTGTATGTAACCTTTAACAAGGTTGGGTCTTCACCAACCTCACTTCAGAAGAGTGAACAATTTTGGGTTTCCGGTCCTAGGTGGTTTTTCCCTTCACAGGGTTTCCACGTTAAATCTCTTATGTTATGTGTTGATTGTGATATTTGTTTGTTATCATACTTTGCATATTACATGTTAGATTTGATTGGTAAATGTTATAAAGTTTTGAATGACAATCAGTAAAGACACAGATAGTGAAATTAGTTTATGTTTACGGAGTAGCAGAAGTTGTAGATTTGTTTTGGATTATACATTTTGAAATGGGACACTAGATAACTAATTCACCCCCCTCTCAATTATTCTAACACTTAATATAGCCAAGCTTCATTCAATGGTACATTCAAACATGAAACAAACCAGATTAAACTAGTAAACCAAAGGACATACTGATTATAATTAAACTAGTAAACCAAAGGACATGCTTTTACTACTAAGTCTCTATTTGTTGGGCATACTGATTATAAGTACTTGACATATATCACAAATGTTTCTAATTAAGGTTGGTGGGATGATTATGCATATCCTAAAAAAAGACTGTCAAATCATTATGCTTTCAAATCAATTACCTATTGACGTATCCCTTCCGAGGGAGAGAAGCCAAACACATAAAGAACATGCACATAAACATGGCAACTGGAAAACTTAAATGGATACACCAAGAAGTACCAAATGATGAATGCTCAATTTTTGTAATGGAAAAGCAATATCAGAACTGTCCATTTCTAGAACTTGATTTTTCTATAGTCCAAATGATTTTTCTTATTTCTTGTCTATGCTTGGTGACATGATTTTGAACATTGTTGACATACTTAAATGGAATACACAATACCACATGATGAATGCTCAATTGTTGTAATGACAAAGGATAAGAACTGTCCATTTCTAAAATTTGATTTTGTATAGTCTTAATTATTTTTCTATAGTCCTAATGATTTTGAAAATTGTTCACAAAGAGTGTTTCTTTTTTTGATTATAGTATAAATGATTTTTCTATAGTCGTAATGATTTTTCTTATTTCTTGTCTTTTGTCCCTTTTTTATTTCCTATGTCTGTGCTTCGTGACATGATTTTGTCACCTTCTTTTGATGGTATATTTCATTCACTCTATGTGGAATACTATTTTGTTCACTATTTTATTTCAGCTTCATATTTCTTTCATTTTTCATATACACAGAGACTACACATGCTGATAAAAAAATGAGCTATTTGATTTAGGTTTACTTTTCATTATTGTAAATGGTTAATATTTTTGATGGTACTCCTTGGTGTATTTCATATAAAAATAATAAATGTAGTAATGAT
Organism: Chamaecyparis obtusa; assembly: GCA_027943335.1. NCBI lineage: Eukaryota > Viridiplantae > Streptophyta > Pinopsida > Cupressales > Cupressaceae > Chamaecyparis > Chamaecyparis obtusa. Next base: position 307,419 of record BSBK01002251.1, on the reverse strand, counting down.
GGTGCGGTGCATTATTGATATAGGTTCGATGACTCTTCTCAATGTGCCAAACTATCAATGTGGTGGTGGGCAGTGTGTGTTGAAGACTTCATGGACACCGAACAACCCTGGATGAAAATTTTGGTGCTGCCCAAATAGAAAAAAGGTTGCTAATGTGTATATATTTAAAGTTTCTAATGTAAATACTATTCATTATAATATAAGAACTAATGTAGACTAGGTATCATAGGGAAATAATGGTTGTAGATACTTTAGTTGGGTCGATGACAACTCATCTGCATCTATCCACCCATCTCCACTTATCCGCGATGAAGGATTTGAGTGCAAAACGTGTCAGGCTAGGGAAAATTCTAAAATTATATTTTTACGATGCCTTCTTTGTATTTTAATCATATATCTTTGTTGTGACCATATGCAGAGATGAACTCAGGAATTAGTTAGTTTAGTATTTTCATATTGTAACTAATATTTTAATATTGATATGACATAACTTCTCTTTGCCTCAAGTACGTATATATATGGTTTACATCTTTTTTTAGAATAATTCTTCATGGTTATGGCTTAGGTGAGCCCCAATCTGCTATCAATCACATGATTTAATGTATAGTGTTTTCTTGGCTATTCCATTTGTTCCTTGACCTCGACTATGGATTGACTATCATTTTCAAGCTTGAGCAAGGCTTCATACCATGTAGTATCCGCAGATTTGTATGCAACATTGATTTATGCTAGAGGTAAACTACATGTGTCATGTAAACAACATGGTTGAATGCAATCTCTTTTGCATGTTTTCAAGAGTTTTCCCACCAATACAAGCGTAACTAATGTATTGAATGTAATCTACAAATGCTGTGTGGTATGAAGTCTCGCTGAAGTTTGAGTGCAGCGTGGTATGAAGTCTCCCTTTATTCTAGTGAGGGATTGGAATGAGTTCATTTTGGATGTAAAGGAGAATGGGGATAATCAAAGAAGAATTACACCAGCAAATGAGAGAAGGTATAAACACGACAGCTAAGAAACATAATTTTAGGCATCATGATCACAATTTTTTGGTGACAACATAATTGAGCTGTATACCTAAGCGATGGAGTTCAACTTCTGCACCTCTGATTCCAAGTTGACACTATGAGATACCAAGACCATAGATGATGAAATTGCAAACATTTTAATATCAATGGTCTTTGAATCCTGTAGTGGATCAATTTGGAATCAGAGGTGCAGAAGTTTCACTCCCTTGCTTGGGTATACAACTCAATTACATTGTCTCCAAAAAGATGTGACCATGATGCCTACAATTATATTTCTTAGCTGTTGTGTCCCAGGACCCCTTCTGACCCTTTACGACCATTTATGATCCCTAAGAATACATCTTAGAGGTCTTAAAATGTCATAAAGGGTCATAAGAGGCTCCTAGGAGGGGCCAAATGAGCTTCCACCTTCACATGGTTGGCCCTATTAAGTAGAGAATGTTATACTCTTCTTGAAAAAAAGAGAGGCTCAATAATTTAAGGTCTTAGTCCATGGACAAATTAAATTAGACTTACTATCCAAAACACATAAAAAACATGCACATAAACACGACAATTGCGAAACATAAATGTAGATTTCACAATAGATGAGAAACATAATTGTAGGCATCATGGTCATAATTTTTTGGAGACAATGTAATTGATTTGTGTACCCAAGAGATGTAGAGCAACTTCTGCACCTCTGATTCCAAGTTGAATACATTTGTTGGAGGACCTTGTATTCATGAGAAACAAATGTAGTCAACTTGGAATCGGAGGTGAAGGAGTTGCTCTGCATTGTCTGGGTATAGAATTACATTATCTCCAAAAAGATGTGACCATGATGCCTACAATTATGTTTCTCAACTGTTGTGTCCTAGGACCCCTTATGACCCTTTAAAACCATTTACGATCCCTAAGAATACATCTTAGAGGTCTTAAAATGTCGTAAAGGGTCATAGGAGGCTCCTAGGAGGGGCCAGATGAGCTTCCACCTTCACGCGGTTGGTCCTGTTAAGTAGAGAATGTTATACTCTTCTTGAAACAAAGAGAAGCTCAATAATTTAAGGTCTCAGTCCATGGACAAATTAAATCAAAGGCTTTTTTGAAGTCAATAAAGCAGTAAAAAGCCTTGTCACCCAGAGTGTCCCATATTTTGTCAACTAAGTATCTAAGAGTCGCTACGTGATCTATGGTGTAGTGTTCGGTCTAAAACCAGCTTGTTTGTGTGAAATAAGATAGAAAATGTGTGACTGTTTCTAAATAGTAAACAACATGGACATAATATTGTTGTGCTTAATTTGATAATATATATATATATTAAAAAAAAATTAAATTGTATGTTGATATTTCGACCAACAACAAATAGAAATATCGATGAGAAAGCTATACATTTGACATTTATTGCGATGATTTTACGTCATAATTTCAACGTACATTGGTTGTAGTGATAAGGCTATAACCAAAAATTCTTCTAGGTTGAAGCAATGATTTCGACGTTGTTTCCATCGATAGTTCAACCACTGAGCACATCGCAATTGCGACGAAGATTTGAAGTGTGGTATTTTCAACAAAAAAAAATTTGACGACCGTTATGGTTGATTAGCCAACCAATAGGCATCTAATAATTGACTAAACCTCATCAAAAAATAATGTAAAATTTACTAGTGAGGGCTCTAAGCTAGCACCTCATTTTGTTGGACCTTTTGAGATGCTTGAGAGGATAGGACTAGTTGCTTACCATTTAGCTTTTCCACCTAGCCTATCACACATCCATGATGTGTTTCATGTTTCAATTTTATAGAAGTATGTTTATGATGATTCTCATGTGATAGGTTGGGATGATTTGTAGGTAGATTCAGATGGACAACTAGCATTGGAGCCCATACGTATTTTAGCCCGACGGACCCTGGCACTTTGAGGCAGGGCGCTGGACCAGGTTAGGGTCTAGTGGGATTGTTATGATGAGGTCACAACTCCATGGGAGGATGCAGCACAAATGAGGTCTCAGTATCCTCACCTCTTTGATGAAATCTAGTAGGAGGTTCATGCTAGAGGGGGTGGATGTGAGACCTATCAGACAGTCATATTTATACTTTTTTATTTTCCATGCTTTCAATACTTATTTCACAGACATACTTGACCATTTGAGACACCTATGTATTTGAGGATCTATTGAATCCTATTCTATATGTTCGGTACCTGATTATGTAATCAGGGTACACTTGAGATACTAGATTTTGATTCAGTTTCAGTTACGATTATGTTACATATGATGTTATATGATGTTTTAAAACTATTGTGATGAAAAGTTGGTTTAGGAAACCAAAGTTATGCTTAGTTGATTGATTTACGGACATAGTTTTAAACCATGCAGTATTGATGTATTATGTTTATATCATGCTAATTGGACATACTGATGTGTGCAATGAGTGTGTAGGATAAGTTGACCATGGATCTAATTGTGGGGATCCAGTATTGGAACCTATGTTTATACCATGCATTCCAAGGTCCTCTTTGTAAAAAGAAATGTGGACCTCATTTTCTAGTCTTTTATTCATAAATGTGGTTTACATGTGTGTAATTAAATTAGTTAATGTCTATGTGAATTAACCATATCATTTGTTTTAATAAATGTGCCAAATTTGGCAAATTGTGGCTTATGTGTTGGCATGGTTAAGTATTTTATATTTGATTGGGTCAAGGGCTTGACTAGGGTGTAACCTTAGGGTAGGATCAACTAACCTTGGGTTGGGAAGTTTCTAGAAGTCAACCAAGACCATAAATCCGTGCATAAACTTTAGGTGGAGTTTAGGAGGATCTTTTGGGCTCACATAGGTTTACTGGGGTCAATTTTAGCTACCCAGGTTGATACCTTAGGGGTTAGGGGTCATTTTCAGCCCATTAAGAGCCTTTAAACTCATGTATGACCCCCTTAAAGTCAAGGTTTTCATTTTGGTCGAAATTGAAGAGTTGAGAGGTTTTGGTTAACATCTCTCTTCTTCCCAAACTTGCATTCAACTCCATTTATGGTAAAGGAAGGCAAGTGGGAAGAAGGGAATGGAAGTTTCTTCCCCTCTTCTGATATGCTCCTAGATTTTAGGAGGTTTGCCTATTTAGGAGGAACTTGGAGAAGGGTTTAGTTGATCACCCACTCTCTAGATTTGGAGACCACTTTGTTGGAAAAAGCTTAGGAGAGAGGCTAGCTTTGGAAGGAGTTCAAGTTTTCAGAATTTCAAATTGCTTGGAGTAAGGTTGACCTTTGTATTAACTTTTGTTCTTTCAAGTTTGTGTTTGAGCTTGGAGCTCCATTAATGGTGTCCATGGCCTTTTTATGGTTCATGTTTTAAAATTTAAGTTTTGTAAAAATATTGTTTTTACTTTGTGAATTTCTTTTGGGTTGGGTTTCTTCAAGTCTTACTCACCGTAGGGAGAGTGGAGTAACCTTGAAGGGGATAGAAGGAAGTAGACCTAGGTTGTGTAGAGTCTCCTATATACATAATTTCTATTTAAAGTTTGATTTATTCGATAATTTGAGAAATCAAAATTTGGATGGCTTAAATTTATGCAACCTTGGTATACATGTTGATTTTAAGATACACGTAGGAATTTCCTTGGTTTAAAATAGAATTTATCTAGTTATGACTTATCTTGATATCCTATTTAAAGTGGAAATTTGGCAATTTATTTTGCCTTGCTAAATGTTATCTTAAATAAATTCTAAAAGTAGAAAAATAAATGTGTAGAGACATTTAATTTGTACTTAGTAATTTTCTTGAATGAAAATTAAATAGAATTATTTAAGGCTCAAAATGAAAATTTATTCCCTACAATATGATTAGCTTCAATTATAGATTGCATATATCCAATTTATTTTTAAAAAAAATATTCCTCATACCCCTTGTTTGGAGGTACATGGAATAGACCTTTATCAGTAATTTAAAATAAATAATTTAAAAATGAGTTTTATTAGTTTAATAATATCTGTTATATTTTAAAGTTATACACTTTATAAAATTTAAATCTTTTTCTTTAAAATATATATATATATATATATATATATATATATATATATATATATATATATATATATATATATATATATATATATATATATATATATATATATATATATATATATATATATATATATATATATATATATATTTTTAAGTTAGTTGTTTTAGATCCCGTTTGGGGATCATGCACTGGGCACATGCGATTTTTTTTTTAAAAACACTGAGTGGCATGGGGCGGGCTGAAACCTTAACCCCACCTGCTAGGGGCCTGTCTCCTTCTCCCATGTGTGGCGATGGGGTGGCGTAGCCAGATGGTGTTGGTGGTGGCAGCATCGACTGAGCTTCCCCCTTCCTCCATTCCTCTACTCCGCTCTGCGCCTCCCCTCCTAGACAACCCACCTCCTCCTTCCTTTCACTTCCACACCTGTGTCGAGCGCCCCCCATCGGAGCAACGACCGACATGGTGGAGGCACTAAGCGGCCACCACTGTGGCCCAAGCCACCACTCCGGTGGACACGCATCTTCGGCCCTACACTTTTATTATCGCGTGCAGGGATGGGTGTATTTTTTTTTAAAAGGGCAAGGGGGTAAGGTTTGTATTTTATAACATAGATATTTCATTTAAGTTCTTTTATTTTTTATTTCATTTAATGTTTTCTTTTATTTGAATGTAGGTGAGTACGTTTTAAAATAATATAGTTTTGATTAATATTTAACTTTGTCAAGCATAGCTGGTAAAAAAAAGATTAGTATTTTAGATTTAAAATTGTGTTGTTTAAAATTAATTAATTTATAGCTAATTTTTTTTTATAGATAAAAGCAACAAGAGGGTGCTAGCCCAAGTAACAAGGGGACTAGAGGCACATTAACAACATGTTAATTGCACTAGCCTAGAGCATTTCAATCAGCAATTTAATAGTAGAATAAAGCAAGTCTAATTTGCCTCTATCAAAAACCAAAACCATAGCACTTATCAAAAAGATTAAACTAGAGTATCTGAATTGAATAGTAGCAATTAACATAACAGTAAGAAGCCACACAGGGCTATACCAGTGACTAGGTGAAAAAACCTTAAAACTAGAAAACTTAGGGCCATGCCCTGACAAAAGTAAAAACCACATGAGCACGAGTAGTTAATTCTTTCCACCTAGATGCTTGGACATCAGGGCCTTGGCCCACTCCTCCTGCAGGAAAGGGAAGAGATCCTTATTGGCCTCATCCACCTCCAGACTGCCACCCGCCAATTTTTCCTGCATAGTGCAGAGGGTCATAGCCAAAGCATGCATGACCTTCAACACAAATTTATTAGTCATCCTCCAGTGAAACTTCAGCTCCTATAGGTCCTACTTGATGTTAGCAATCTCTTTATCCAAATCAGAAAACCACTGCTTCAGGGTGCCTTTAAGACTATCTTTGCTAGCTAGAACCCCGCGATTGTTTTTAGTAGTGGGGGGTTTTTCTTGGTTATCACGAGGTAAAGTCAGAGGTGAGGTTGGGTGGGGAGTCTCTAAGGTTTGTTGAGGGTTGGGAGGGGGAATGCTACCAGATCTAATTGGGCTCATGTGATCATCAGAAGAGCCCTTCATGGACTTTGTGGAGTGGGAATCTTTTTCAAACAGGGATTTCTCTCTAGAGACCGCTTCCAATATTCTAGTTTTACACTGCTCCTTTACAATTCTGCTAGACCTACAGTGACCTGAGCCACCTACATCCACCTCCAGCTTAACCTAGCTCTCTAGTAACTTCCATTTTTTGGGCTTCTGTTCAGTCTCAGGAGTACTGTCAGAATCCTTCCTATCTTTAGTCTCAAGAGACTTAGAGACATGAGACTCCTCCTACTCCTCGTTCCCGTTGAATGGATTTTTAACACATTTTTTTATAGGTTCTACCCTCTTTGTGACCAAGATCAAACTCTTGAATAACCTGGATGGAATGGTAGGTGGAGCAAGTGGGGTTTTCAATTTTGGATGGGGAATCCTCTTGGCCAATCTCTTGGATAATGGGGGGGGGGGTTGGGGCGCAGGGCAGATAGCCTTGTGGAAATGGTAAATGTAGAGGAGGAGGCCGTGATGGAGGAAAGGGGTTGATTTATCAGGGTTCTCTTTAATATCCAAAATATTACTTTCTATGGAATGCAGGAGGTAGAAGGGAATGGAAATTAAGTCCTTATTTCTTATGTGATTTAAAAAAGGTAATTGGTAGTAGTAGAACACCATAAACTTACCTTTGAGGGTGAAATATTTCATCACAATGAGACAAAGCTTCGGCCAAAACTCCGGAAGCTCTTTCCAGTTGAAACCCACTTGTTTCTTGACAGGATTCTCTCCCTCCCTAAAAAATTGGTTGAGACTAGTAGGATAAGGCATCCAACTAGTCTTTTTGTACTTTCTCCCTTTCATAGAGAGGCCCATCACCTTAGCAATGACCTCCTCATTGATCTGGAAATGGATGCCACCAACAGAGACACTCCTATTATTCCAAGATGAGACAAATTGTTTGGATATCCTCTCATCATGCCCACCTTTCATGCACTCCATGAAACCCCAAATCCTACTCTCTCTGCAATAGTGGGTCACCAAAGGGTCAGAGGTGAAGGCCTCATCGATCTTGTCTGGTTCGATGCGAAGGGTGTTTCCTCCCATGTCTAAACTCTGCATCACCCGCGTAAGAATATATAGAGAACCAAAGGACCGAGCTTCTTGATAGGTAATATAAAACCAGTTGTTTTGGTTTGGCCGTTTTGAGAGACAGTTAATAGTATTTAATTATTTAGTTTTGAAACTAGATAGTTTAATTTTTATATTAGATTTTAGATGTTTTAGTAAAATAAATAACTTTATATAATAGAAGATTGTTATGTAGGATTTGTTAACAATCTCATTTAGTAATAATGTTTTCTTTTTATTGAAATTTAGATATTGAAAATGATAAAGTAATTATTTCAATAGATTGTTTTAAATCAGTTAAGATTACAAAGACACTTTAGTGGTTATGTTAAAAGATAAAGTGATCTTTTATTGCCCGAGCACTATAATAGTTAATCTAAATTATTGAACACAAATTTTTTTAAATAAATCAAATTATACTTAATGTAGGTAATTTGTATATTAAATAAACTCATTTATTAAGTTAATAATTTTATCTTGTAAACTTGTCATTGTAGTCGTTATTATAATCTAAATGACCCAAAATTAATTTTGGTGGACGTTCTGTCTTTAGGGGATCCTTTCGTTTCCCCTATGGTCTCGCCTTGGGTCATCATATCTATTCTAAGCTTGTTGACCAGATTGTGCATGGTTGACTTATGGTCAACCATAGTCAACCTTAGGTTTTCTCCTCGGTTTGCATGTGTAAATCTTACCCTAGCATGTGTTAGACTTAGTAGAATCCTTGTAGGACGTATTTGGACACAGATGACTTTTTGGTCAACCCTTGGCAAACTTAGGTCAAAGGCCTTAGTTTGCATGCCCAAGTGTTCCTTTGGCATTTGTTAACCTTTCATCTCATTTACACGTACTTCTTTGCATAGTTGACTTTTGGTCAACTATGGTTGACTTTTAGTCAACTATCTCGATTTGCATGTTGAATGGAGCTAGTAGCCTAGGGAACCCTTATAGCTTTGTTTAGAGTGATTTGATGAAGTTTGGCTTTCAATCAAACTTGGTTAATACTTCTATGGTTGACCTTGGGGTGTTGCTAGGCACTTCAATGTTGCCAGTCTTTAGACTTCTCTCTGGACCATTTTTGTGTGCACGTAGAGACTTGTGCCACTTAGGGTTTCACTTCGTTGTTGCATAAGTATGTTTAGTATTGTTGGCTAGTAGGTTTTTAGAAATTTTATAGTTGTTCTTTTCTCAACTTTTGGGCATGACATCATATTTGGCACACAACTGATTCACCCCCCCCCCCTCTCAATTTTGTTGGTGCATTGCTATTGCTAACATTTGGTATCAGAGCTTCTACTCCTCAGATATAAAGCTTAACCACTTGAGGAGTTCCTAATATGGATTAATATAGCAAGGAGAGCCCTAACTTTGATGCTAAAAATTTTGACAGGTGGAAAATAAAGATGAGGAATCATCTGATCTACATGGGAATTGATTATTGGATGATTATCAAGGAGGAATATATCAAGGAAGAATCAGAGATAGATGAAACTACTGAAGATGAGAATAAATTGTTTCATTACAACATGGTTGCAAGGGAAGCATTGATCAGTGCACTTTCAAAAGAAAAATTTATAGAGGTTAAGGAACTTGATTTAACACACAAGATCTAGACAAGGTTGTAAGCTTTGTATGAAGGAGACAAGTACACTAAGAGGGTGAAATTTTAGAATTGGAAAGAGAACATGGAGAACCGGAGGATGTGAGATGATGAGAATGTCAAAGCATATGTATATAGGATAACTGAGGTTGTTAGAGGAATAAAAAACTCTATAGATACATACATTGAAGAAGAAGTGATCACAAATATTCTGAGATCTTGGACACCGGCTTATAAGATAAAGGTTTAGGTGATTAAGGAGATCATTCCACTCACTAAGAACTTTGACATAGAGATTTTGATTTCTAAATTAATCCCCTTTGAGACCGTAGAGTTGTATAAGGCATTACCTAAAGTGGAAAGTGCATTCAAGGGTATTGTTCATAATGAAACGAGGGTATTATCAAGCCTTGCGAGAAATATTAGAGGTAGCAAAAATGAAGAGCTTGGAGAGTACACTAATGATTGGGCTGAAATAGAGGAAGAAGAGAGAAATATCTATGAGCTTGTGGCTATGCTCAAAAAGAGGGAAAAGAGAGGTAAGGGAAAGTTCAAAGGAAAGTTACCCCTAATTTTTTTTCCTAGCAATAAAATTAGTCACTTTGCATCCAGGTGTCCTACTAGGGGTCCTAATAACAAACCAAATTTTTACAAGCCTAAGAAGGATATGGAATGTTATTATTCTATTGAGGGTGTTTCTGATGATAATTTTGCAAATGATGAGGATGAGATTGGATTTATTGCAATTAAGGATGAAGAGCATGTTCATGAAGAGAAATATCTAGTTTTGTATGTGGAAAATAAATCATAATGGAGTATAGATAGTAGTCTATCTCATCACATGATTGATTATAAAGACAATTTTATTGAGCCAAAAAAATATGATGGTGGAGTGGCTAGATTCACTGATAACACTCCTACGTTGATCATTGGTAGAGGATCAATCTCTCTTGATGGAAAACCTAATATTGATGATGTCCTATTTTTTGATGGCCTTAAACATAACTTGTTGAGTGTTGGACAACTTGTAGACAAGGGTTACCACTTGTAGTTCAATGATGGGAAATGCACTATCATAAATGAGGTAGGGGACTTGATTGCATCAGGTAGAAAAAAAAGAGCTAATGTATTTTAACTGAATACTGCAAAGGCTAGTTGTTTTGTGGAAAAGGTAGATTTTAGTTGTTTGTGGTATAGAAGACTTTCATATCAATTTTGAAAACATTGTGAAGTCTAGTATAAAAAATTTAATTAGAGATCTTCCAAATATTATCAATCCTACTAACACTATATGCGGAGAGTGTGTTATGGGGAAACAAACAAAGAGCATCTTTAAGAGTAAATCATTTTCAGAAAAGGGGAAGGTAGATCTATTGCAGATAGATCTTTGTGGTCCTACAAAGACAAGATCCTACTATGGTGAAAGGTATTTCATTATTTTTGTAGATGATTATTCCAAGATGATGTGGGTTTTCCTTAGAGAAAAGTTTGAAGCTTTTGATAAGTTCAAGATTTATAAGGAAAAAGTTAAGAATGAGTCAGGTCTGAAGATAAAATGTTTGAGGTCCAAAAGAGGTGGAGAGTTTACATTTGATGTATTTAATTCATAAAATAAAGAACCTAGCATATATAGACAAAATTATACACCTAGGACTCCATAGAAAAATGGGATAGCAGAGAGAAGGAACAAAACCATGTTGGATGGTGTGAGGACTATGTTGATTGAAGGCAATGTAGCATACATGCATTGGAGGGAAGAAATTAACATTATTGTCTACACCTTAAATAAGGTTAAAATAAGAGAGGATACTAGTAAGAATTCTTATGAAAAGTGGTTTGGTCATACACCTACTATGAATTATTTTAGAATTTTTGGTATCAAGTGTTATATCAAAATAGATGATGAAATAGGAAAGTTTGATACAAAGAGTGATGAAGGTATGTTTCTTGGGTACTCCACTAAAAGTAAGGCATATAAATGTTTCAATCTAAGATTAAGGAAAATAATTGAAATTTATAATGTGAATATTGATGAGAGGTTTCAGATTCAAGAAATGGTGTATGAGTGTGATCCAATTCCCGAGACTAAGAACAAAGAGACATGATAGATTTTTGAGATTGACAATGGTATACAACTTTTCTTGAGTGAACAAAAGGAAGCTCCTAGAACACCAAGGTATGTTTTGATGAACCATCATGAAAATAAGATTATTGGTGATATTGATGAAGGTATAAGGCTAGAAATGAGCTCTTTTTAATATCGCAAGTTGAACCTAAGACTACTGATGAGGCTTGTAAAGATGATTTCACATTGCATGCTTATACTGATGTAGATTTGGCATGAAGTTTGGATGATAGGATGAGCACTAGTGGAGGATCCTTTTTCCTTATGAAAGTTTGGTCTCTTGATTGAGAAAAAAACAAGATTGTATAACTCGGTCTACTGCTGAGTCAGAGTATGTAGCTACTACCATAAGTTGTACATAGATTCTGTGGATAAAGAAATTATTGAAGGACATTGGGGTAAGCTTTGAAGAGCCTATTGCAATATATTTTGATAATACAAGTACAAAAAACATGTCAAATAATATAGTGATGCAGTCTAAAACCAAACACATTTCAATCAAATATCACTTTCTAAGGGACAATTTTGCATAGAAGGAAGTTAGGTTGGAATAAATCAGTACTAAGGAGAAGATAGTTGACACATTCACTAAACCCTTGCCAAAATAGTCTTTCGAGTACCTCAAAGGTATGCTTGGGGTGAAAAACCCTCCTTGTGAGAACTAGATGATCTAGGGATGCATCATTTCAATAGATATTAGAGCTCTATAGCTTTTTGAACTAGATTATTGGATCTACTCCTCAGGGGGAGTGATCGTAGGTGCATAACAAAGCATATTTGGGTGATCAAGCACCTAATTTGTTACAAGCATGAAGATTTGAAAAAGTTACACCTTTAAGAGGTGGGATGTGAAAAGATGGAGAATAAGAAGACCTTTGGCACCCTTTTCCATTGATGTCAAAGGGGGATCATTATAGGTGAAAAACCTTTAGTGTGTTAGGAGGAGTGCTAAAGAGGATATTGAGAAGGTCGTATTAAAAGGGATACTTCTGGGTTGATAGTTTTTCACATATGTTTCCATAAATTCCAAAGGGAGAGATTGTTGGAATTATTGTTGTTTGAGGTGTTGACATTCATGTTTTTTCATTGATGTCAACATATGTTTCAGTTGATTTCATCAGGAGTCTTAGATAGACTGGTTATGACAGGAACATATAGATCTAACAGGGTGGTGTAGATAGTGTACAACATTCCATGGTAGGTGAGCTTGTATTTTTGAAGAAGAAGGTATGTATAAATTATTTCTAAGGTCACAGATCATTATCTAGTTCTTTTAATGAGTTATGGTTGATTTGGTGGAGATTGGTTACAATGCAATGACAAAGGATGATGATAGAGATAGTCTCTAAGTTTTAATTATAGCTTATATGCGAGCATGGATTGTGGTATGCTATCTTGAGGAATCATAGAATACACATGGGTGAACATTCTATGAGATCCTTAGGTCATTTAGATCATGGTGACGTCAGATGTAGCGTGCAATCTTGAGAAGATTTATTTGGGCCTGACCAGAGGTGATAACATGTTCAAAGGGTTTCTATCATGGATTGTGGATCTTGGAGCACATTTTATGACTTGTATTTGTTTTATACTTGTTTAAGATGTTGTGTGTACCTTAGCAAGGGTCTATGTACTCATTTGTGCACTGGGGAAGTCCTAATAGGATGACCTAATTTCTTGTTGTAACTTGTATAAAGGAAATTCATTCCTTAGAGTGTTGTAAGGATATTTTTAGTTGTTGCAAGATTGTTGTTGAGAGGTTTTCTAGATGTAGAGAAGGGATCATTCATTGAGAACTCCATTGGAACTATATATGAAAGGATAGTTGTTGTAAGTTGGTTCATTACTATAATTGTATACTCTTATATATTTATTTGGCCAATGGATCTAGAAGGTTGGTTTAACCTTCAGAAGGTGGATTTAACCTTCACTTTGGGTAGTATGCATGGGCAGTGAGACTAGGTTTGTACTCAACTATTAACAAGGTTGGAAAGATGCCTAACTGGGTCTTCCCTTTAATAGGGACATGTATTGGATGTAATAATCAACTCCTAATAGGGATAGATCTCCTAACATGGACATAATATTTTTAGTGCATTATTTGTGGGTTCCATCCCCACTGGGTTTTTTCCCTTAATAATGTTTTCCTCAACAAAAAATCCTTGTGTTATGGTGTTCTGATTTTGTGGTATTCTAGTGCTTATATTATTCATTTGTTTGTTTAAAGTAATCAGATTAAAAGGATTTAAGTTTCAGATTTGGCACAAAAATTATTCACCTCACCCTCTTAGTTGTGTTGGTGCATTGTTATTGCTAACATTCTCATTAGTCTTTCAATAGAGGGATTTTATCTTCTTATCCCTATCATTGCATCTTGCAAACATGACATTCAACAAAAGTGATTCTAGAAGGAGGATTTGTTGCTAAAGGTTTATAAAATATCACTTATTTATCACTTGAGAAGTATGAAAGGATCCTAAGATCATCTCTTGATAAATGTGATTTCCTAGATCTTTCTTTTCATTGAAAGACCAAGAAAGAAAAGGGAAAATATAACACAAATACCCTTGATCTCAAAGCTTGGCTTCATGTACCACAAGGTCAAATTACAATTCATTACCCCAATTATTGTTGTATTGCATACAAATTATAATGTACCTATGCCTATTCAAAAGGAATTTTTTTTCTAATAATTAGAGTTCACCTTTTAATTTGGCACAACCACTACATGACTTGCCTAAAACTTTTGACAAAATTTGTCCCAAATTTATATATGGTGAGTCTAGGACAATAGAAGAGTATATCTACGCATTCAAAGAAATATTTAACCAAATGGATATTTCTCATCAAGAAGTAGCTTATCACTTATTCACTTACATACTTGGGGAATTTACATACAATTGGCATCTCAACCTAGCTTTAGGATCTATTATCACATGACAAGAATTTGAGACCAAGTTCTTAAATAAGTTGAAAGTCTACATAGATCTTGCAAGTTTGTATCACTAGTTTTTTATTATATAGGAAGGATCCAAAGAACCCTTAACCATGTTTAATCATCATTTTCAAAAGATGCATTAGAAGATAAAAAATCCTTACCTCATACTCACAAATGTAGCTATTCAAGTTTACCTTAGAGTCTTGGATCCAATGACTACAATTTTACTTAAAAGGCTCCCACCTCAAAACATTGACACATTAGAAAAATTATGTAATGAGGAAATTATAATTACACATTGGATGGATCCTCAAGGTAGGGGAAATTTTAGGACCCTACCATCATTTTGGAACCCCATTGTAATGAATTAAAATTAAAATTATAATGGTTACAATAACAACTATGTAGGAAAGGAATTTGGATAGAAAAAAACCAAACCAACCTTGGAATACTAATCAGAATAATGGCTCCATACCCTCAAATAATGTAAATGTATATGAATGTGCCGACATAAATTTTGTAGGATCCATAGGTAGATTTTAGAATGATGGTGCATATAGTGAAGAGGCATACAATGAGTCACCTCAAATTCATGAAAAAGAACATATGAAATTAATTATGATGATATTCAATTCCTATGTGCATGAGACAAGACAATGTACAAAACATTCTCCTCAAGAGGAAGAATTCATCTTTCCCTTTTAGAGAGAGAAAGAGCCTAACTATTTAGAAGTGCATGCTTTTCATAATAGTAATCACAATAAATACAACATGAGAAGTAGGAAATAACATCTCATAAATAGGATTCCTCTTGGGATATATTTGACTCCACTAGACCCTTGTGCCAGTAATAATCCAACACCACCTAAAGGGCCAAGTGTTGTTGCATCATCTCTAGTAAATGCTCTAGTGATGATCAAAAGATTCATTTCAACCTTATAGAAGTATAGTGCAGTAGAAAAATTAAAGAGGACTAAGGAAAATATTTTTATGTATGACATGTTATAGAGTCTCCCTTCATACAAGGAAGCATTGCTAAGGTCTCTTCATCAATCAAGATAGAACCCTCCAATTAGTAAATCTCATAATTCTAATTCAAATGTCAATGTAGATGAGGCATTACCTATGATGTTCAAAGATAAGATAGAGGTACCCCAATTTTTTTAAGTCTATTGATCTTTGGTGAAAAATTTCACAATTTGTTGATAGATTTGGGTGCCTATTGCAAGTTCATGTCGCTTTCCATATTTCAAAATCTTGGAATAGTTCCTCAACCTACTAATAGGGTTTTCATATAGTTGTATAAGACCAAAGTGAAAGTAGTGGGCATCCTCAAAGATGTTCACATATAGTTGGTGGTTGATCAGAGAATCTAAGAGTACATTGATATTAATGTGGTAGACATACCCAAGATTTATGATATGTTTCTAAGAAGAGAATGGAGTAATTGTTTGAGGGTATGGCTATCCAAAAATTTCATGTAGTTATGGAATCCTTGGAGAGGATTGCAATATCAAACTAAGATTGACATAAAACCCAAGCTGAAAATGATGATTATTGATTATAAAGCACAAAATGAAGTGTTCTTCACTCAATCTAATTTGGGAGTGTATAAATTAGACTAGAAATTTATGTTCCATTTTCAAGAACAACAAGGTGACAATGCAAGTCTCGATGAAGAAGTTTTCCAAGATTTTTCTTGGAAGATGATAAAAAATATGTGACACTTGGAAAGAGATGTTGATTTGAATATCCTGATATTACCTATCTATTCTCACCTCCATTTCTAAAATAATTTTGAGTTCACATGCACATTCTATCAAGATGCACTTACAAGGGTATTGATCCAGATATTTCAAGATGGACTTGGGGAAAGTTCAAATTTTGAGGATATAAGTTTTTAATTGGGTGTCAAGAGTAAGATTACATACAATGATGGGTGTCTACCTCCATACAAAAACCAAAGGTTCATGAAAATGGAAACTTTAAGGAAACAAAAGAGGAGTTATCTCTTCTAAGTGGTGAAGAAATTGAAAAGACTGAATGAAAAATTACCTCCTCCATAGTAGAAGAGGAACCTCATGGAGATTCATCTGAGGCTACTTTAGATCCAAATCCAAACACAATACGAAACCTAAGACTAAGCCAATGAATAAATATCAATTCTAGAAGCTTCATTTTGATGTCTACAAGTGTAAATAGGGAGAAGGATCTAGAATTGATCTGGTTAACCCAAGAGGTAAGCCCTTTTATGTGGCATACAGGTTGCTATTTTATTGAATAAAAATGTTGTTTAATATGAAGCATTAGTTCAAGTTCTTCTTATCACACATGAAAATAAAACCAAAGAATTGATAGTAGAAGGATAGTCCTATCTCATAATTAGGTAGATCCATAGTCAGTACTATTGTAATGACAAAAGGTTGAGTGCATATTAGAATCGGCTGTGGGATCTCATTCAATATTTTGAAGCTTTCAATATCGGGACAATCCTAAGGTGGAAGATTAATGTTTCTAATGTTCTTATTTTGTTAGTAAGTTTGTTGGATCCTAGGGAGAAGTTGAGATTGAATAAAATCTTGTTTGAGATAGCTTCTACACTTGGTATACTAGATAACATTTACCATAAAGTGGAGAACATTCACGTATTGACATAGGCCATTTGGTCTAATCAATGCTAGTGATTATTTTCAATGTGTGATCGATACAAATTTAAAAGGATTGGTAGGAAAGTGCATCATTATCTATATGGATGATTTAACTAAATTTTCTAATAACCATGTAGATCATGTTTTATATCTGTGCAAAGTGATCAAGCATTGTAGGAGATTTGTTATATCACTTAATCACAAAAAAATCATATTTGGTGTTACTAAAGGAAAGTTATTAGGCTACATTATTTTACAATGTAGGATAACCATATATCTAGATAGGTTTAAAGTGATTTTAAAGTTGGATCCTCCAAACTATATGAAGGAATTAAAGTCTTTCTTTGGAAAGATCAATTTCATAAGGAAATTCATTAGCAATTTTGCAGAGATAGTATGCCCCATGAATGATATGTTGAAGAAATATGTAAAGATTGAATGGACCTCTTTGGTTAAGAAATAATTGAAGGAAATTAAGAATACTATTGTTATAAATCTAGTGTTTTGTAGACCTGATTATACTATACCTTTTAAGGTGTATTGTTTATATTCCAAATATTCATGTGTTGAGATTCACACCCAAAAGAAGGATAGAGAAATGGAAAGGCCCATCACCTTTATGAGTTGTCCTCTAAAGAATATTGAGATCAGATATATTAATATGGATAAACAATATTTTTCCTTGGTGAAAGTAGTCAAGAATTTTTGGCACTACATCTTGAGAAGGTGATAACCATAGTCCCAAACTCAGTGGTAAAGTCATTGTTGATGTAGAATGAGCTAGGTTAAAGAAGAGGTAAATGGATGGTGATTCTCCAAGAATTCAATTTAGAAACCTAGCCAATAAAACTAGTGCAGGGAAAAGGATTGACTAAGATGATCATAAACATTTATGAAGGTCTAGTATGTTAACTCTATACAAATAAGGGAGTGGTCACAAATGTTTGGTATTAGGATTTGGTTTACTAATTATTGTTGAATCATTGTTCGAAGGAATGAATAGTTCCCAAATCAGGGCATAAAATATCAAAAGTATCTCTTACATGCTAAAAATGGGTAGTTATACAAGTATAATTATGAAGTCTTGTACCTAAGGTTCTTTAATAGAGATGAATCAAAGAAATTCTTAGCTGATATTCATGATAAGTATGGTATAGGACATAGCTCTACTAAATGGAATTCTCACCAAATTCTAAGATCAGTAGGATACTATTGGCCAACATTTTTTAAGATACCAATGAACATGTTAGGTCATGTTAGATTTTCTAAACTAGTGCAACATGTGAAAGATAGTTACTAATAACTTTCTAATATCACAAATCTACACATTAAACAAAAAAGGCCTGAACAAGTGCTCCCTTGGTTATACATATATCATAGTGATAATAAGAATGTTATCCTAGATGATCATAAAGTTTTGGAATCCTACATGATCTAATTTTCATTTATCCATCTATGCTATTAAAAAAAATATAAAAGAGAAAAGACCTAGGAGGTCATTAAAAGTGAAAAATCACAATAAATTCTAGTAACCTCTACCAGGGCTATGGATGCCTAACTAGTAGCAGAGAAAGGCTAGACTAAAATATATAGGGAACTCTATTGAGGCTCTAGATGCCTATTTGGCAGTAGGGAAATCCCTAGGGAATACTGGTTGATATTGTAAAACATTGCCTTTGATTTACATCCTACCATGTAACTTCTTTTATTTACCTTGGTGGAATGAATACATGATGCACACACATGAAGTTTGTACAAGGGTTTTATTTTGGAGACTTTTGAAAGGGTGTTTCTCACACCTAATTATTGTGTCATAGTGCCTTAGTGCAATGTTAGTTCAAGAAGTATTTTTCTAGTAAAGAAATGCCTTGGTTGTTTCACCTTTTTTCATGGATATTTATTGTGCCTCCATAACTCACACCCAACTTTTTCCTATTGGCATAATGGGGACCCCCTTTTTCCTTCTTGTTTTTGTTTCTTTTGATAATTTCCTTGTCACTCAGACATCATGTGTGTTAGACTGTGGACCTTAGGCTCTTCATAGTTATATGTTTGACTAATTAGGGTCTTGTTTTTTCCCTCTCCTCCTTTTCTCCCTTTATTTTTCTTCTCTTTCTATTTTTGTTTCTATAGGGGTGGAAGGATGGTATTCCTCCCATACACCCTTGAAATATTGAAGGACCAAAATCCCAAAGGATCAAAGGCTTGTAGCCTCACCAATCTCTAGAAATAGATCAGGTTTTAAAGATTGTGGGAGTAATTAGAGGTCCACAAGACCCCAACACCCTGAGACCTCGATGCTTGTATTTCCAACTAGTGGTTGGGGATGATGTCACCCCATATTTTTTATGTATAAAAGGGTTTTTCATACCCTTATTTTTGCACCTTTCTTTTGAGTTATCTAATTGGTCACTTTGTTCTTTTCAAGTTTCTAAGTTTTACCAATGATCTTCGGTAAGTATTGTATGCACAATTTATAAGGATTAGGGGTTTTCATTCATGAATAGAGGTCTTTGGTCCTATTTTTTCTTGATTTGGGTAGGATTTCTCTTCCATATTTGTCTTTGGTTTTGGTTGTTGAGTTTTAGTTTGTGTGCTTTTTATTTTGTTTTATTTCTTCTTTTTCTATTTGTTTTGGACCTAATATAAGGAAAGAACCCCCTTGTTCCTACCCTATCATTCAAGAAAATATTGTAGATAAGGGTTATTCCAAACCCTAGTTTCTTTGATATTTGTGGTGTTAGGGACCTGATGATCCTTAATGCTTGAAATATTTGGGGATCATGAGATCCCAACTTTTTCAAGGTCCCCTTTTACATGGGGACACTAAGTATATATGTCATCGAGGTTTCAAGGGTCATGTGATCCTGAATCCCCAAAAATGTGGGTCGAGCATCACATATCCTAAATCATTGATCCTTCATAAAACAATATGTACCAAGTTTATACTCTTAGGGAATCAGGGGTTTGTTGATCCCCGATCCATGTAAGGTGGATCGGGAATCACCCATCCCCGATCACTAATATTCTATGCCATCTTACTAAGAGCATGTCAAGGAGTTAGGGTGTCTCGACCCTTGATCACTAAAAGGATCTTGAGGATTAGGCATCCCTGAAACCCTAACCACATATAGTTTGGAGCCATCACTAATAGATACTCAGGGTTTCATGGTGTAGGGGGTCTTCATATCCCCGAACCTTGAAACCCCAAAATATTTCAGGGAAAGTGTTCAAGTGGTAGCTTCTCTGAGTTTAAGAGTTTCTTCCTTCATTTTTAAGGGTGCTTTACTTGTTTTTTTTTTTTTTTCCTTACTTATTTGTCCTTTAGTTAGTTTTGGGTTTAGTTTTTAGTTTTTATTTCATAGTTAGTTTTCTTTAAGATAGTTTGATTTTAATAAATATGGTGATATATGTTTTTTTTAAGTGTAGAAATCCAATGTATATTAATTGTCTTACCAAGGAAGTTCAAATTTATGGGCTACAACAAGCCCTCTAAGCTAGGAAACCTTCATAGAAAAATCACCAACACTGAAATAGGGTACATGGACTTCAATGAGCCTATGAGGAAAATTGGGAACTCAAAAAATATAAAGCTTGATGCCTCCTCCATGATAATCTCTATATTGGTGCATGTAGTAGGATTTTGGGTGATAATCTAATCGCCTAATATCATCATGGAAATAATAGATCACTACAACCTATTAGAGAGGAGAGTTCACTATACGATAAGGGATAACATGAGCCTCACCTCAAGGATCATTGGGAAAACTGTATATATGACTATGAAGTGTAAATAAGGGATTATTGTAGGATAAGTCTATATTTGGCACAAGCTTCCCTTGGCTTTTATATTTTGGAGAAACATGAGAACATGACTTTGAGGAAAAAAAATTGTCTTGATAAAAAGATTAACTATTCTAACACCCCCCTTAATATTTACTTAGGGAGTTTACATCAATGAAAATTAAACCCAAATTTTTACAATGAGATTGACATGTCTCTTTATAATATCTATAACTTGATCTTCTACACAAGGGAAAATTTTGATTGTCTTCAATTTGAGGTATCTTCAAATCTTCATGTAGTCTTCTTTAATCATGGGGAATGTATGGGTACAACTTGTACATCCATATTTGATAGAGCTAAGAGAAGTGGATTGTGCCTTTGAATGATCCATGATACATCATCTAAAACAAGGAAGAGAAGAAAACAAAAATATATCCACAAATATATTTCCCATTATTGGGATCTACCCTAAATTCAAATCAGTATATCCTTTGAAAATCAACTCATAATTTGCATCATAAACTAATTCAACTTTAGATAATATTTTATAACTTTAAGATTTTTAAGAGATGGAGATGAACCCATAAGCTTGTACTAAAGTGTAATCAAGCTAACATTAAATTAAGATAAAACCACATGGTCAAGGTACCATAAACATAATACATCCTATCATCTCAAAATAAACATAATAATGCACAAATGACCATAAACAAAGCCAAATAATGAAATCTGTATCAACATCACATCAATCACATGGATATAGAGAGTCCACTAATGAGTCACTCCACTGCAAGTGAATGGGTGCTCAGTCTACAACCTGCATGACTCACAATATAAGAAATGAAGTATGAAAACTCATCATCACATTAGTAATTTACAAAGAGATGTGAGAGATAATAAACCTTAATCCATGAAGAATTTCAAGAACTATAAACAAGGAATCATTATGGAGATAATAATCTAAACCAACATTAAGATAAACTTAACAAATATTGACATATGCTAAATAATAATCTAAACTAAGGATTATGAATGAGAAAAAATATTGCCTTCCAAATATATGAGAAATATAATAAATTGTAAGAAGGATTTCAAGATCATCATCCTCACTATGAGGGAAAAAAACCAATGGAACAAGTTGATAAATGATGCAGGAGCATCCTGGGTGTAAGAGCAATCTTGCATCACCCAAAAATATTTCTGTTTTTGTATTCAATAAGGGCTATCTTGTGCAGAGTTGCTATTTATGGAAACTTGCTATTTTTAGTAAGTTGGTCTTATGATCTCGGAATGTTCTAATTTTACATATGGAGGTTCATCTCAGTCATATCAGCCTGCCAGCAAAGTTTCATGGCTAGATCAGGTCTAGTTTTGAAGATATTGGAGATTTTTGGTATTGGCAGCAGGGTACAGAAACTTCAAACTCAATTTTGAAGGCTTTAGAGGCCCCGGATGAGGTTGAAAATTTGGGTGATGGGCGCTTTGCGTAGGTCAAGCCTGTAGAGCACTTCATGGCATTTCCAAAATGGGGTCGGGTCAACGGGTGATGACTTATGGTCTTTGGAAGTTGGGTCACCTGAAATGGCAGAAAATAATTTTTTTCTTCAAAATTTCTGTTTGGGTTTCAAAACTCATTTTGAGCTGACTTTGATGTAATAAATTGTAAAATAAAATAATTCTAAGTTTGGTCGGCCCTAAGGGCTAAATTTCTAGAACCTTCTCGGGTGGTGGAAATTGCCTATATAAAGAAGGCCCGTAGTGTTGTCTAGGGCACTTCTGGGTAGTAGGTCTGGGTATTGATTCGAGGCTTTGTCCTACATAATATTGTAAGGGAATGCCCATGTGGCTTTACATATTGTAATTCTGAAAGTTTGTAATTCCACATTTGTGGAGATAATAAGAAGCCAATTTTCTATTCTTGCATATTATTGTTGTTGTTTCTCTATTTCTGTTATGTGTTTGTGGTATTAAGGGGAGCACCCTTCATCAAGTGGTATCAGAGCAGGAGTTCTTGAGTATGTAAATAGATCACCGATTGTGAGGCAGTTTGCACCAGGACTGTGGTTAGGGTTTCAGCGTGCATCGCAAAAATGTCTCCATGAAGAGAACGTGGTGGAAGAGCTGGTGCTGTGACACCTGAGGTTAGACAGCTATAGAGACAAGTGCGAGCATTGCAAGAAGAGATTCATAGAGGAATGAATCTTAATGTCAGAGATGAAAGTGAGGATGAAGTCGAAGAAGAATATCAAGAAGGAGAAGCTGAAATTGTGAACTAGGAGGAAGAAAGACTTTTTCGGGTGATTTCTAAGATTGGGAAAAGACCTAAGATTGAGGTTCCTACATTTTCTGGAAATCTTAACCCAGAGGAATTGATCGACTAGATCAATGAATGTGAGGAATATTTTGAGTACGAAGATGTTGAGGATCCTGATAGGGTCGAATTTGCGAAGGCCAGATTGAAAGGTCATGCGAAGATCTGGTGGCAAGAAATTCAATTGGAGTGAAATAGAAGAGGGAAAGATAAAATCACAAGATGGGATCAGATGGTGGATAAATTGAAGCGATAGTTCATTCCTGTTGATTATGAGCTTGACCTACTAAAAAAAATGCAAAGTTTGAAGCAAGCGGGAAGATCTATTCAGGAGTATACAGAGGAGTTCTATCGAATCCTCATCAGAAAAATCCACGTAGAAGCTGATAAGGAGATAGTTGCCCGATACCTTAATGGGTTAAGGCCAAGCATTCAGGAGGAGTTGAATCTTGTTCGAATGAACAGTATTGAGGAGGCATACCAGTTTGCCTTAAAAGTAGAGGAAAAGCTGAACAAGAAGTTTGAGAGAAGACAAAATGGAAGAGGTCGTGGTGGAAGATCTAGTGGATGGTCATATGGTGGCTGAAATGAAGATCCAAAAAAGAAGGATGAGGCTAGTAGCAGCTAGAATCAGAGAGGAAAAAATTCCAATCATTTTCAAGATTAGAATAATAAAGATCAGAGAGGAAGAGGAAGAGGACAAGGATCTAGAAGAGGAGGCTTCTGTGGCACACGTTTTCACTATGGAGAAGAAGGTCATAGGGCATTTGAATGTCCTCAGCACCAAGGTAGAACAGACAGGAGAAATGAAGGCCAAGCCAGAGTTGCACATGTAGATGAAGATGCTAGATCCTCAAATTCTGAAGATGCTGAAAGAGGAGAAATGCTAATTAATAGAAGAGTCTTGCTGAGTGGTGAGAATGAACCTGAACAAAGGAGGAGCTTATTTCACACTAGATGTAAGTGTGAGGGTAAATGTTGTGATGTGATTATCGATAGTGGAAGCACTAACAATTTGGTGTCAGAAGAGATGGTGACAAAGTTGAAGCTCAAGAGACAGAAACACCCACATCCATATCAGATTGCCTAGGTGCAAGATGACCACAAGGTCATGGTCAGTGAACAGTGCCTGGTAAAGTTCAAGATCAGTGGGTACCAAGATGAGGTACTATGTGATATCATCTCTATGGATGCATGTCATATGTTGTTGTGTAAACCATGGCAGTTTGACAGATATGCTATACATGATGGTCATGCGAATACCTATTCCCTGACAAAGGATGGAGTGTGACATAAGCTAAAGCCATTGAAGGAGACCGAAGAAAAGGTATGTGATAATGCAAGAATAACATTTGTTGATGGAAGAAAATTCCTAGATGGTATGAGGCATGAGCACGTGTGTTTTTCTTTAATTCCAAAAGTTGGTAAAGAAGAAGTAGAGGATGTACCTATAGAGGTTAAAGATTTGTTGAATGAGTTTTAGGATATTGTATTTGATAATGTACCTGATGGATTACCACCGTTAAGGAAGATCGGTCATCAGATGGATTTGATTCCAGGAGCCAGTTTGCCAAACAAGGTAGCACACAAAATGACACCAGCAGAAAGTAAAGAGTTGAATAGACAAGTACATGAGTTATTGCAGAAGGGGTTGATTCGGGAGAGTCTAAGTCCCTGTGCTATACTAGTGGTATTAGCACCAAAGAAAAATAGAGAGTGGAGGATGTGTACAGATTCTAGAGCAATAAACAAGATCACAATCAAGTATAGGTTTCCATTGCCATGAATGAATGATATTATGGACTGTTTGAGTGGAGCTGTGTATTTCTCAAAGATAGATCTGAAGAGTGAATATCACCAGATTCAGATCAGAGAAGGAGATGAATGGAAGACTTCCTTCAAGACAAAGGAAGGACTGTATGAGTGGTTAGTCATGCCTTTTGGGCTAACCAATGCACCGAGCACTTTCATGCGGCTCATGAACGAGGTTTTGAAAGAATTTTTGGGTAAGTTTGTCATTGTTTACCTAGATGATATTTTGATCTTTAGCAAGACATTGGAAGAACATATGATGCATATTCACATGGTGTTTGAGAAGTTGAGAGATGAGAAATTGTTGATTAATTTGAAGAAGTGCAGTTTTGTGAAGAAAGAGTTAGTGTATTTGGGATTTGTAGTTTCAGCAGAAGGTCTAAAAATGGACCCAGAGAAGGTACAGGCTATCCTTGAATGGCCTACTCCAAGGAGTCCTACTGAGGTAAGATATTTTCATGGTTTGGCTAGCTTTTACAGAAAGTTTATCAGAAATTTTAGCAGTATTTGTGGTCCCTTGACTGAAACAATGAGAGGAGATAGAAAAAAGTTTAAGTGGACTAATGGGGCAGAAAAAAGTTTTCAATTGTTAAAACAAAAAGCTACAGAACAACCTGTTTTAGCACTTCCAGATTTTAATAAGGTGTTTCAAGTAGATTGTGATGCTAGTGGTACTGCAATAGGAGCTGTTATGAGCCAAGAAGGTACACCTGTTGCTTATTTCAGTGAGAAGTTAAATGAGGCCAAGAGAAAATATTCTGTTTATGATCAAGAATTTTATGCTATAGTTCAGGCATTGAAAAACTGGAGGCACTATCTACTTCCTAAGGAGTTTGTTTTGTATACTGATCATCAAGCTTTGCAATATTTGAATAGTCAAGAAAAGTTGAATTAGAGGCATTTGAAATGGGTTGAGTTTTTGCAAATTTATACATTTGTTTTGAAACACAGAAGTTAAAAGTCTAACAGGGTTGCAGATGCTCTTAGCAGAAGGCAACTATTGCTGATAGAGATGCAGATTGAGGTGGTTGGATTCAAGGAACTCAAAAATTTGTATCCAGAGGATCCTGATTTTGGTGAAGCTTGGAAAGCTTGTACAGAACCTGTTACTCTAGATAGGATGAAATGGCTGGATTTTATCATCCAAGATGATATGCTATTCAGAGAGAGTTAGTTGTGCATTCCATGAAGTTCTATGAGGGAGAATCTCATCAAGGAGAAGCATAGTGGAGGATTGGCTGGACATTTTGGTCATGATAAAACCCTTGCTTTGGTTGGTGAAAATTATTATTAGCCACAATTGTAGAAAGATGTGAAGAAGTTTGTACAGAGTTGCAGAGTATGTCAGATGATGAAAGGAGTGAAGCAGAATACAGGGTTGTATCAGCCATTACCTATACCAGAGAAGCCTTGGGAGGATATCAGTATGGACTTTGTTCTTGGTTTACCGAGGACACAACGGGGACATGATTCAATTTTTGTAGTACCTGACATATTTTTGAAGATGACACATTTCATTCCCTGCAAGAAGACTAATGATGATGTACATGTAGTAGAATTGTTTTTCAGAGAAGTGGCAAGACTACATGGTTTGCCAAAGACCATAGTGTCAGATCGAGATACTAAGTTTGTTGGATATTTCTGGCAGACATTGTGGAAGAAGTTGAAGATAGATTTGAAGTTTAGTTCATCACATCATCCACAGACTGATGGACAGACAGAGGTGGTGAATAGAAGTTTGAGAAATTTGCTGAGATGTTTGGTTGGAGATAAGCCAAGAGGATGGGATTTGATTTTACCATAGGCAGAATTTGCATACAATAATTATGTCAATAGGAGCATTGGTAAATCACCATTACAGATTGTGTATGGAAGTAGTCCAAGAAATGTATTTGAATTGAGAAAGATAGATAAAGGAGAAATAAGTAGTGCTGAAGCTGAGGATTTTGCAGAACACTTGAAGAACATCCATGAGGAGGTGAGGAAGCATATTACCAAGATGAATGCGTAGTATAAGGCTAAGGCAGATGAGAAAAGGAGGCATAAGGAATTTCAGGTTGGGGATGAAGTCATGGTTCATTTGCTCAAGGAGCAATTTTCGGTTGGTACATATAACAAGCTGAAAATGAAGAAGTTTGGACCATGTAAGATATTGAAGAAGCATGATTTAGGAAATGCATATGAGGTAGAATTGCCTAGTGAGCTGAATATTTCACTAGTGTTTAACATTTCAGATTTGACAGAGTATCACAAAGGAGGTGTTGAAGATGAGGTTGCAGCAACACAGTGGAGTATTCTAGCAACCAGTTTAGATTTCAAGGAGATTGAAGACATACTGGACAGTCGTGTTGGTAGAAGCACAAGGAACAGGACATATGAAGAGTATTTGGTCAAATGGAAAGGATGACCCGTTGAAGATTCATCATGGCTAACAAAGGAGGAGGTTAACCGTCTTGGTTTTCCTCTACACACGTGAGTCGTGATAGGGTCACTTCTCAAATTACCCCGGGTGTCTGATGCAGGAGCATCCTGGGTGTAAGAGCAATCTTGCATCACCCAAAAATATTTCTATTTTTGTATTCAATAAGGGCTATCTGGTGCAGAGTTGCTATTTATGGAAACTTGCTATTTTTAGTAAGTTGGTCTTACGATCTCAGAATGTTCTAATTTTACATATGGAGGTTCATCTCAGTCATATCAGCCAGCCAGCAAAGTTTCATGGCTAGATCAGGTCTAGTTTTGAAGATATTGAAGATTTTCGGTATTGGCAGCAGGGTACAGAAACTTCGAACTCAGTTTTGAAGGCTTTAGAGGCCCTGGATGAGGTTGAAAATTTGAGTGACAGGCACTTTGTGTAGGTCAAGCCTGTAGAGCACTTCGTGGCATTTCCAGAATGGGGTTATAATAGCCAATCGGGTCAACGGGTGATGACTTATGGTCTTCGGAAGTTGGGTCACCTGAAATGGCAGAAAATAATTTTTTCTTCAAAATTTTTGTTTGAGTTTCAAAACTCATTTTGAGCTGACTTTGATGTAATAAATTGTAAAATAAAATAATTCTAAGTTTGGTCGGCCCTAAGGGCTAGATTTCTAAAACCTTATCGGGCGGTGGAAATTGCCTATATAAAGAAGGCCCGTAGTGTTGTCTAGGGCAGTTCTAGGTAGTAGGTCTGGGTATTGATTCGAGGCTTTGTCCTACAGAATATTGTAAGGGAATGCCCATGTGGCTTTACATATTGTAATTCTGAAAGTTTGTAATTCCACATTTGTGGAGATAATAAGAAGGCAATTTTCTATTCTTGCATATTATTGTTGTTGTTTCTCTATTTCTATTATGTGTTTGTGGTATTAAGGGGAGCACCCTTCATCAATAAACATCAACTGAAGTAACTACAAACCAAACATTGGATGGAGGGAAACTCCATGGGTCCCTTCGTAGAATAAGGCAACTAAGTTAGACTTGAAAATTGGGCTCCCAATGCAGCTTAAAAATAAAATGAAATAAAATGCATATCAATAAATGGTATAAAACCATAAAATGCCACCATGAGCATATAAGAGATGCAATAAAAGCATAAAATTATAACTATGTGCAAACAATAGATCATATAAAAAGTTGATAGCAATTAATGCTAAATAATAAATAATAATCCACAAGAAGGCAATGTTGTTAGATAAGTCACAATACTTGAACAAATTAAAATTGAGAAATGCCTTAAATTAAGCAGATAGCACATATTTTAAAAAGGGTTAGAAACATAATAACGATCTGTAAAAGCATGATGAGATTGATTACTATTACTTTCCTGAGACTTTTGATTATTTTGATTCATAGGCTTCTTATGTTTTTGTTTTTTAAAGCAATTTTTGGTCACCTGACCATATTTCCCACAATAGGTGCAATGGGGTCTTTTATGAGGACCATTCTCTTGATGGTTATTATTATGATTATTACTATGATTATTGTTATTATTATGACTATTATTGTTATGATTATTAAATCTATAGTTAGGGTTTTGATTTTTAGAAACAAAAGAATGTTCATTAGATTTAAGAGTACCAAATTGAATCAACTTAGCTTCCTCTTGAAGCAATAAATTTTGAAAAATAATATAGGTTATTTGAGTGGCTAAAGTAGGAATAGCTAATTGAGAATGCACATTAGTTATAAATTGTTGAAATTGTCTAGGAAGACATTTCTTTAAAATAAAATGAATTAAACAAATACAATTAATAGTAACTCCTAAACCATTTAACTGACTTCAAATGGAATAAAATTTTAATAAAAACTCATCCATAGTTTTGAAATCTATATACAGATTCATTTGGACTATCATAGGTGTTTTGTAGAATGTCCCACACTGCATGAGTTGTAGTATAATTAACAATAAGTACCTATAATTCTAGAGGCTACAAGAAATGCCAATGAGGCCAAGGGCCTCATCATTTTTAGCATTCCAAGCATCATGTCATCCTGAGCTGCAAAGTCGACAGGAGTAGAAGCCACACTAGTAGCAATGTCTAACATGTGTTTAAATAAAAAAATTAAATGAAATGTGTGTTTTCCACGCATTGTAATTAGTACCATTCAATTTGATTTTAGAGATTAATGTAGATATTATTGAATAATTAAAAGAGAAAAAAAAATGTTAGGATGAGACACAATCATCATAGAAATAATTATAAATAACCTTCAAATAATCTTAAAATTAAACTTAATGTAATGTTAATAATGATTTGAGTAGTGTAAATTAATGATTTTTTTTTGTTAAATTGATTAAAACAAAATTAAATGAATTTGATTTTTGAATTTAAACATAAAATTAATGATGAACCGATAATTATTAGTGAATTTAAACTTTAAAATAAAAAATTTAGATGAGAGTAAATTGAAATGTGAGGTTTGAAGGGTAATTTTAAACTATTAAACGTAGTTTTAAACTAATTAACAATAAAATTAAACTAATAAGTGTATTTTTGTTTTTAAACTAACAATGTGATATTTTGAACGAATTTATAAACAAAGTAATGATAATGAAAATTTATTTTTTAATAACAAACAATGCTTTTAACACAATTTATTGAGATGAAATTAAATTAGAAAAAACTAACTAAAAAATGGTCAAACTAATATTCAAACAACACAAAGCTAAAATAAGAAAACATTGGTTTTAAACAGAGAATAAGACAAGAATAACCATAATAAAGAAATGTGGCAGAGAGTTAAAAAAAATGTAGGCAAAGATTAGAAAATGATAAAAAGAAATGGTGGATAGAAGCATAAGCCAACAAATGTAAATAGTTAAAGAAAATGAAGTTCAAGGAAGGTGTTACATAGGGCATACAATTGAGTGAAGGTTTGAATATTGAAATGAGAAACAGATAAAACTCATGCAAGGCTAAGAATAAGATAGACAAAAATGCAAGGATTGATTCAAAATAAGAAATGAAAAGACTAGATAAAAGTAATGTAGCTCATGCAAGGGACAAAGAATAGACCAAAAAAAATGAACAAAGTGATGCCAAAAGCTACAAAAGAAGATAAGAAAATGTTGCACAAGTTTTGAAGAAAGATAGGGGATAAGCTAGAGACACAAGATAAAGCTCATGCAAGGAGGAAGGGTAAACTTCAAACTGGTTGAATGAAAGGTAAGTCAGATGCTGACTAGAGTAGAAGATAGGTTAATAGCTTATGTAAGGGAGACAATTACACAAGATGGTTACAAATATGCAAGCTGCTAATACACATAAATGATAATACTAGTAAATGCTAATCGACTAATAAGCCAAGAGTTAAGCAAGCTAAAAAGAGATTAAAAAAAATGTTAGAGAGACTTACAAAAGAAAGACAGGGACAACTTCATAAGATTAGGAGAAATTTTGAATATACTTTGAGTTATCTTTGAATTTGTAGTGAAACACGGAATGAAAGGGGCATGCAACAAAAATAGAATGGAAGAGCAGTGCAGTGATTAACTGGCAGCGACTCCAAAGGAATAATCAACAATAAAAGACAAATATAAATTTCAGATGAAGCTATTAGGTACTAATCTTGCAACAATGATTTAAAAAATGAGATTTGAACATAGTTTAATCCTACAACAAGAGGTGAATACAAAGTAAAAATAGTGAGAATATAACCTACTATAAACTAGAGATAATAGAGATATAGTTTATAAACAAATAGAGATTTGACAATTTTTAATGAAGAAAATCCTACATGTACAAAGATATAAAACCAAAAATGTGAAAAAATCAGCAAGAACGATTAAAACTTAGTAAAAAAATGATTAGTATACACCTGTAAGAAATGCGAGAGAAAAAAGTGAAACCTTGTATTTTCCCGATAGAGGTTATCAAAACTAACTAAATATTAAAATTGGTTTAGCGGTAAACTAGCCAAACCAAAAATAAAATAAAAAACTACTCTCTAGTGGAAAGCTGACCAAAGAGGGTTAGAGAAAACAATAAAACAAATAATAAACCCCACAACACAAAACTTAGAAAATGAAACTCAATATTCTTTCTCAAACAAGAGTCTCCAATGAAATGTTCTCCCAAGAATGGTAACCTTCAAAACTACACTCAAACAAGGATTAGCAACCCAGGCTCTAATACAATGTAAAGAAAATAATGAGAGAAAGGAAAGAAAGTAATCCAAGAGAGATAGATAATGAAGGAAATGTTACCATGAGAAAACCAAGAACTAGGAACAAGCATCTAAAAGCCAACACAAGGAGACAAGAAGATTTTTTAAAGGGAAAAATCAAAGAAACACCCCTTGTGATATTATGAAAATGGAAAAGCCAGAGAGAGAGAGAGAGAGAGAGAGAGAGATCATTTACAATAATTTCATGTCTAGAAAATAAGAGAGGAGAGCATCTCTTTTATAGAGATGAGAAGAGGAGTTACTAAGTAACTCACCAATCTATAAATGCCATCATTCATAATAGGTGTGTGCAAAGTGTCAAGATACTCTTAAGGAGGATAAGCTAGTTTCCTTATTAAATGAATTACAAAATGTGACATGTCCTCTGACTTGGACTAGAGGATAAAAACACATGTAGTGATTCCATAGGAATCTCCTAAATAAATAAAAGAAGGATACCTTGGTTTATCCTAAGATAAATACAACCAAGGAAATATTAACTATTCTAACAAGTAACCTTGTCAACCTTTTGTTGGTCTTGAATGCTAGTCTAATTTTCCCAAGAGTCTCTTTGATCTTCTCATTTGACATCTTTGGTTGTAATTAGACTAAAACATATTCTATCAATTATTTATCTTGCTTTAATGTAGCAAGACACCTAGCTTCAATATTGTTATACAGAGATGTGAGGATATGTCCTTACAACACAATAATATCTTTTCTTAGTTTATTCATAATGTATACAACTACATCCTCAATTTTCTTCTACTCTTATTTATTGAATTTATCATAATTATTCTTTACATCAACCAATATACCCCACTTTCTAGGATAACTTTATCCACTATTCTATATATTGAAATAAACTTACCGATATCTATTTTGTCATATTTCATTGTTGGGGAACCATCTACCATGGAATTCTCACCACTGGCCTTCAAGTCCTTCTGGGTATCATCTGATTTAGTTCCTTCTTCCTCACTCCTTTCAACATCCTTGTTCCTTTGTTCTTTTTATTTCTTCTTCTTACCAGTAACCTTTTGTATTCAAGTTGTCTCCTTGACCTTTTTAGGCTTAGGTTTAATAGCCTCTATCAGTTTTTCTTTCTTATTCACTGGGGGTTTTACAGGAGGAGAGGATTTGTCCTATTTCATAGTTGTATCACTCCTAGTTTCTCTACCGATTATTGCATAAATTACTTCTACTTCTTCATCTTCTACCACTACAACAGATGTACCTACTTGTTCTACTTCAAACTTTTCTCTTTCCTTATCTATCATTTCTTTTTTGAAATCTTTATTTAATGCATATTCCTCCACTTCCTTTCTTATCTTCTTCTCTATCACTAGTTAGTTTAATTGACTATAAACCTCTATATTCTTATCATTAAAATTTCCAAATCTAGGTACATTTTGATCTACCATCATTAAAAATAAATTACTTTCTTAATTAGTTAGGATATCATCCTCCACCTTATATCCCATAGGTATGATCCATGAGGTCCTTGCTTCAACATCTTCCATGAGGCATTTATTGGAATCTACCATAAAATAGATGGTATCCTTGTATTTCTCCACTATTTTAGATGGAATTTTTTGTCTCTAATTCATCTTCTTCTAAAAATATTTGGAGTAACCCCATACTTGTTAGGAATAAGGTGTCTCAACTTTGTATATTTCCTTACATTTGTCATTTTCCAAATGTTGGCACTTTGGACAATGTGTAAGGTGATCATGACTGAAACGGTTATGACGGATTCCTATGACGGTCATTAATTTTTGTAAGAGCTAATTGTGAAAGATTTGTTGATGGGTGAAGACATGAAAGACATGTGGCAACTGATAAAGTTGAGTACTATACACTCTTCTACAACTGTGGGGTTTGGGTTCCTATTTTCTTAGAGAATGGTAAAACCCTAATACGACTGTTCTTTGGAAGTTTCCCTAAAAAGTGAAGCACATGATATAAGCATTTTTTAGGGTTGTGAATTCTTATGAGAATTGAGTGTATTTTTGGAATGTTTTATGCTGCCGGATTTGTCTTCAAGTTTTTATGATCTTCTAAAATAACTTGCATTGTAAGTGTATTGTAAACTATAACAGTTTTGATTAATACATTGTGTAGGTTTTGGAGTGTTGGGGTTTTTACCGAAAGGTTTTCCCTAGGGTATATCTTTGTGTCATTCTCCTTTTTCTATGTATACATGTTATTGCAGCAACATCTAAGATAATTGTATTATCATTCTATAATTGATAAGGGTTAAATCTAAATTTGCACAATCCTCTTCTTAGGAGTTTAGCATAGGGAACTATTTTCTGCACACTAAGTTTCCTTTTAGTTGGTATTAAAGCCTGGCCAATTTTGGTTCTATTTTTTAGGGTATAGGTTTTTTGAGCTAATCTTCAGTCTAGTGGGAGTATTGTTTTAGAGTATTCATAACCTTATTGTAGGAAGAGATGGCAAGTTCTTCATACAGTAGAATGGAGGTGGAAAAGTTCAGCAACACAAACTTTGAGTTGTGGAAACTCAAGATGGAAGACATGCTCGTAGACCGTGATGTATGGGAGGTGGTTGAAAATGATATCAAACTAGTAAACATGCCTCAAGAAGATTGGGATCTCAAGGATTGAAAAGCTAAGGGTCTCATTAGACTTTGTCTAGAAGATTCAGTTGTCCTAAATGTTCTTGATGAGAAGATCGCAAACAAATTATGGACACGGCTTGGGTCTGTGTATCAAGCCAAGTCCTTGGTGAATAGATTGTTCTTGAGAAAGAAGTTGTATTCTCTAAGAATGGAGGAAGGAGGATCTATTGTAGATCACCTGAATGCATTTAACATGCTGATTGCATAGTTGACATCAACCAGTGACAAGTTGGAGGAGGAGGATCGATGTATGACCCTGCTATGTTCCTTGCCGGATACACAGGACCATCTTGTGATGGCCCTTGGGAGTAATATTGTCACTTTCCAAATGGATGATGTGGTGTCTTCATTGTTATCTGAGGAGATGCAAAGAAAGACCTCTGATTCCACCAAGGAAGCCCTTGTTGTTCATGGTAGATCGAAAGACAAAGGAAAGAAAACTGACAAGAAGTCTGAAAAGGGTAGATCCAAATCCTGTGGGAAATCTAAGACTCCTAGAAAGTCTAAGGAAACATGTTGGAATAGTGGAAATCCTGGGCACTTTTGTAAGGACTGGAAAGAGCCAAAGAAGAAGAAGAAAAGCCTAGATTTAGATTCTGACAAATCTCAAGAAGATGGTGATGCTTTTGTCGCAGCCTTAGCCACCCATGCATCTGATGATGTGTGGCTGATTGATTTGGGTGCTTCTTTTCACATGACCTCTCATCGAAGTTGGTTCTCAAAGTATGAGGAGTTCAATGGTGGAAAGGTGTACCTGGGTGATGATTCTCACCTATAGATAGTTGGACAAGGAAGAGTCACTATCAGATTCCCTAATGGATGAGTAAAGGGGATCAACAGGGTAATGCCCATCCTAGGTTTGGCATGAAACCTATTATCTATAAGTATGTTGAATGATGTAGGTGTGCAAGTTGTTTTTTCAAAAGATGGATGCAAGATGATTAGAGGAGATATGATTCTTATGAAAGGTACTAGGAGAGGTACCCTGTTTCAGCTTGATGCTTGCACTTCACAGTGCAATAGTTCTTCTATCTCAAGGAAGAGAGTAGCAGTCACTTCATCTCCACCATCTGAACCAGTAGTGAAGAAGTTTGTGGTAATGGGTTCTGATGGTAGTGTAGTAAGTGTACCTAAGGGTGCTAACACTTTGGAAGGAAAAATTCCTACAAAAAAGATAATGTTGTGGCATATGAGATTTGGCCACATTGGTGAGAAGGGTCTTAGAACCCTGAAAAATAAAAATCTCATTGAGGGGTTAAATGATTATCATCTCGAGTTTGACTTCTGCGATCACTTTGTTTATGGTAAGAAAAATCATGTTCAGTTTTACTCTAGTTCTCACAAGTCTTCTAGTGTTTTGGATCTTATCCATTCGGATGTGTTTGGTCCTATTAAATTTCCTTCCCTCTCCAAATCTATATATTTTGTATCTTTTATAGATGATTATAGTAGAAGGACATGGATTTATTTCCTTAAAAGCAAGACGCAAGTTTTCAGTCGGTTCAAGGAATTGAAAGCTCTCATAGAGAATCAGACTGGTAAAAGAATTAAGTGTGTGAGAACTGACAATGGTGGTGAGTTTTGTTTGGAAGAGTTTGAAAAATTCTGTAAAGAATGAGGGATTGAGAGGCATAAGACAAATCCTTATAACCCACAACAAAATGGAGTTGTAGAAAGAATGAACAAGACACTGATGGAGAAGGCTAGGAGTATGCTTAGTGGAGCTGGCCTCGAACAAAGGTTTTGGGCTGAAGTTGTGGCCACTGCTTGCTACCTGGTTAATAGATCTCCTACATTAGCTCTTGTTGGTAAGACACCCTTGGAGGTGTGGTCTGGTAAGAAGCCTTCAGTTAGACATCTTTGTGTTTTTGGTTGTGAAGCTTATGTGCATGTGCCTAAGGAGAGAAGATCTAAGTTGGAAAACAAGACTGTAAAATGTATCTTCATTGGCTACAGTGTTGGTGTGAAAGGATACAAGCTTTGGGATCCTGTGATTGGGAAGGTGTTGTATAGCAGAAATGTTATTTTTAGAAAGCTAACACCTTCTACTATTGTGCTACAGTGAGATGAAAAAGAAATTAAAGAAGATGTTGTTCAGTTGCCTCCTACCCCTAAGAAGACTGAATAGAGAGACCATGATGGATCTAATGATGAGGAGAGCTCTAGTAGCTTTGAAAATTTAGAAGAAGAGATAGAACAACCTCAACCTTAGCCTTTGAGGAGATCCATGAGAGAAAGAAAGAAGCCAAAGAGGTTTGGATTTTCTATGCTAGATTCTAGTTGTGCTTATGCCTTGATTACAAACACTGATGAGCCTAGATCTATGAAAGAGGTTGTGGGTAGGGAAGATGCAGTTTCCTAGATTGAGGCCGTGGATGATGAGATGGCTTCATTGGAGAAGAACAAAATGTGGGATCTAGTACCCTTTCCTAAAGGATGGAAA
Source organism: Chamaecyparis obtusa (assembly GCA_027943335.1). Taxonomy (NCBI): domain Eukaryota; kingdom Viridiplantae; phylum Streptophyta; class Pinopsida; order Cupressales; family Cupressaceae; genus Chamaecyparis; species Chamaecyparis obtusa. The sequence goes on along the minus strand of BSBK01002251.1, from coordinate 270,772 downwards.
CCTGTTGGAAGAAAATGGGTGTTTAAGAAGAAATTTTGTGCAGATTGCAGTGTTGAGAGGTACAAGGCCTGATTGGTTGCAAAGGGGTATTCACAGGTGGAGGGAATTGATTATGGTGAAATATTATCTCTTATTGCAAAGCTTACATCCATTAGATTTATGTTATCTCTAGCAGCATCGTATGATTTAGAGGTAGAACAGATGGATGTGAAGGCAAGTTTCCTTCATAGTGATTTGGAGGAAGAGATCTATATGTCACAGCCTGAGCACTATATTCAGAAAGGTAAAGAGTCTTTGGTTTTTAGATTAAAGAAGTCTTTGTATGGTTTGAAACAATCTCCTATGATGTGGTACCTTAAATTTGATGCCTTTGTGTTGTCGATTGGTTTTTTGAGATCGAAATCAGATCATTGTGTTCATTTCAAAGTTGACAATGATCACCTTCTTATTATTGCATTATATGTTGATGATATGTTGTTGATTGGGAAGGGTATCGGTATGATTTCTATTTTGAAGTCTCAGTTGTCAGCATAGTTTGAGATGAAAGCTCTAGGGGTAGCCAGGTATATTCTGGGTATGGAAATCACAGAGATAGATCTAATAGAAAACTTTGATTGAGTTAGAGTAAGTATGTGAAGTCTGTGTTGGATAGGTTCAGCATGGTAGATTGCAAACCATTGTGTGTCCCTATTTCTATGGGAACAAAGTTATCTATAGGTGATTGTCCAAAATCTCCTAGTGAGGTGGATGACATGAGAAAAGTACCTTATGTGAGTGCAGTTGGTAGCCTTATGTATGATATGGTCTGTACTAGACCAGACATTGCCCATGTAGTGGGAGTCCCGAGTCATTTTATTGCCAAACCTGGATAGGTACTTTGGGATGTAGTTAAGAGAGTCTTTAGATATTTGAAAGGTACATCAGAGTATTCCATTTTCTATCATGGAAACTCTTCTAGATCTCTGCATTCAATTTTTATTCATGGGTTTGTGGATTTAGATTGGGTAGGTGACATTAATAGCAGGAGATCCACCAGTGCCTATGTGTTCACTATGTTTTGTGGTGCCATCAGATGGATGAGTAAGAGACAACCTATGGTCACTTTGTCTATGATAGAAGCAAAGTACATGGTAGCTACTCATGCTTGTAAGGAAGCCATTTGGCTTAGGAGACTGTGTTCAGATGTTGGTGTTGATGCAGGATAGATTACAATATGTTGCGACAGTTAGAGTGCTATTTTCCTTGCAAAGAATCCAACTTTCCATGCTAGAACAAAGCACATTGATGTGCGGTTTCACTTTTTTAGAGATATGGTAGAGGATGGAAAGGTAATTTTGGAGAAGGTAGATACAATAAAGAATGTTGCAGATGCATTGACAAAACCTGTGGGCACAGAGAAGTTTACATGGTGTTCAGAGTCTATGGGCCTCTTGGCCTATAGAAATTAAATCCTATTGTTTCCTTTGGCTCTTACAAGGTGTTCAACAAGTGGGAGAATCTTAGGAATAAGGTGTCTCAACCTTGTATATTTCCTTACATTTGTTATTTTCCAAATGTCAGCACTTTGGACAATTTGTAAGGTGATCATGACTAAAATGGTTATGACAGATTCCTATAAAGGTCATTAATTTTTGTAAGAGCTAATTGTGAAAGATTCTTTGATGGGTGAACACATGCAAGACATGTGGCAACTGATAAATTTGAGTACTATACACTCTTCTGCAACCATGGGGTTCAGGTTCCTATTTTCTTGGAGAATGGTAAAACCCTAATACAGCTATTCTTTGGAAGTTTCCCTAAAGAGTGAAGTGCATGATATAAGCCTTTTTCAGGGTTGTGAATTCTTATGAGAAGTGATTGTATTGTTGGAACATTTTATGCTGCTAGATTTTTCTTCAAGTGTTTATGATCTTCTAAAAGAACTTGCATTGCAAGTGTACTGTAATTTGTAATAGTTTTGATTAATACATTGTGCAGGTTTTGGAGTGCTGGGGTTTTTACCGAAAGGTTTTCCCCATGGTATATCTTTGTGTCATTCTCCTTTTTCTATGTATACATGTTATTGTAGCAACATCTAAGATAATTGTATTATCATTCTGTAATTGATAAGGGTTAAATCTAAATTTGCACAATCCTCTCCTTAGGAGTTTAGCATAGGGAACTATTTTTTGCACACTAAGTTTCCTTTCAATACTGAAGTTGTGAACCTTTTGTCAAGAATTATAATCGAGTTCTTGATTTGGATTACATCTAGTGTACCCATAGTCCAAGTAATCTTTCCAATACTAGGAAAGAAATTTTGGAAATAAAAGAATAGTCCCATAAGTACTTGACCAAATTTTAATATGTGTTTGTTTTCTTTCTTTATTTTCTTCATGTTAAGAAGCACATGCTCTCTCATTTCTTCACACAAGTCATAGTTAACATTCTCCTTAATCATCTGATATGTAGTATGAATAAAAGATCCAATAATACTATTTATTATTCTAGAATGGTAAACTTTGTATCCTATTACCATCATAGAAAACTTCACCTCTAGATCAACAATGTCATTGACTATCATTTCCTATTCATCCCATTTTGATCTTGTTAGCTAGATAACTTCCTCCTTTGGCACAATCTTTAGTGCTGGTACGTCTCTAATAGCACAACCCTATAACAACATGGATAGCTTCCTTTATGATCTTATGTGGTTGGTCAAGCCACATGAACTGATCATGCACTCTGCTAAGAACATATCTAACATGTTCATCATCAAAATTCATAGGAAAATTGATCTCATACATGAAACCCTTACCTAAAACCCTCTTATATGCATCCTTTAACACAAGATTATTACAAATCTTTTCATATTTCTCAAAAATGACTGAAGAACCCAAATCCTCTAGTTTACAATGGATATATGATTTAATGTCTTCATCATGAAGCACACCGTAGGGCACATTGGATAGGGCACCTGGTGGATCATCCTCCATTGATTTAAATTGATGCCTCTTGAATTTTGGTTGTGGCCTCTCAGTAATATCAACCAATGTAGTTGTATCCATTTTGAAATAACAAATTTGAGCTTGAGGAAATGGATAAATATGTTTTAGATTTTTGCAAATAGGGTTTTTGTCAAACACGTTCGAATATCATTTAACTTCCTTCACAACATCTCAACAAACATAGCTTCTGATCACCTTGATTTTTGTACAAATTTCTTGAACAATGCTTTTTTTTCTCTATCACTTCTCTTCAAATGTATAATTTACAAAATGAGGCCTAAATAACCTTTTATCTTCCCTTGCACACTAGCATTAAATGCTCACTAGAACATAACCATACACCATTTACTTCGAAAACCTCACTTGCTATACTATGAAACTTCATGTTAGTCATAAAAACTTCACATCATACTTTCAAAACATCATTATGCATCTAAATATGCACATAAAACTTACCACACACACTTCTAGGGGGTTCAAGAATAGATCTAGCAATGTTTTCTCCCCCTACACCAAAAATAGGCTTAGTTAGCTGATGATTTCTCCACATATGATAAAGATTCAAATCCTTCTGATGATTTACTATCACTCTTTTTCATCCAAATTTAATTGATCTCCCTTCTAGTCTCTTCCATTGTTGCAATATGTTTTCCATTTTGGTCATTTCACTAGTTAACCAGTTGATTTGCTTGATTGTTTCTTGACTTGAAAAATCTTACAATATGTCCAATCTTGTGATAGTGAAAACATGTCATTTTGGTTTCTCTCTAAGGTCCTGTATTACCTCTATTAGTCCCCATTCTATATTTAATGGCCATGTGACCATACTTGTGATAATGTGAGCATGTAACATTCTAACGATTTTCATTCTAATAAGAACTTTGTCGATTCACATATGACCTTTGATTGTTCACTCTTATCCTACACTCACTATCTCTATGACCACATTTTTGTAATTATAACAATATCCATCAAAAGTACTAGATATAGTCTTGCATATATTTGCAGTGTATCCCACCTTATGAAAATTAAAGAACATAGGTTTATAGGATTTGTTACCAGGACTTCTTTTGGTTTCCTTTATTTTAGACTTAACATCTTTCTTGGTCCTTTTAGTTCCAAAAGGCTCACCAACTTCATAACCGGTATAGCCTAATCCATTGTAATTCTCTCCATGTGTTCTCCGATTCTTGATTTTCTCATCAAGATTTGCAGAACTTGTTAGAAATAGGGAATACTGAGAGTGGGGGGTGAATCAATATTCTAAAAACTTTATCTTTTTCCCAATTATGGATATAATAGATTATCTTTATACATGCATAACATAAGAATCTAAACAACATGCATAACAATAAAGAACTCATAACACATTATTTGTTCTTGAGGAAACCCTGGCCAAGGGAAAACCCTAGTGGGGATAGTACCCACAAAGATCCACTAATCAAAACTATCCTATTGATGATGTTGACCTTGTTAGGATTCTATTACAAGCATATAGTGTATTAGTCCTGATTAAGGGACTATAGGCCTTGTTAGAAGCCTCAACCCTGTTAGGAGTTGTAGTACAAAATGTGATTACCAAATGATCCCACTGCCCAAACAAGTAATGTACAATATACACTGATTACAAAAATAGGTTAAGGTACATAACCTTATACTGCTTGCATCAATATCACTTCACTGCTCTTTCACTGTCACTATTACATAAGCTTCATATACTTCACATCATATCACTTGTCCACACTTATTGTGTTCTTACTACATAATACAATTACAATTACAATTACATTTATACCAATAGCCTTATCCAAGAGTTAACATATAGGATTTCATCCCTTTAGATTTTTAAGTCATTATTTTGATAAACAAAATAATCCCTTAACTCTTTACTAGTTCTGTCTTCATATTCTATCCTGTCAGCTTCACACTATCTTCGATAAAACTATCATAACTTCTTTCATATATGTCGTATTGACTTGTGATCTGAGATGGGTGATGAATAGACATCATAGAGTCTATGTTCAAGTGTGCAAGCATTGAACTTACTCCAGTCAATGTCACAAACAAAAACTATGTCCAGGTTTACTGGTAAAACATTGTCTCACACTTAGACAAATTTGCAATGTGCTCTGTCATACTTGCTCTTTGACCTGTGCAATCTTCATGTGGATAATATATTTCCATAATGAAAATATCAATATAATCAACTCAGCCAAATTTCCAACAATCTCCCCCTTTGTCATTGGTGGCAACATATGAGAAAATTGGCTAAGTGTACAACTCAAAATCTCAAAATTGTTCAAAATTATGGCCATAGTATAAACTACATACTATCCTTATAATTCCTCAAAACCTTATTGTCTCTAATATAGTACTCCCCCTAAGAGTAATAATCCTTATCATATAATATCAATTTTCTTCTATATATCTCTCCCCCTTTGACAACAATGACAAAATAAGATAGGAAGGATTACAAAATTGTATCACAAAAAGTTATACCTCAATTCATTTATTGCAAAGCCAGTAGGCTTCTAATACAATCTGCAAAATCTATCTCCATGGCTTCTATCTCCTTCTCCCATGATTTCTTAATGGAATCTACCACATTAAGAAGTGTGCTCAGTCCATAAGAAGCTATTTCACATGCTTGGAGGTTTTCAAAGTTAAATTTCTGAAAAGATGTCTTAGCTGAAAGACATTCTTCCAACTACTCTTCAATGATGCTCAACTTCATAGAAGCATACTCTCTCAAAAGAGAGTATCTTCTCAATTTCCTATCTCTCTCATCTTGCACAACTCTGATTTCATCATAAAGTCTCCAAATTTTCTTCTCAACATCACATACCTTCACATTCGGGCTAGACAGAAGGTTTGTTTCATTTAGAATTTCTACTTCCTTCAACTTTATCTTCTGATCTTCTTTAGTTGTCAAGGTCTCTAATTTTGTACACTGTATGTACAAAGATTTAACTATTTCCAAATGCTTCCTCAAATCCTTGATATAGATATCAAGAGTGTTGATATCATTTCTGATATTCTGACTGATGTTCAAAAGCATTCTAGCCTCATAGGCTGCTTGTGCTTTCACTTTTGCAATATCATATAGGTTTGTGAATTCATTATCAAAGGTGCTCATTGCCTTCTTTGCTTCTCCATAGGGTCTACTTCTAAAATTTGTGTAGTTACAGTACTTTGTTACTTCTTAGTTAGTTCTTTCAGACACCCTTCAAGACTCTTCACTTTCTTATTTTTACCAATGATTTTATTCAAGGATGTGATCAATTCCAACTGATCATCATCATCTACTTCTTTTCCCAAATGCTCAATCATAGATCCAATTTGAGTCTTCTTTCCAGTCTCAGGAGTAAGACTAATATCTTCTTTGGTGGGAATGGGAACTTGTTCCTTTGTTACTAGTGGTTCCATAACTGTGGTCTCTTTCATCTCTTCTTTTGTAGCTTCCTATTCTTCAAAGGCCGAATTGTCAACAATGTTCTCCAAATTCTTGAATACATTTTCATCAGTATCCAAGGTGATTTTTGTACCTTCTACATTCATTGTTTCATCTTCAATATTAATAGCTAAAGAAGAGGGAATGTCCTCTTGTACTTTCTCACCTGCTTGATCTGCTACAACTAATGATTCTCCAACATATTCTACCATAACCTTGATAATAGCCTATTCTATCTCAGAATTTATTTCTTCATACTTGCCTCCCATAATCTGAATTGTTCTCCTTTTGGTTCTTAGATGGGTGCTAAGGGCTTTCATGATCTAATTGAAATGAGTTTCATCTCTTATTTCACAAAGCCTCCTCACAAGCTTTTCTCTGATAGTTGTCTCTTCCTCTGATGCTCTCTTCTTCCTATTTAGAAGTTTGTTATATAGATCATCAGGTATCTATCCCTGAATAGTATCAAACTTCTTGCCAGTCAAAATCATATGCTTCACAACTGCATTCTCTAGATTAAGTCTATCTATATAATCATAAAGATCATAATATTTGTTCATTCTTGCAAAGTCACCATTCTCAATAATCTGCTCATTAATCTTTTCAACTTTTGGTTTCCAAGCTTTCTTCTTAGCAGTGACATCATCTTTTACTTCTATAATCTTTCTTGGAACTAGTTGCACTAGAGTTTTATGTCTCTTTCCTAGTCCAATAGCACTTTCCTTAACTCTTTTTCTAGGTGTGGAGGAAGTGGATCTAGTAGACATCTTTGGTTCTATGTCCTTCTCAGGTACTTCCACTTTCACCTTTACCTGTGGTTTTTCTTGTTGCACTACAATTGATGATAAAGGAGGGATAGACAAAACTTCTTTTTGTCCACTCTCTCTGATTGCTGTTGTTGTTTGCTTTGCTACCAAAAACTCTCTCTCTGTCATTCCTATATCTTTTAGGATTTTCTTAATAGTGCTCTCAACTCTCTTCTTAAACTACTTCTCTTCAATTAGAATCTTTGTGGAGTTGAAGTTTTTCTCAAAGGTTCCAAACCTGTTACAATGAGTGTCCAACTTACACTTAAGTAATCTACTAACATACTCTTCAATTTCTACCTTAGATATCTCATAGCCAAGAGGGTCTATGAAATCTATTCTAGGCTCTACTGCTTCAATATAGGTAAAGTTAGTATACACCATAAAACATATATCATCTTTATATTTTTCAACAAGAGACTTAGGGATCCTTGATCTGCTAGACATAATATTATGAAATGTCTTAATAACAAGTACTGCACTCTCATTTACACTGTCAATAACATGTCTTCTGTATACTGGGTTAATCTTTTCCATTGTAGTTTGTCCATCATTCCATTCATTTCCTATGGTGTAAGGAAATCTCCTCAAAAGATGAAAGAACATATAATTCATTAGGGATGAGAACCTAAACTATGTATACTTAGTTTTCTTGATCTTCTCCAAGTTCTCAAACAATTGAATTCTTAGAATTTCACACATATCAACTGGTACCCTATCAACACACATTAGATAGGCTGCATGTACCATTCTAGCTGCCATGTCATCCTCTCTTGAATTTTCACAAAACTTAGTAGTTAGGATCTTGCATAAGTATCTCACATCATCTTGTTTGATCTTACTAATCACACTTCCTCTACCATTATAGGATGAGTTTGTGTTGTCAATGACTATTTTCCTCATGTTTTTCTCATTAAAAGGAATAGCTCTAGTTTTAGATAATCCAGTGACTTCATGAATCAAATCAGCTATAATATCTATCACTCTATCTTCTAGCCAAAACTTTCCATTATGAATTCTGGTCAAGATAATCTTAGTACATTCTTCATTATCAAATTCATACTATAATCCATACTTAACAATTTCATTATGTTTCAAATATTCAAAACCTTGTTTTAATGTCATATCTTGATTATAAATCTTCTAATATTCATCTTTGAAATCACTATCATTCACTTTCTCTAGTTTTCATCCAAGATAACTTCTAACATTTTCTAAGTGTAAAACTTCATCTGGTATGGATGATAAATCAAACCTAGGGTCTTCTTCCAAGGGTTCTACTAGTTCCCTTTTGAATTTAGGTCTATTCTTATCTCTGACATTGTGTATAAAGGAAACATCCATGATTTCTTCAAATTCCTTTACTGATTCAAAGATTTGTCAAGTAAAATACCTTAATTTCATGATTTTAGGGCTTGCATAGATTCGGCACAAAATTCTTCTCCAAATCCTTGCAAAATGCTTTCAATCACTACTCTTTCATCTCCTTGGCACTTGAATTTTCTTTTATGATCGAATAATACTGATCATTGTGTGTGTGAAAATTGTACCTAATCTATAGACACAACACTCAATAAAACATTAGAGGTTAGTGATAATCAAAATTGTGCAAAATTGAAATCTAATCTAACCAAGCGATTTACTGCCTTCTAGTAGGTGCGAGATTAATGTTCTCAGATTGTAATTGAGATCAGTGACCTAGACGACACCTAAATGAAGGATTTGAATGTAATTGATCTAGATATGAGATGGAATGAAATTATTCTATTTTTTTGGTATTTTCTATGCAATAATAATGAAAAACTTGATATAAATCTATGCTAGTATGAAAATTGATATGCTATGAATGCTATTGAAAATTGATATGCAATGCTAATCTAACAATGATATGCAATATGAATGCAAAAATAAGATTGATCTCACAAAGATGTTGATTCGCAAGAGCTTTGATTCTTCAATTCCAATTCTCCAGCGTGATTGTGCAAAAACATGAGATGCTTGGATGCAAATTTGAGAGATTTTAGAGATGAATTATGAAGAGCTGAGCATTGTTTTTATAGAAATCCAAGGCTTTGGAGGTGCATGAAAAAAAGCCATAAATCACTCAAATAACTCAGGTTGATTTTTGAGTTATTTTTAAATAAAGGATAATTAACTCACAAAAACATGCAAAAGCTAAGCTTTAACTCAAAATAGAGTTTAGCTTTAATTGATAATTGATAGTTGTTTGCTTTTATGATTGTGCATGTTTTATTTATGAATTAATTTAATAATAAAGTGATTTATTTCCAACTTAACTACTTTTAAAAATAAAACAATTGATTTATGGGTTAATCAATTATTTAATCAAATTTTTATTAAAAACTATATTATTAAATAATGACAACTTGCTTTAATTAATTAAATAAAAATTTAATCAATTATTCATAGGATATTTGGATTTATTGTCAAAATTAAACAATACAATTAATAATAGATAGAATTAAATTTAATTACACAATTAAGTGGCAAGATATTAAATCTAATTAATTAAATATAAAAATATTCAATTAATCAAGCTTTATGATAAATGTGATTTATTGCCAAATAATTATAAAATTAAAGATAATTATGATGATTAGGAATATTACTAGGAATATTCTCCGATGCAGAATTTAAGATAATCAATTATGATTCGATGATGTTTAGATGTGCCTTAGGTTAGGACTTTGATGTCGATTTTGTTCGATTTGTCGATGTAGGAGGTTAATGAATATATAGCCCATTTTTGGGGTATTACATTTTTCCCCTCTTTGAATTACTGTGCGAAGCGCAGTGGTTCAAAGATAGTCTGTGTTTGATAGAGATATGAAACTAATGTTTGAAATTGATAATTGATATGAGATAGAAGCTGATTGATATTGAATTGATATGGAGATAATAGGTCCTGAATGACTAAAGATAATGTTCACTGTAGCAGCAAATGAACCTATGATTGCAAAAAAGTGTCAAAATGTCTGATTCTGAACCTTAGGATTGATAAGAAGTGAGTGACCCGTTCTAGACTTGATTGTCTTAGCAGAACTAGCAAGTATCACATCCGAATCCTTCAGTTGCCGAAGAACCAAGGAAAGAACACTATGATCCGATGGTTGCAAAAACTGATACAGTTTACAAGATTAGGAGAATACCAGATTGATATGGATCTTGATGAATCTGATATGCCCCAAGTGATGATAGATTTTCCCCGAGCGATGAGGTCTTTTTTTTTTGATGAATCAGTAACTAGACGTGATTGTTTGTCTTGATTACTGATGAAAGATATTGATAGATTTGATTGACAGACTTTGAATGATGTGCAATACCATGCCCCCTCCGGGATTAAAATTGAAATCTGATAAGAAAAGTCAGTGTTATATTTTAGAAGCATGTTAATTGATTTGAGAAGTGTGGTGAAACACATTCAAGAACACATTCTGCATCGTTGGAAGGTCCCAAAAGACCAAGTTTGACTAGGTTTGACCATGAGTTGACCATGGTTGACCAAGTTGAAATTTTGATAGTTTGATGTAAGATAATCAGTTAAGTTGAATACTAGATTTCTGGGATGATTGAAGGTTGATTATGCAAGCAATTAATAATATGAATGATCTCAGATTTGAATTTTGATCCCGAAAAAGGATTCTACTTGCTATTTCATTGGAGGAACCTTCATGTGAGATTCAGCTCTTGTTAGATTGGAAGAGGTGATTGAAGAACTGTTTAAGCATTGAAGTTTATTTAGTCATTGTGAGATCATGCAAAGAGGAAAAATGCAAAGAAGCATGCAATATGAAATGCAACCTAAGACCTAGGACCTAGTCACTGATCATATGTCGATTTGTTATCATCATTGAACTTTTTGGTAACTAGATAAATCAATACAATGCCCACTAGCTATGAAACTATAGACATATGAATATCGATTTGTATGCACAAGAATCAATACAACACCCATTGGTCAACAACCATGGATATATGAATATTGATTTTATTTTTGGAATGTCAGATTAGATATAAGCATCAAGGCACAAATGCCAGGATGACCTGAATATCATGTCCATTTTGATATAGCAATTTGTATAAGCATCAAAACATAAATGTCATGATGACCTGAGTACGCCTTGTGTGGAAAACACATCAAACAGTCAAGAGATCATTCTAAATCCAATGTGAATTACCCGTGGTGACCCTTTATCATTCACCTCCTTAGGCAAGATCACATTTCACAGTAGGAGAAAAAATTTACTTCAAAAAGATAATAGTTCGATCAAATGTCCTTGAATTTTCCGGGTATCAATGGTTGAGGTACGCATAGCCATCCAATTCGAGATAGAGGCTCTTACAGTCAGACACCATTTCAATCCAGAATTTCCAAAGTTATTAGATTTCACATACGAGAAAAAAACAAAGAAAAGATTATGCCCCCAGTCATCACTCTCTAAATCCTATAAAGGACATCATCGAAGAGCTCGAAGGGACACAATATGCAAAAATCTCAATGCGAATCAGTAAGCATACAAGGAGATAAAAGTATGAAGCACAGATTGTTTTCAGTTTGAGTTTGATGTTTGATTGCGTTGTTATAGATGCAAAATCCTTTCTGGAGATAAGACAGACTAACTGACTCAAATGAAGCTTCAAAGGACTCTGAGTGGATATGACACGTCTAAGATACATTGGAGACTATAAGATATGACATTGATTGCCCCCAAGTTTGAACATTGATAGGATACAGATGCGCAAGCTGATTGGTGTACAGACCGACTTATTGAAAACTGGAAATGTTGAAACAAACCGGGAGATATGTACAAACTAAAGAAAGACTGAAAGCTGGGAAAGACCAAGATTGTGCTGATAGATGGAGCATTTTGAACAAGTGGCGCCCGTTTGCCAGGTTTTCACCATCTTGGTAGAGATTCTATTTTTGCTACCAAGGCGCCTATTTCCAAGTTTTCACCAAGGCACTTTTCTTTTTTTCATTTTTTTTGAATTTTTCATTTTTCAATTTTTTTTGTATTTTTCATTTTTTCAATTTTTTTTGAATTTTTGATATTTTCTGATTTTTTTTGAATTTTTGATATTTTCTAATTTTTTTGCGAATCATCAAGGCGCCTATTGCTAGGTTTTCACCAAGATGTTCATTTTTCAGGACTTTTTCTAATTTTTAAGATTTTTTCAGGACATTTACCAAGCACTGAATGCCTTAGGCGTAGAATTTATTCAGATGGAGAATGTTGATTGGTTCTCGGAGCTGTTCTCCTTCAGTCGTTGAGAGTTGATAGGCACCAGAGCCAAAAGTAGCAATGATAACAAAGGGACCCAGCCAATTGGGTTCGAACTTCCCCTTGCGTTCTCGATGTGATTGATTTTTAGGATTTTCTCTCAAGACTAGATCACCAACCTGAAATTCTCTGTGTCGGACTTTCTTGTTGTAGCCTCTAGACATTCTTTTCTGATACACTCTGAGATGATCATACGCTGCTTGCCTGCGCTCATCTAGTAATTCTAGTTCTTGTAACCTAGACACTCTGTAGTCATCATCAGTTACTAGACCATGCATTCTGATTCTTAGTGATGGGATTTCAACCTCAATAGGTAGTACTGCGTCAGACCCATAAACTAAAGTGAAAGGTGTAGCCCCTATAGGCATTCTAATACTAGTTCTGTATGCCTAGAGAGCTGGATTGATCATCAGATGCCAGTCTCTTCCTATTTTATTCACCATTCTATGCAAGATTTTCAAGAAATTTTTGTTTGAAGCTTCAACTTGTCCATTCTCTTGAGGATAGTAGATAGATGACCAATGTTGAGTAATCTTGAATTTGGCACATAAGTCATCTAGGTCCTTGTTTTTGAATTGTCCCCCATTGTCTATGACTATGGAATGAGGGATCCCATATCGGCAAATGATGTAGTTTAGGATGAACATAGAGATCTGTTTCCCCGTTGCTTGTGTTAGAGGAACTACTTCTACCCATTTTGTAAAATAATCTGTAGCTATGATTATATGGGTATGTCCATTAGAAGAGTGCAGATGGATAGCGCCTATGAGATAAAATGCCCATTGTTGAAAAGGCCATTGTGTAGTAAAGGGAATTAGATCTCTCCCTGGAGCATGAATCAAGTTGCCATGTACTTGACATTGTTGACATTTTTTAGCAAATTTAATAGCCTCTTTCTCCATTTCAGGCCAATAGTACCCAGCCCTAATAAGTTTTTGAGCTAACGTTAAACCGTTCGAGTGTGACCCACATATACCCTCATGGACTTCCTCTAATGCACGTTGAGACTCTTCCTGTTCTAAACATCTAAGCAGTGTACCATCTAGACCTCGTTTGTACAGATCATTACCAATGATAACATATCGGGATGCGGATCGAATAAGGTTTCATTTCTCAAAATGGTTAAAGGAGTCAGGGATGATTTGGTCATGGAGATAGGAGAATAGATTTTTGTAGTGAGATGAGTCATAACCTACAACAGTGCAGATCATGCGGGTTTCAGGGGAGTCATATGCACGATAGGATAAGGCTTCCACCAGGAACTCATAGCGTAGTTCATGTTCAGGCTGTTGTAAGAGAGTAGATAATGTCGCCATTGCATCGGCAGCCTTATTCTCCATTCTGGGTATTTTCTCAAATGTGATAGAGATGAAGTATTTATTTAAATCATCTAACATTCTCTTGTAAGGAATGAACTTTTCATCTTTGGTTTGGTACACATCATTGACTTGGTGGATAACCAGTTGTGAGTCTCCATGGATGTGCATCTCTGTAACTCTCCACTGTATTACCATTTTCATACCATTGAGAAGTGCCTCATATTCAACAATATTATTTGTGCAAGGAAACTTTAGTCTAAATGCTTTGGGTATCGAGTATCCTTGAGGAGTGATGAACAATATGCCTGCTCTAAATCCATTCTATGTGTAGGAGCCATCAAAGAATAACCACCATGCTCTAGAAGAGAGATGCATGATAGAGGAATTGGGAAATTTCATTTGCATGGGTGTATCATCAAATAGTGGTGCTTCAGCTAATTGATCAACAATGACTTGTCCTTTGATAGCTTTTCTTTCAACATATTCAATGTCGAATTCGCTCAAGAGCATGACCCATTTAGCTAGTCTACCTGTGAGGGCAGCTTTGCTTAGGAGATATTTCAGTGGATCAATTTTAGCTACCAAATGAGTAGTATGAGCTAACATGTAGTGTCTTAGTTTCTATGATGCAAAGATCACATCGAGACAAGCTTTCTCAATCATAGAATAGTTCTTTTCATATGCCACCAATGTTTTGCTTATATAGTAGATGGCTCTTTCCTTTTTGTCTTCATCATGTTGTGCTAGCAATGCCCCCAGTGATGTGGCTGTTGTAGAGACATACAAGATCAATGGCTTCCCATGAATAGGAGGCATCAAGATAGGCAGATTTGATAGATACTTTTTGATATGGTTAAAGTTGTTCTCGCATTCTTCATTCCATGCAAAGGTCACACCTTTATGTAATGTTTTTGTAAAAGGCTGTGATATGTCCGCTAGCTGTGATATGAATCTTCTGATAGATTGAACTCTGCCTTGCAACATCCTCATTTGACTAATATTTGTGGGAGGTTGAATCTCTATTATAGCCTTGAATTTAGCCAGATCAACTTCAATGCCTTTCTTTGAAACTATGTATCCTAAGAGCTTTCCAAAAGTGACATCAAAAGCACACTTCTTAGGATTTAGTCGGAGACTAAATTTTTCCATTCTGTCAAGGATCATGCTCAAGTCAGTTAGATGTTCAGTTCTGATCATTGATTTTGCTAAGGTATCATCAACATAATCCTCCATTGTTCTATGCATCATATCATGAAAAATAGATGTCATTGCTCTTTGGTATGTAGCTCCTGCATTTTTGAGTCCGAATGGCATAACATTCCAATAGAAGGTTCCCCATGCACATCTGAAAGCTATTTTCTCTTGATCTTCTGGAGCAATTTTGATTTGGTTGTACCCAGAAAAGCCATCCATTAAGGAATACATTTCATAGCCCGCAGTCATGTCCACTATCATATCAATGTTAGGCAGCGGAAAATCATCCTTAGGGCATGCTCTATTCACATCTCTAAAGTCCATGCGCACTCTGATTGAACCATCTAGTTTTGAAATAGGTACAATGTTAGAGATCCACTCAGCATAGTCTATGACACAGATGAATCCAGCTTTTAGGAGTTTTTCTAGTTCTGCTTTGACTAAGAGTGCAACATGAGGATGCATCTTTCTCAATTTTTTCTTGATTGGTTTTACTCTAGGAGCAATGGATAGATGGTGCATAATGAGATTGGGATCCAATCCTGGCATATCTGAATATTTCCATGCAAAATTGATCTTTTTTTTTTATAAGAATGTAGTGAATTTATGTTTCTCTTCTTCTGATAGAGATTGTGCTACATGTACTAATTGTGGTTCCTCTATTGTACCCAAATTGATGGATTGAGTGGGCTCAATTAGAACTGGAGATCTATCCTATAAATGACTCAGAAGGACATCAAATATCTCATCCTTAGGTGCCTCAGAGAGGTTTTCACCTTCAGATACATCTTTTCTTTTTACTTTTGTAGGATCTGAGACTGCCACAAAGTGGTTTTCACCCTTAGAACTCTTTGTCTTTTTATTTTTATTTTTTTGACTAAGATATTTGATGTCTGACTCAGTCATGCTGACGCTCAGTTTGCTAATGGAAGTCCTCATAGGCTTGACTGCATTGAGGTAACCAGCAAGGGCATAGTCACTGGAAAAGGTGTAAACACTATGGCTTGGGTTTGTGGAAGTTTGGTCGATAAGATCAGGGTGTTGGATAGTCAAAGTGGGAAAGGCTTGGGATATGGTGTTCACAAACATGGATATGTCATCATTGGTCCTAACCTGACGCTCAAGTTCAAAGGTGATATTACAGCTCAAAATGTTCAATTCATGAATAGGCTCAACATCATCATGGGAGTCCTCTTCAGCCATAGGTGGATCAGACATGTTAAGTTCATTGTTTCGCTCTAGACCTACGTTGGGTTGAGATACATATTGGTGAATAAAATCAATATATTTCTCTATGATAAGTTCATCTTCTTCTGGAATGGCACCCCATTCATAGTCATTTGACTCAGCTTCTAATTTAGGATCTCTAGGAAATCTTAGAAAATGTGTGAAATCAGGATGAACACCCCAAGAAGGATTACCCTCAGTCTCTGACTTGAATTCATATTCATGGGAATCAGTGTTAGAATAACTACCCCCTTCTTCTTGATCAGTTTGATTGCCTTCGAGATTGGCCATATCTTGCGCTACAGTAGGTTCTTGTGTTTCTACTACATTAATTGTTCTGATAGGATCATCTTTATCATCAAGAAGATCTTTGATCTCTTTAGGCAATTTTTCATAGGGGATAAGCTCAAAGCTATCTAAATCATCATCAGAGGGTTCTGTTTCTTCTTTCTTAAGAAGGGGTTCTCCTGGTGCAATTTGTTCTATGGCATGAGAACAACCACCTTTGAGATGATAGGGTTTCTTCTTAAACCCTAAGCCACCAGTATCTTTGTTGGCTCTACCAATATGTGAAATGGGTGTCACAAGACCCTTTCCTCTGATTCCTAGAGGTCCTTGACTGGAATATCCCATCTTGGCTATCAAGTTGTTTCTTGGACCATATGAATTAGAAGGGATTGTAGGTGCTATAGATTCACTAGGTTGAATAATTTTGGATTCAGAATCATCTTTGTATAGCCATGCAAGCACAGCTTCATCTTCTTCAAATTCTTGTTTGGATACTTGCTCTGCCACAAAATTTCTTTTGTATGCTTCCATAGGTTCCTTAGGTTCTGATTTAGATTGCTTCAAAGATTGTCCATATGACTTGGGCGAGATAGGGAGAGATGTCAGAGACAAGACTGGCTCTATAGTGTATTCTCCCATCCCATTTTCTTTGATATTGATCTCTTTAGCAATGTCGTCCATCTTAGATGTGGAAGCAACATTTAGCTACTTGATGGAAGATTCTCTGTTATTGGGAACAAGCTTATCGACACTTTCCTTCAATGTATTGCAAGTTGTACTCAGATCTGCTAGGATAGTAACCTCCACTCCTTCATAGGGAAATTTCAAGCATTGATGGTACATAGAAGGGATGGCTTGCATTTCATGGATCCAGGGTCTCCCTAGAAGGATATTGTAAGCCAATGGTAGATCAAGCACCTGACATGTGGTATCTTTGATGACCGGACCCACTCGGATAGGTAAGACAATGGTGCCTTTAGAAGCTCTTTCTTGTTCATCATAGGATTTTATGGTGATCTTCTTTCGAGGATCAATAGCCATCTCTGAGAATCCTAACTGTGTGATTAAGCTGTAAGAACAAATGTTGAGGCCTACGCCCCCATCTATCAACACACATTTGACTCGATGGTTCTGGATCAAGACTTCTATGTGCAAGGGCTGATTATGTGGGTGACTTAGGGAGTTGTCATCTTCCTTTGAAAAGGAGATATATTGCGGAGACGTTAGATGACCAACCATAGTCTGGAACCTGTCTAGATCTAGATCATCAGGAACATTAGAGCCAAGCAAAGCTTTGTCTAGGATATCTCTGTGAGCTGGAGATATTCGAAGTAACTCAAACATAGAGATTTTGGCATTGGTATGCTGGAGTTGTTGGATGATGCTATAAGATGTAGGTCTTGTATCCTTTGGATTGGAAGATTTCGAGGCAACCTTCTGTTTAGAAGCAGATGTGAGATTGAAAGGTATCTTAGGGACATTAGATGAACTTGGTGTTTTTCCTTTCAGATGAGCCTGAGCTTGTGATCTAGTAACCACATTCACTGAGGAATGATTTCTATCTCTTTGTACAATCATGATGACATTGTAGCTCTCAGAGAGATATGGTTCAACCATATTGATGACAACATTGTTTCTAGGGTAGGCATAGTTGACTTTTGCCCCCATGTTAGGCTGAGAAGTGGAAACTCCCTTGCCATGTTGTGGAAATGGTTTTGTAAATGCTGTGTGATCATTATTGCTGGTAGGATTATCGATCGTGATGTCCCCTTGATCTATCAAGTCTTGAATGGTATGCTTCAAGTGGAAGCATCCATTAGTTCTGTGGCCTTTAGTCCGATGGAAAGCATAGAATGCATTATCTTTCCACCAATATGGTTTTGGATCCGGATCAGGGTTTTGGATTGGTGGTAAAGAGATCATGTTATCAGCTATTAGGGTTCTCAGGGTAGATTCCAAAGATTCTCCCAGGGGAGTAAACTTTCATTTATTATCCCATCATTTGAATGACTTCTTTGGAGATGGTTCAGAAGATTTTTGCTCTGAAGCTTCAATGGCTTTGGTGGCAAGGGTGAGATTGTAGGCCAGTGCCTTTGATGGGGTACGGATAGTGTCAACAACACCATCAGAGATGATACCTTTGTTTCTATTCCAGCTCTTGTTTTTATCTTTTGAGCTAGATCCAGATTCAGACTTGTCCTTTTGAAGTGTGATTTCTCCTTTCTTGACAAGTACTTTCTCAATCTTGATTGCATTATCCACTATTTTATCAAAAGATACATGATCTTGCATTTGTAATGGATAATTGAGCTCTGGAACAAGGTTATTGATAAAGATTTCAAGTTTCTCCATTTCGAGAATTTGTCTAGCATATAGAGAGAACTTCTTTCTCCACCTCTTGAGGAAAGTTAGGAATGATTCCCCTAGATATTGCTTGAGGTTACAGATATCGATCATGGTGACCGGATGTTGAATATTGTAGGAATATTGTTGATAAAACAATTTAATCAATTCCTCAAAAGTTTTGATCGTAGAAGGTAATCTTGAAAACCACTGAATGGATGCTCCTCCCAAGGATCTAGGAAAAAGATGCATTAGATAAGTCGGTTCATGCATGAATTCCATGGATTGTGTATAGAACTCTCTGACATGATCTTGAGGATCAGAGTGTCCATCATATTTGTCATACTTTGGTATCTCCACTCTTTTTGGGAATGGTGGCATATACAAGTTTTTGTCGAACGGGAAAGGACATAGGGCCTCCATGGAGAACTCCTTGGGTTCCTTCTCCTTCTTAAGATTGTTAAATTTGACTTGTATAGCATGCATCTATTTTGTCATAGCTATGAGTGGAGTTTCTTCCTCATGTGTGATTATATCATCAACGTTAAAGTTGGGAGGAAGCTTAGCCCCTTCCTGGGCTAATTGTAAAAAGTATGCCTCTCTATCCACTTTCAAGAAATGCCTCATCATTCTCTGGAATTCATCGTCATTCTGACATCGATGGATTTCAGAGGGGGTAAGTTCTTGGTCAGCATTATGTTGAGAATGGTGTCCTTGGGACCCTCCTCCTAGAGAACCGTGGTTTGTCCCTGCTTGATACATGATAGAAGTTTTTGGGCTCCCTGGAACAGATTGAGGAGGAGTTTGTTGATTACCTCTGTGAGTTGATAAAGGAGGTATGTAACCAGTTTTCAATCAAAAGTTACCGAGACCGTCATCTTCATAGATACCTGACTTGATGAGTTGTTCAAGAGTTGGACCTAGGGTATTGGTCAAAAGTAAGTTCTGAGATATTTCTTCTGATTTCTTGTGTGAAGAAGTTTTGGTCTCCACCATTAACTTTGAATGAAACAGAAGAAAAGGATGAAGACAACTGAAGAACAATTTGATTCGAGAAAATCAGATGGCACAACCTTGTCAAGATTATGATAGTTTTGAAGATATGATAAGATGTGGGTGAAGGAAACTGTGCCCTAGATGTTGGGATAGATCACCCAAAAGATAGCGGACATGAGTTCTCAACACTTAGTCTATTTTTGAAGATTGATAGTTATGACAAGGTTTTGACACGAGATAAAAAGGACTCAAATTAATCAAACAGAAGACTAGATCAGATTCAAAAGATCAAACTCGGAAAATGGTAGAATGCTCAATAGCTACTACTCTGTTCTTGACACAATGATATTTTTGACAGATTCTGGAACTACACTGGAAACATTGGATATCTTGCAATTTGACAATTTCTGACAACTCTCTCAAATTTTTTCGAACGACACTCTGCAGACTCGTACGACATTGGGTAGTCTATGAAATGATAGTTGCTAAACTCGTACGACAGTTGGGTAGAAATGAAATGATAGTTGTAAAACTCGTATGACAGTTGGGTAGCAATGAAATGACAGTTGTAAATATCATATGACAATTGCTAACAGGATTTTGACTTTCTTGAATTTGCTGGTTTGAAAACTCGTACGACACTGGGTTCTCAATCGTACGACAGATGGGCAATACTGAAACGACACTTGACAAAACTCATACGACTTTTGACTTTCTGAAATGACTTTTGACTCCAGAAAGAATTTACGTCAATTTTTGCAAAATTTAAGGTCTTCAGTTCTGGATTATTTGCAAATTGTACTATCCAGATTTTGAAGGTTATACCAGATTTGATCATTTTTAATAGCCAAATAGATAAACAAGCACGCAGAATAGCAAACAAGTGATTCCAAGCACGTCTGAAAATAATGAACAAGGGCAAAAGCAACCTGGCGCATGAAAAATCAAGTGACCAAATTGTGCTAATCCCTAAGAGTACTAATTGTGTATGTTCTAAAAAGTTTTGCAATAACACACATATACCTGAAAGTGAAAAATTGGCCTTGCTAGGGTTTTTAGTAATGGTTTGACTCTGCAACTTTTATGATTCAAAGGGGTGAACTCCAATCCTGGCGCACCAGGGTTTTGACACAGTCTGAGAACTTAATCTTCAAGAGCTGCTAGGGAGATCTGACAACCCAACAATGAACCATACTCGTGGAGATTTCTTCCACAAGGACATTTATATAGCGGCTATCACTACCATGGCGAAAATGGCTATTACCACTTGAGGTTCTGTCAACGTAGTTTTCCCTATGAAGGGATCATCCGCTATAGTTAACCCTCTCTAAAGGTGACTCACAGATTTATACCACAAGGGGACTTGGCTCCAGATCCAAGGTTTTTGACACCTTTTCACTTTTAACCTAAACAAAGCAAGCAGATTAATCCGACACGCTAAGACAAAGTTTTGTTCCACCAAGGTCTGTGATATCAACTCCGTGTGATCTATCAACCTCTCCAGGGAGAGAATGTATCAATCAATAAGAGAAGACGCACTAACCAATTTTGATTCACCAAAGCTCATGATATCAACCCTACGTGATCTATCAACCTCTCCGGAGAGAGAATGTGTCGATCAATAAGAGAAGATGCACTAACCAAGTTGAATGTAAAATGCACTAAGTATCCTCCCTACCTACAAGGATTCTGTCGTCAAGAAAGATTTCTCTAGGAATCCAATCTCTCAAGAATCATGAATAGTATTCATAGGGCCTAATTACTATGTGAGCACAGATATATCCCCGAAAGAAAATCTACCAAAAGCATCCAAAAAATAGAAAGAGGAACACTTAACGCTTAAAGAAAATATGAGATGAGTCCACAAGGTGGAACACTTAACACCTCACATAAGCTGAAAATGAGTCCACAACTTAGAAAACAAGTGAGTTCCTAAAAGCACAAAAGGGTTTCCAAGTGGAACACTTAACGCTTCTGTCCTGTTGACCCCTCCCCTTTATGGCGCTGAGATTGCAACCACGGGGCAGAAATGAGGGGCCAGTGGATTAGCGAGTCCAATAACCCAAGATAGAAATCAAGATCAATCACAAGTATTCTAAGACTACTTAATGAATCCTTAAGGGATCACAACCTAGTATCAAATTATGCAAGTGTGTAGAAATAGATCAAAAGCATGAAAAGATGCACACAAGCTTGACACATAAGAGATTTATTTTAAGTCCAAATAAAAATGTTTTCAGAACAAGGAGAATACCTCATGATCCTCACAATGCACTTAGTAGATTCTACCTAATTTTTAGCAATTTTTGTTGAGCTTTTCCATGCAAGCAAGTGACGAACTCTCCAACAAGCAAACAAGCAAACAAGATATGCAAAATATATTCAACTTATGAAAACCATAGGGTTAGCTCTAAAAATCAATTTTTAGGAGCAATAATAACCATAAATTAATCTAAATGACAACTCATATCATGCATTGAATCATATGAAAAATAAGTGCATACCCATCATAAAATTTTAATTTTTTTGCACTACATTTGACCTAGTCAACAAGATCTGATTTTTTTGATATGATTTTGGCCACAAAAATAGAAATTCAGAATAGAGATCCCTACTAAAAAATAGAGAGCTTTCCAAAAATGCAAAAATTTTAGAAAAATCTCTTCATTTGTGCCCTAGAGACCCATTTTATCAAAAGAGACCAGTTTTTCCAAATTGACTATTTGAGCTACTAAATTGCATCCAAATTTAAAACACAAATAATAGAACCCCTGTAAAATTTGAAGAGATTTCTGAAAATGTAAAAATTTCCAAAAAATATTTTAAGTTGCGCTGAAAATTAATTTTTTATGAAAAATTGAAAACAAATTATTAAAAATTCAAAATTTTTTATAAAATTCTGAATTTTTTTTTGAAGCTTCTCTGAGATGTCTTCAACCTACCAAAAACATTTCAGACCAAAAATAAAAGCCGTTTGGGAGATAAAATTAAATCTTTGAAACTTTAGGGTTTTAGCTCCCAAAAAAATCAAAACTAGCATGCAAAGGTGGGTTGCCCCATGATGGGTGCCAGAAATGTGTGTGTGAAAATTGTACCTAATCTATAGACACAACACTCAGTAAAACATTAGAGGTTAGTGATAATCAAAATCGTGCAAAATTGAAATCTAATCTAACCAAGCGATTTACTGCCTTCTAGTAGGTGCGAGATTAATGTTCTCAGATTGTAATTGAGATCAGTGACCTAGATGACACCTAAATGAAGGATTTGAATGTAATTGATCTAGATATGAGATGGAATGATATTATTCTATTTTTTTGGTATTTTCTATGCAATAATAATGAAAAACTTGATATAAATCTATGCTAGTATGAAAATTGATATGCTATGAATGCTATTGAAAATTGATATGCAATGCTAATCTAACAATGATATGCAATATGAATGCAAAAATAAGATTGATCTCACAAAGATGTTGATTCGCAAGAGCTTTGATTCTTCAATTCCAATTCTCCAGCGTGATTGTGCAAAAACATGAGATGCTTGGATGCAAATTCGAGAGATTTTAGAGATGAATTATGAAGAGCTGAGCATTGTTTTTATAGAAATCCAAGGCTTTGGAGGTGCATGAAAAAAATCCATAAATCACTCAAATAACTCAGGTTGATTTTTGAGTTATTTTTAAATAAAGGATAATTAACTCACAAAAACATGCAAAAGCTAAGTTTTAACTCAAAATAGAGTTTAGCTTTAATTGATAATTGATAGTTGTTTGCTTTTATGATTGTGCATGTTTTATTTATGAATTAATTTAATAATAAAGTGATTTATTTCCAACTTAACTGCTTTTAAAAATAAAACAATTGATTTATGGGTTAATCAATTATTTAATCAAATTTTTGTTAAAAACTATATTATTAAATAATGACAACTTGCTTTAATTAATTAAATAAAAATTTAATCAATTATTCATAGGATATTTGGATTTATTGTCAAAATTAAACAATACAATTAATAATAGATAGAATTAAATTTAATTACACAATTAAGTGGCAAGATATTAAATCTAATTAATTAAATATAAAAATATTCAATTAATCAAGCTTTAGGATAAATGTGATTTATTGCCAAATAATTATAAAATTAAAGATAATTATGATGATTAGGAATATTACTAGGAATATTCCCCGATGCAGAATTTAAGATAATCAATTATGATTCGATGATGTTTAGATGTGCCTTAGGTTAGGACTTTGATGTCGATTTTGTTCGATTTGTCGATGTAGGAGGTTAATGAACATATAGCCCATTTTTGGGGTATTACAATCATAACCTTTTATTAATTCAATCTCACTTAGATCTGACATCACATTCAATTCTTTTGTTGCTTCTTTACAAAAAGTTGTCTCTGCTAACCTGCAAAACTTAAAACTTCTTGCGATCTCGCAAAACATAATATTTTTCTTTGCGCTCTTAACCATAGCATTAGAACATCATAAACTACCTTGTATTAACTGCGCAAGACTCATTTCATCATATATCTACTTCTATACTAAATCTAAGTTCCTATTCTACTGCAATTTACATAAATTAAGTACTTTGAGATAGGTTAGGTAAAGATTCATTCTTACCTTTCAATACTTCACCTTCCTAATTACCTTCAATGTTGAATATGTCTCCTTGATCTATGCTTTTGATAAACTTCACTTCATCTGAATTACTACAACATCCTTTCTGATTGTTACTTGCATCTTGATTTCTTCTTCCATGATTTATGGGGTTAGGATTAGGATGAAAATCTCTATTTTTCATTCTGCAAAACCTTGCTGTATGTCCAATCTTGTTGCATATCTAACAAACAATTCCATTGTTTCCATATCTTGGTCCAAGTTGATTGATTTGTGATCTGTAGTTTCTAGCAATGTGTCCAACCTTGTTGCATCTATAACATATTACTCCATTTCTTCTGTTCATATCTTCAGTAGGTTTCTTATCTACATTGTTAGTATTCCTAAACATTCTACTACCATCATTATTCTCAATAAATTTAGGTTTCCTACATTCAATAGCTCTATGTCCAAAACTATGACAATTTTAACAATAACCATTAAGAGGTTTAAATTGTTTACATGTGCAATCTCTCTTCATATGACCAATAGTATTACAAGAAAAACATCTACCTTTCAATTCTCTTTGCATACCTTTGGGTGATTCTTCTTGCTTTGGTAATTTTTCTTCTTAAGGTGTATCTCTAGATTTGTTGATCTCATCAGGCTCTTTTCATCTATGCTTTCAAATATCTTCAGATTTGGTTCCTTACCTTCATCATTTGCTTTAAAAGTGTTGAATTCCAAGACTAGTCTTATTATAGAATGGTTTCTGATAAGATATTTTTTCATCAATCTTCTCACTGGTTGAATATAGCCTTTCAAGTTGTTGTTTCGATTGAATCAGTTCACCTTTCACAATCTTATTGTATTTCTCAAGTTTATTATACTACAAATTGACTTTCTCATGTTCAGATGTTACTTTACAATGTTTAGATTTTAGTCCTTCATTTTCAGTCTTTAGACTTTCATTCTCATATTTCACATTTTCTTCATTCTTGCCATTTTCATCTTTCAAACTAAGCTTCAAATTTTCTATCTTTAGTTCATGCTTAAGGATTTCATTTGCCTTTTCTAAATTGTCATCACAATCTTCAATAAAAACTTCAGATTCCTTTTCAGAACTCAGATCTTCCAAAAAAAATTTCAGTTTCTCAATGAGGTTCTTTACACCATCATACTTTCTTTTCAAAGTATCTTTTTCAATAGTAAGCAAGTCAATCTGTTCAAGAGCTTCTTCAAGATTCTTCTATTGTTATCCATATCCATAGATATCTTACTCAAGTTGCTAGGCTTTCCTTGAATGATTCTTTTCTGAGTAACTAAGCTCTAATACCA
This sequence comes from Chamaecyparis obtusa, assembly GCA_027943335.1. NCBI lineage: Eukaryota > Viridiplantae > Streptophyta > Pinopsida > Cupressales > Cupressaceae > Chamaecyparis > Chamaecyparis obtusa. Next base: position 244,913 of record BSBK01002251.1, on the reverse strand, counting down.
ATTGTTAGAAATAGGGAATACTGAGAGGGGTGGGTGAATCAGTATTCTAGAAACTTTATCTTTTGCCCAATTATGGATATAACAGATTATCTTTATACATGCATAACATAAGAAGCTAAACAACATGCATAACAATAAAGAACTCATAACACATTATTTGTTCTCGAGGAAACCCTGGCCAAGGGAAAACCCTAGTGGGAATGGTACCCATAAAGATCCACTAATCAAAAGTATCCTGTTGAGGATGTTGACCCTGTTAGGAGTCTATTACAAGCATATAGTGTATCAGTCCTGATTAAGGGACTATAGGCCTTGTTAGAAGCCTCAACCCTGTTAGGAGTTGTAATACAAAATGTGATTACCAAATGAGCCCACTACCCAAAAAAGTAATGTACAATATACATTGATTACAAAAATAGGTTAAGGTACATAACCTTATACTTCTTTCATCAATATCACTTCGCTACTCTTTCACTATTGCTATTACATAAGCTTCATATACTTTGCATCATATCACTTGTCCACACTTATTGTGTTCTTACTACATAATACAATTACAATTACAATTACAATTACATTTATACCAATAGCTTTATCCAAGAGTTAAAATCTAGGATGTCATCCCTTTATATTGTTAAGTCATTATTTTGATAAACAAAATAATCCCTTAACTCTTTACTAGTTATGTCTTCATATTCTATCCTGTCGGCTTCACATTGTCTTCGATAAAACTGTCATAACTTCTTTTGTACATGCCGTACTGACTTGCGCTTTGAGATGGGTGATCAATTGATATCATAGAGACTATGTTCAAGTGTGCAAGCACTGAAATTACTCCAGTCAATGTCGCAAACAAAAATTGTGTCCAGGTTCATTGGTAAAACACTATCTCACACTTAGAAAAATTTGCAATACGCTCTGTCATACTTACTCTCTGACTTGTGCGATCTTCATGTGGATCATATGTTTCCATAATGACAACATCTATGTAATCAAATCAGCCAAATTGCCAATAGAACTTTCATTTAATTTGTTCAGTAATTCATTTGCAGCTTTCAACTCACCTTTCCTTTTCTCATTCTCCTTTTTTAGATTTTCATTTTCCATCAAGAATTATTAATTTTCTTCATTTGTTTCATGTAGATGTGCGTGCAATGTACCAACTTATTTTTCAAACTTGAAAATCTCATCCACCTTATCTTTTAGGGCTTCTTTTGAAACCTTTCTTACTTCTATCTCTTGACCCATTCTTATAGAAAAAGCTTCCAACTCTCTCTTTATATTCTTCTTGTCTTGATTCATCTTCTCATTCTTCATCGACATGTCCTCCAATGTTTCAGATTCCTCAGATCTAGTACACTCTAATAGTTGTTCAACAATCTCTTGTCTCTTGGATTTTGATTGCTTGAGTTGTTCTTTCAAATTCTCAATAAATTCTTTAGCATCTGCAAGTTGCTTCTCAAGCTATCTTTGATATCTCACTAATCCCTCCGTATCTTCCTTAAGGATCCTTCCCAAGTTATTAGGCTTCTTCAAGGGAACTTGGATATGATACCAATTATTAGTATTATAAGGAATTGAGAGGGGGGGTTAGGGGTGAATTACTGTAACCATAGATCTTAAAACCTCAGGAACTTCCAAATTAACCAACATGCAAGTGATATTAAAACATAAAAGAAAATAAAATCAAACATCAACAACATGAAACATAAGAACACCAGTATTTTTCTCATGAAAACCCTTGGCTAGAGGTTAAAATCATAGTGGGAATTAGTACCCATGAATTCTCTCTACTACATCAATAAGATTTTCTTTGTTAAAAGAATTACATCACCCTATTGAGGGAATATACAATTAAGAATATATATGGCCTTGTTAAAAGCTATGAATAAAGACCTATTAGGAGCTCTACCTAGTTAAGGGATTTAGAAACTCCTTCTGAGAGTCACCTAGTTTAGAGGATTTAATCTTTAGAGCTATTAGGATCCTTCTCACTCTATTAGGAGTGACACTATTAAAGGATTTAACTTGAAAACCTATTAGGATTCAACATGTGATGGTGATATGAAAATAGCACTCACTACTTGATAAATCTATTGTACTTCTACTGAATGTGTTTCTCATAATATTATAACACCTCTTCCTTATCTCTTCGAATCACCTTCACACATCACAACCTCTCTTTATGATTTACATATCCTTTTATAGACCTTTTTCTGTGTCAGTGGAAACCCCAAAATGTGTTACCAAAGTTGGCTTCCAAATCAACTAAACTAATTGAGTGAGTATGTCAAATCATCATTTCAAATTCCTTAATGTCGGCCCTAAACAATTCAATAATAAATTATAACATACTTTGACTTTTTCTCCACCGGTTTACTAATTCCATCAAACTTACTATGTCAGTACTCTATTCTAGCCAATATCATAGGTTCCCTTCCTCAAATCTCTTCATGTACTGTGAATTAGCTAATGTGATTCCAAACATAGATTTATATTCAATACTGTTAATGCTTCCACATGAACCGCATAACCTCAAACCTCAAAAATCTTTTGTGCTGATCATATGTTCCACAAATGAGTATCCTACAACCGGTACACTTGAACACTTAGTGACTTTACTTAGTCAATCCAATGCACTACCGATATGACCAATCTATCATTCCCAATATGATTTATTGCCAAATATGACAACACTTCAACACTTTGTTCTTTTGGACTCAAACATCTTCATCAAAATGCCAACAAAAGGTTTGGTGGATTGTTTGTGTTTCATGGACAGATCCTATTTCCAATTACTATCTTCATGTTGTTTGGAAATATTCATGTTGTATATTATATTATATCATGCAATATTATATTCTTGTATATGATGTTCTATACTACTAGATGATAATGATGTACTTGTAATCATGGTGATATAATTATAGCGATATACAACATAATTACAATGATAAGTTGGATTGAGGATTTAACGTAGTGGACCAATGATGAATGAAAGAAACAAAACCTCATGCGAGGAAGAATTCCTCCCGTAACAAAGAATAAGAGAGATTTTGAAGCCCCCCTCAACATATTGAATCTCATAAAAATATTGTCCAATGATCTTGAAAAATATCCCCCCCCCCCTTAGAAAGAAATAGACCCAGTGTTAGACCAAGGATACCAAAGTGTGACAACATCAAGTACCTCTATCAATAAAAAACTAATCATTGATAAATCTATTACTACAATATGATAGAGATCATGCATGAAGACACTTTCCCTTTTCTTTCTTCTTGGAATTTATGTTTCAATGCTTACAATTTCCACAATCAACCTATAATAGACTAAGATCATTATGTAAAAGACAAAACTAAGATCTATTATTTACAATTGCAAAATTAATCTAAATAAGGCCATGTGTTGAAAGAAGTATTTTGTATCACAATCACTACAAACTAATAGTACCACTCTAAAGTATAGAAAAAAATATTCTCTTTCAAAAATAATTGCACCTTAAAATGAGTATGTATTAGCCTAAGCGAGGTATTAGAGGTTACAAAATGAATTACTTGAAATTTCCTAAAATATCAGGCACTGGAATTAGAAACCACCTCCACCACTGCGTATAAGCACATTGATGTAGGAGCATCCTGGGTATAAGAGCAATCTTGCATCACCCAAAAAAATTTCTGTTTGCTTTTCAATAAGGGCTATCTTGTGCAGAGCTGCTATTTATGAAAACTTACTATTTTTAGTAAGTTGGTCATATGATCTCAGAATGTTTTGATTTCACAGTTGGAGGTTCATCCTACTCATTTTAGCCTACCAGTTGAGTTTCATTGCCACATCATCAGTATTGGTGAAGTTATTGAGGTTTTTGGGTATGAAATCTTTTAGGTCAATTTTTAAGGCCTTAGAGGCTTCAGATCATAGTCAATCCCTGACTAACTGGTGCTAGCACATGTCAAGTGTTGTAGATCTCGTCATGGCGTTTCTGAAAAGTGGTTACAATAGAAAAATGGAGCTATGGTTAGAAAGTTATGACCTCTGGAAGTTGGGTTACCTAAAATCATATTTTTGTATTTCTTTTGAGCCGACCCTATTGTAAAAATTGTGAAAATAAATTAATTCTATGTATAGTCGGCCTTAAGGCCTAAATTTCTAGAACCTTCTCGGGCAGTGAAAATTGCCTATATAAAGAAGGCCCGTAGTGTTGTCTAGGCAGTTCTGGGTGGTAGATCTGGGTAATAATTTGAGGCTTTGTCCTATAGAATATTGTAAGGGAATGACCATGTGGCTTTGCATATTGTAATTCTGAAAGTTTGTGATTCCACATTTGTGGAGATAATAAGAAGCCAATTTTCTATTCTTGCATATTGTTTTTGTTTCTCTGTTTTTGTTATGTGTGTGGTATTAAGGAGAGCACCCTTCATCAATTGGTATCAGAGTAGGAGTTCTTGAGTGTGTAAACAGATCACCGACTATGAGGTAGTTTGCACTAGGACTGGGGTTAGGGTTTTAGCACACATCACAAAAATGCCTCCATGAAGGGAACGTGGTGGAAGAGCTGGTGTTGTAACACCTGAGGTTAGAGCGCTCCAAAGACAAGTGCAAGCATTGCAAGAAGAGATTTGCAGAGGAATGAATCTTAATGTCAGAGATGAAAGTGAGGATGAAGCCAAAGAAGGAAATGATGATCAAGAAGAAGAAGAAGGTGAAATTTTGAATCGAGAAGAAGAAAGACTTTTTCGAGCCATTTTCAAGATTGGAAAAAGACCTAAGATCGAGGCTCCTGCATTTCCAGGAAATCTTAACTCAGAAGAATTGATCGACTGGATCAATGAATGTGAAGAATATTTTGAGTATGAAGATATTGAGGATCCTGATAGGGTCAAATTTGCGAAGGCCAGACTGAAAGGTCATGCGAAGATCTGGTGGCAAGAGATTCAATTGGAGAAAAATAGAGGAGGCGAAAGATAAAATCACAAGATGGGATAAGATGGTGGATAAATTGAAGCGATAGTTCATTCTTGTTGATTATGAGCTTGACCTACTGAAGGAGATACAAAGTTTGAAGCAAGCAGGAAGATCTGTTCAGGAGTATATAGAGGAGTTCTATCGAATCCTCATCAGAATAGACCATGCGAAAGCTGATAAGGAGAAATTTGCTCGCTACCTTAATGGGTTGAGGCCAAGCATTCAGGAGGAGTTGAATCTGGTTCGAATGAATAATATTGAAGAGGCATACCAATTTTCCCTAAAAGTGGAGGAAAAGTTGAACAAGAAGTTTGAGAGTAGACAAAATGGAAGAGGTCATGGTGGTTAATCTAGTGGAGGTTGTGGTGGATGATCTGAAGATCCGAAAAAGAAGGATGAGGCTAGTAGCAGTCAAAATCAAAGAGGAAACAATTCTAATCATTTCCAAGATCAAAATAATAGAGATCAAAGAGGAAGAGGAAGAGGACAAGGTTCAAGAAGAGGAGGCTTCCATGGAACATGTTTTCACTATGGAGAAGAAGGTCATAGGGTATTTGAATGTCCTCAATGCCAAGGAAGGATAGATAGGAGGAATGAAGGCCAGGCTAGAGTTTCACATGTAGATGAAGACGCCAGATCATCAAATTTGGAAGATGCTGAAAGAGGAGAAATGCTGATTAATAGAAGAGTCCTGCTGAGTTGTGAGAATGAACTTGAACAAAGGAGGAGCCTATTTCACACTAGATGCAAGTGTGAGGGAAAATATTGTGATGTGATTATTGATAGTGGAAGCACTAACAATTTGGTGTCAGAAGAGATGGTGACAAAGTTGAAGCTCAAGAGATAGAAACACCCACATCCATATCAAATTGCTTGGGTGCAGGATGACCACAAGGTCATGGTTAGTGAACAGTGCCTGGTAAAGTTCAAGATCGGCAGGTACCAAGATGAGGTACTATGTGATATCATATCTATGGATGCATGTCATATGTTGTTGGGTAGACCATGACAGTTTGACAGATGTGTTGTACATGATGGTCATGCGAATACCTATTCCCTGACAAAGGTTGGAGTGAAACATAAGCTAAAGCCATTGAAGGAGACCGAAGAAAAAGTATGTGGTAATGCAAGAATAACATTTGTTGATGGAAGAAAATTTCTAGATGGTATGATGCATGAGCATGTGTGTTTTTCTTTAATTCCAAAAGCTAGTAAAGAAGAAGTAGAGGATGTACATGTAGAGGTTGCAGATTTGTTGAATGAGTTTCAAGATATTATATATGATAATGTACCTGATGGATTACCACCGATAAGGAAGATCAGTCATCAAATGGATTTTATTCTAGGAGCCAATTTGCCAAACAAGGCAATACACAGAATGACACCAGCAGAAAGTGAAGAGTTGAACAGACAAGTACATGAGTTATTGTAGAAGGGGTTGATTCGGGAGAGACTGAGTCCATGTGTTGTCCTAGCAGTATTAGCACTAAAGAAGAATGGAGAATGGAGGATGTGTATAGATTCTAGAGCAATAAACAAGATCACAATCAAGTATAGGTTTCCATTTCCACAAATGGATGATATTATGGATTGTTTGAATGGAGCTTGTTAGCACTGGTAAAAATTTCATGGTTCTACCCCTTTTTATTCTAGTCTCTATAGTATTTTCTAGGTTTCTAGCTTAAAACCCTTGTTAATTTTCAAAATATAGCTGTTGGACATTTAAAAAATTCAAAATACCCTAGCTCTTTTCTATTTCGGTGTTGCTTTTTCATCCCACTTAAAAATCTTATCCGCATGTGCCTTTTAAAAATTTACTTTACCTTGTGCAGGGTTAGGTTTTTCATGTGTCGGCGGGGTCCCCTTTAATATTTCCTATGTCCTCGGTTATTTTTCCTAAGTTTGCATGCCCAGCAGTGATTTAATATTTCCCTAAGTCATGTTTTAATTTTTCCTAAGTTCTCAACTTCATTTTTTCCTTGGGCCCCTCTCTAACAGTATCTTCATCCAATGGTGGGCGTATCTTCTCATGAGATGTGTCAGAGGCTTGCGAACTTAAGACGGCCATTGATTCATTTCCATGATGTAACCCTTTCAATGCAAGCGGGTCCATTGCCAGGTAGGCTCATGTGGTAGTCTATCATTCATCAAAATATCCTTTAAGGCACGGCAGGCCTGATATCTCAATCAGATGATTCCTGATCGACGGTTGGCGTATAAGCGCATAGAATCTTTGGAGCCTTTCGGATCTTGCACCAGCCATCTGATCTTATAGGTGGTATAAAGTTCTCGGTGGGTCTTAACTACTAGGTGTGCCATGTCAGCATTTTCTTATTGGTCCATGGGTAAACAACTCAGCATGTGTCAGTGGGACCTGATTTCTGATGGGTCAGAGGGTCCTGACATCCATAATCCATCCAACAACGGGCGTAAGTTCTCATGGAATCTGTCAGAGGCTTGAGATCTTACACCAGCCATTGATCCATTTTGTCTCAAACATATCTTTGGCAATGGTCCCGGTGTCAGGTGGATCTGATTCAGAGTGTTTTGATTAGTTTGTGTGTTGGTAACTATATTGTGTCAGTGGGGTCAGTTTTCTTTCAAGCAGGGTAAGATTCTTAATCGATGGATGGCATATGTTTTGATAGAATCTTAGAGGTCTATGCGAAGATGAGATAGTCGTTGGTCTTCTAGATGCAGGCTCAGTTAGTTTCTCAATTTGTTGGCAGTCCAGATAATTTTGTTTAGCGGTTCCGATAAGGTTCAGGGGTTTTGCTCATTCGTGAGAAGATTTGGCGGTATTCTAAAGAGTCTGACGATTCGGCGGAGCAGGGTTGCGTAATTGCTAAATTTTTTAGTGGTAGTATAAAGTATTTTGCAAATTGGTGGAACCCTTCAATTGCCAGTTCACCAAAAGTGACTGAGGTTCTTTTTAAAAAGATAAATCACTAAGCCCACGAAAAGGAAGGATCTAACAGTCAGGACTTAAAGTTGAATCAGTTTTAAATAGGGATCGCCGATCTATTGTAGGCGCCATAAACTAACCGTTTATTTTCAAATTCAAATTTATACAGAGGGTTTGCAATGATAGAAAGTACCAGAATTTAATTTTTGACTGCCTAGAGTGGGTGAAAATGGTTGTCAACTATTACAGTGTGGTCCAGGTTGCCATGGGTAGTTGCAAAGGAATGTCTTGCCATGAGAAAGTAAATGAGGCAGCACTCATGATGTGTTGTAGGGCTCATTTTGGCTGGATTTCTTAGGGTTTTGTGATGATTTTATACTTGGGACTGGTACAGGACTATATATCTATTGAAATTGAACTATTTTGAGCTTACCGGCTGCAGCTTGGTCCCTATCGTGTCTATGTTAACTCCTCAGTGGTGTTAGGTGGTTTTGAATTTTTGAATTGGGAATGATCATTATGATTGTATTTTTATCCTGGTATAAAGAAAAATTTATGATCATTCGAGGAGAGGGGGGGAATTAGGTATTCAAATCTTTTGGTTGTGAGTCCTCTTCTCAGTCTGAATTGTAATGATTTGTTAGTATTTGTTGATAGTAGAAAGAAAGTTGTAGGTCTAAGCTATAATTTGCAAGCATGGTTTGCTTGGACTGATTGTATACACTTGAGGATTCTTCATACTTAATGCAGATACATGATTCTTCTCTCTCCTTTGTGTCAACGCAGATAGATTTTGAACTTTCAAGTTTATTGCATATTAATTTATGTATGTGTCTTCATTCTTGAGTTCTGATCCAGGATTATATGAAATAATGCTCTAGATGGGACATAGATTTATCTCTTGTCTATGTAAGGATATTCTATAAGTAGTAAAGGAGATTGTAAATTTTTTTATGGCTTTGAATCTCAGATATACTCTGGTGTGTGTGTATAGTTTGTCTAAGAGATTCTGCCCAATGGATGAGGCACTGGCCTAGATGAGTACTTCTTTATTAACATATATTGATTGAGGTTGTTATGATTCAAACACATAAATTAAGAACCATTCCTAAACTTTAAGTCTTTGGTTGTAATGTTCTACCCTATAGTAATGGAGAGTCAATGAATGTGAGGTTAGCATTTAGCACTTTCTTACTATTCAATCTGTTGTTTAGACCTAGTCTTTAGTGTGTGAATTATAATTTTCACTGGGTTAGGTGCACCCACCTTGGTTTTGCAGAGCCCAAAGTAGAAGAGGGCAGTCATGTCCCTACAGTTGGTCCAGTTACCCTAAGATCCCTATACATTTTGGAGCTAACCATTCCTAAAATCTATCTAAGGGTATATTGCTAGCCTAGCACATAAGCGTCATTTTGAACACCAACAGAGCTGTGTATTTCTCAAAGATAGATCTGAAGAGTGGATATAACTAGATTCAAATCAGAGAATGAGATGAATGGAAGACTGCCTTCAAGACAAAGGAAGGACTATATGAGTGGTTAGTCATGCCTTTTGTGCTAAGCAATGCACCGAGCACTTTCATGTGGCAAATGAATGAGGTTTTGAAAGAATTTCTGGGTAATTTTTTCATTGTGTACCTAGATGATATTTTGATCTTTAGTAAGACATTGGAAGATCATATGATGCATATTCGTATAGTGTTTAAGAAGCTGAGAGATGAGAAATTGTTGATTAATTTGAAGAAGTGCAGTTTTGTGAAGAAAGAGTTAGTGTATTTGGGATTTGTAGTTTCAACAGAAGGTCTAAAAATAGACCCAGAGAAAGTATAGGCTATACTTGAATGGCCTACTCCAAGGAGTGCTACTGAGGTAAGATCTTTTCATGGTTTGGCTAGCTTTTATAGAAAGTTTATCAAAAATTTTAGTAGTATTTGTGGACCCTTGACTGAAACAATGAGAGGGGATAGAAAAGAGTTCAAGTGGACTAATGAGGTAGATAAGAGTTTTAAACTGTTGAAACAGAAAGTTACAAAACAATTTATTTTAGCACTTCCAGATTTTAATAAGGTGTTTCAAGTAGATTGTGATGCTAGTGGTACTGCAATAGGAGCTGTTATGAGCCAAGAAGGTAAACCTATTGCTTATTTCAGTGAGAAGTTAAATGATGCCAACAGAAAATATTATGTTTATGATTATGAATTTTATGCTATAGTTCAAGCATTGAAGAAGTGGAGACATTATTTGCATCCTAAGGAGTTTGTTTTGTATACTGATCATCAAGTTTTGCAATATTTGAATAGTCAAGGAAAATTGAATCAAAGGCATTTGAAATGGGTTGAGGTTTTGCAGAGTTATACATTTGTTTTGAAACACAGAAGTGGAAAGTATAACAGGGTTGCAGATGTGCTTAGCAGAAATAAACTATTGCTGACAAAGATGCAGATTGAAGTGGTTGGGTTCAAGGAACTCAAAAATTTGTATCCAAAGGATCCTGATTTTGGTGAAGCTTGGAAAGCTTGTAAAGAACCTGTTACTCTAAACAGAATGAGGTGGCTGGATCTCATCATTTAGGATAATATGCTATTCAGAGGAAGTCAGTTGTCCATTCCAAGAAATTCTATGAGGGAGAATCTCATAAAGGAGAAGCATAGCAGAGGAGTAGCTACACATTTTGGTCATGATAAAACCCTTGCTTTGGTTAGTGAGAATTATTATTAGCCGCAGTTGCAGCAAGATGTCAAGAAGTTTGTATATAGTTGCAGAGTATGTCAGATGGTGAAAGGAGTGAAGTAGAATACAGGGTTATATCAGCCATTACCTATACCAGAGAAGCCTTGGGAGGATATCAGTATGGACTTTGTTCTTGGTTTACTAAGGATACAACGGGGACATGATTCAATTTTTGTGGTAGTTGACATATTTTCAAAGATGACACATTTTATTCCCCGCAAGAAGACTAATGATGTTGTTCACGTAGTATAATTATTTTTTAGAGAAGTGGTGAGACTACATGGTTTTCCAAAGAGTATAGTTTCAGATAGGGACACTAAGTTCATTGGATATTTCTGGCGTACATTGTGAAAGAAGTTGAAGATAGATTTGAAGTTCAGTTCATCACATCATCCATAGACTGATGGATAGACAGAGGTGGTGAATAGGAGTTTGAGAAATTTGCTGAGATGTTTAGTTGGAGATAAGCCAATAGGATGTGATCTGATTTTACTACAGGTAGAATTTGCATACAATAATTCTGTCAATAGGAGCACTGGTAAATCACCATTCCAGATTGTTTATGGGAGTAGTCCAAGAAATGCATCTGAGTTGAGAAAGATAGATAAAGGAGAAATAAGTAGTGCTGAAGCTGAGGATTTTGTAAAACATTTGAAGAACATCCATGAGGAGGTGAGGAAGCACATTACCAAGATGAATATTTAGTATAAGGCTAAGGCAGATGAGAAAAGGAGGCATAAGGAATTTTAGGTTGGAGATGAAGTCATGGTTCATTTGTGGAAGGAAAGATTTTTAGTTGGTACATTTAACAACTTGAAAATGAAGAAGTTTGAGCCATGTAAGATACTGAAGAAGCATGATTTAGGAAATGCATATGAGGTTGAGTTGCCTACTAAGCTGAATATTTCACCAGTATTTAATGTTTTAGATTTGATAGAGTATCATGAAGGAGGTGTTGAAGATGAGGTTAGAGCAGCATAGTGGAGTATTCCAGCAACCAGTTCAGATATCAAGGAGATTGAAGACATACTGGATAGTCATGTTGGTAGAAGCACAAGGAACAGGACATATGAAGAGTAGTTGGTCAAATGGAAAGGATGTCCTATTGAAGATTCATCATTGCTAGCAAAGGAGGAGGTTAACCATCTTGGTTTTCCTCTACACACCTAAGTCATGACAGGGTCACTTCTCAAATTACCCCGGGTGTCTAATGCAGGAGTATCCTGGGTGTAAGAGCAATCTTGCATCACCCAAAAATATTTATGTTTGCTTTTCAATAAAGGGCTATCTTGTGCAGAGCTGCTATTTATGAAAACTTACTATTTTTAGTAAGTTGGTCATATGATATCAGAATATTTTAATTTCACAGTTGGAGGTTCATCCTAGTCATTTCAACCTACCAGTTGAGTTTCATTGCCACATCATTAGTATTGGTGAAGTTATTGAGGTTTTTGGGTATGAATTTTTTCAGGTCAATTTTGAAGGCCTTAGATGCTCTGAATCACGGTCAACCCCTAGCTAACTAGCACTAGTACCTGTCAGGAAGTGTAGATCTCATCATGGCATTTTTGAAAAGTGGTTACAATAGAAACATGGAGCTATGGTTAGAAAGTTATGGCCTCTGAAAGTTGGGCCCAAGAACAACTTGCCATCAGGCAATAGAGAGAAAAAGATAAAGAAAATAAAGTAAGACAAGCCATGATAAGGGCTGATCAGCTAAAGAGGTAGTTGTTAGATTTGGAGGCAATTAACTTTGTCCTAGAGCCTGAAAGAGTAGAGGAACAACCTATTGTGGATAAAACACATGAGATAACTAGGCCTAGAGATAAGGGCAAACAAAAAACTGTTGGAGTGTAGATTAGTGTATAGATTCATGTGGAAAACCCATTAGATCGAGGGTTGAGATTAGATGCAGACCTTGAGAGGGCTAGAAAGAGAAAGAAATGTGGGCTAAAGAACTAGAGAAGGTAGAGTTGGAGGCTACTGCTGCAGAAATGAGGAAGAAGATTGATTTTCTCAAGCATACCTTAGTACCTTCAAATGTTGCTACTTCTTTCTTGGGGCAAGGTTGAAATCATGGTGACCTTGTAGCTCAAACAAATGGTATTCCGGGTGCTACTAAAATTCCTAATGGTTCAAACACAAGGACATCTACATCTCAAGGAATGGATCCACCACATGGAGTTCCTATTCATGAAAGGTACAAACAACTTATCTTTCTTGGTATTCCTGGATATCCTAATGTTATTCCTAATGAAATTAGAAAGAAACTCCCTAAGTTTACTGGAAACAATGTCATTACATGTGAAGAACATATAAAATTTTTTATGGATGTAATAGATGACTATAATGTTGAGCCTGATGATGTTGTAATGAAGTTATTTGTACAATCTCTGACCGAGGATGCTAGGGATTGGTTTAGAGGATTGCCCCATGCTAGTATAGGATCTTGGAATGAATTCAAGAATTGTTTCAAGGAACATTATGGAGATAAAACAAATGAGGGTTTTATCTTGAACGAATTCAATAACATAAAGAAAAATCAGAATGAGGAGGTCCTTGAATTTAATATAAGATTCCAAAAGGCTATGCATAGGCTACTACAAGTTATCAGATTAGATTATAGGGTGTGTCTTGTGACATACTTAAATGCTTTTGATGCAAAGATGGGTTACCTCTTAAGGGATAAGAACCCTAGAAATCTTGGGGAAGCTTACAAGTTGGCCATCAACATAGAAAGTAATAGAAGAATATTAGGAAAAATAGGAAGAAGAGATGATTGTAGGCCTCAAATGCAAAATAAGAAAGAAATGGGAAGGTCTATTGACTCTAAGCCCAAGGAGGATGACAATATAAAACAAATTTTGAAGGCTTTAGAAGGACTAAAGCCTGGTGAGAAAGGAAACAATAGGGATATGGCTATGGAGAGGTTAGTTCCAAACAATTTTAGCAGGCAACCAAGAATGCAGAATTACCCATACAATACTTAGTGGAAGGATGGCAAGCCCATTTTTTCAGTTAAAAGGGATAGGCCTAATGATAGGATTCCTGATCCTTTGCAAATAAATTTAGTTAATATGACTGATGATATCCCATGGTGTGCTGCTTGTTAGTCTCCTCATGACCCTGAGTATTGTGTTATTGCTTTGAACTTACAAGAGAACCAAGAACAAGAAGAGCAGTATGATAAGAATGGTTGTGGAATGACTTCTTCACATGTAGGGGATGAGATTGACTCTGATGAAGAAGATGAAGAGTTTGATGATGTTGGATTTGGTGTGGTAAAATGCGAGGAACATGTTTCCTTAAGGAGACCCTCTGATGAGGAAATTGCTCAAATCACTGCAGACATGGTCAATCAAGCTAGGAGTAATTACAATTTGAGAAGCATGATAGTTGGAGGTACAAGTGGTAAACTAGGTAGCATGTTTATCAAGAATTCTGAAAGGAACACACAACAACATGAGGAAAAGGAAAAGGGTGCTGGTGTTGTCAGTCAGGTTAAAATAAAAAAGAAGAATGGGCCTACTGCAATACTTAAGGGTAAAGTAAAGACATTAGAAATAGTTGTCCCCATACCTTCAAAGGAAGATGAATTTGTACAAAAGAGTAACTCTAACTTGATTGTCCAAAAAGAGGATAAAGATATCTCTAAGATTAAGGAATATATGGGAAACCATTCTTATGTTCCCATTGATATGACTAAATTGATTTCACAAATAACTGTCAAGGTTCCATTGTTAGAAATGATGAGAATAGAAGAGCACAAGGTCAAGGCCTTGGATTGGGTAAATGGTGCCTCTTCCATAAAGGTCCAAGAAATGAATAGAGGTGACAAGCATGTGGCTACTTTAGATGACACACCTGACAGTAAAAATGAAGAAATTATCTCTGAGATTCCTCAGAGGTATTTGGATGCAAACATTATAAATACTGCATGAGGGACAATTGATCCTTTTTTCTTGTCCCTTATGATAAATGGAAAATTATTGAAGAATTGCATGATTGATTCTGGAGCATCAAACACTGTCATGCCTATAGAGATCATGAGGTCATTGGGACTAAAGGTTGATACACCTCATGGAAGATGCCAAGCTATGGACTCAAGAGAGGTGCCATTTATTGGTACCATTAAGGCTTTGCCCTATAAATTAGTCACATTTCTTGACAAATAATTAACTATGAGTGTTCTTGTAGTTGACATTCCCCCTCTATATGGAATGTTGTTATCTAGAAAGTGGAGTGCCTCCATGGGAGGAAGTATTCAATGTGACTTGTCCTTTGCCACTTTTAGCATTGAAGGTGAAAGTGTGAAAGTTTCAAGGGAAGGTAGAACTCCACGTATGATTGAGGAGGATGAAGAGGACAATATGAATTGTTTTGTGGACACTGACATCAGTTCTTTCCAAGTTCAGGAGAGAGAGATGCAAGAGAAGGTCAGGCCTATCTTTCTGGCTGATGATAAAAGTAACATGGTAGAGGGTAACGTTTTATGGACCCTATTTTTTGATGGAGCAAGTTCAAAGGAAGGTGCTGGAGCAGGAGTGCTATTGATATCCCCAAGTGGTATGACTTTTAAATTTTCTTTCACTCTCTTGTTCCCTTGCACAAATAATGTTGCTGAATATGAGGCCCTACTGATTGGTTTGAGACAAGCATCAAAACATGGGATCAAACTTCTTAGGGTGATTGGTGACTCTGAGTTAATAGTTTCTCAAATTAGATCAAAGTATGCATCAAAGAATCAAAGGCTGAAACAATATAGAAATGTTGTTTGGGATGAAATTGAAGGTTTTAGTGCCTTTGGCATTGATTGGGTGGATAGAAGCCAAAATAGGATGGCTGACTTGTTAGCAAACATAGCTTTAAGGCTAGAAGATATTACCTTTTCAGGGATATCCAAAATTGAGTGTAAGTCCAGGCCTTCTATCCTAGATAATATTGAGAATTGGCAAGTATTTTCTGATGATCAAGACATATTAAGATTTTTGCAGTGTGAATCTCATTTCGATGGTTAGGAGATGGATTTCAGCACTTATGTTGACATCAGAGATGGAAAAGAAAATGTCCTTGGGAGGGAAGTTTTGCAACTAAGGTCAAATAAAATCCCAAAGGGATTGGTTGCTCTTGAGAGGGCATTTGATAATAAGGAAAGGACTTGTCTTTCTAAATTTGTTGATAAGGTAAATGATTTGGAGGAAATAAATTTAGGAACAAGTCAAATGCCCAAAAATGTTTACGTAGGTAGGTGTTTATCCCCAAGAACTAGGAGAAATCTGATTGATCTTCTCAAAAGATTTAGACATGTATTTGCATGGTCTTATGATGATTTGAAAGCCTATAGAGAAGATTTATTCCAGCATGAGATACCATTGAAGGAAGGCACTAAACCTTTTAGGTAGAAATTAAGGCATGTGAACCCTACTTTGGCACCAAAAATGCAAGGTTGGAAGATAAGGGGAAGCATGGAAAATTTGATCCAATTTGGTTGAGCCCTTATCTAATTGAAAACAAATGGGGGACAGATTCTTATGTCTTGAAGGACTTAACTGGTGGTACTTTGGAATTTCCTGTTCATGGATAATTTCTAAAGTTTTACTTCTCCTGAAGTATCTTTTCCATGAACAGTAGTTTAGGTTTTCCCCTATTTTCAGTTTGTCTGTGTTTTGTTTCTAGGTCAAAATTTTGAGTTGGTCTACTCTCCTAGTGATTTTGAATCCTTGCCATGCTTGCAAGAGGCATGCATCCCCTAATATGAGCCAGTGTTAGCACTGGTAAAAATTTCATGGTTCTACCCCTTTTTATTTTGGTCTCTGCAGTATTTTCTAGGTTTCTGGTTTAAAACCCTTGTTAATTTTCAAAATATAGCCGTTGGACATTTAAAAAATTCAAAATACCCTAGCCCTTTTCTATTTCGGTGTTGCTTTTTCATCCCACTTAAAAATTTTATCCACATGTACCTTTTAAAAATTTACTTTACCTTGTGCACGGTTAGGTTTTTCATGTGTCGGCGGGGTCCCCTTTAATATTTCCTATGTCCTCAGTTATTTTTTCCTAAGTCTGCATGCCCAGCGGTGATTTAATATTTCCCTAAGTCATGTTTTAATTTTTCCTAAGTTCTCGACTTCATTTTTTCCTTGGGCCCCTCTCTGACAGTATCTTCATCCGACGATGGGCGTATCTTCTCATGAGATGTGTCAGAGGCTTGCGAACTTAAGATGACTATTGATTCATTTCCATGACATCACCCTTTCAATGTAGGAGGGTCCACTACTAGGTAGGCTCATGTGGTGGTCTATCATTCATCGAAATATCCTTTAAGGCATGGCGGGCCTGGTATCTTAATCAAATGATTCTTGATCGACGGTTGGCGTATAAGCGCATAGAATCTTTGGAGCCTTTTAGATCTTGTGCCAACCGTCTGATCTTCCAGGTGGTATAAAGTTCTCGGTGGGTCCTAACTACCAAGTGTGCCATGTCAGCATTTTCCTATTGGTCCATGGGAAACAACTCAGCATGTGTCAGTGGGACCTAATTTTCTAATGGGTCAGAGGGTCCTGACATCCGTAATCCATCCAATGATGGGCGTAAGTTCTCATGGAATCTATCAGAGAGTTGAGATCTTACTCTAGCCATTGATCTCATTTGTCTCAAACGTATTGGTGATGGTCCCAGTGTTAGGTGGAGTTGATTTGGAGTGTTTTGATTAGTTTGCGTGTTGCTAACTATATTGTGTCAGTGGGGCCAGTTTTCTTTCAAGTAGGGTAAGATTCTTAATTGATGGATGGCATATGTTCTGATAGAATCTCAGAGGTCTATGTGAAGATGAGACGGTCATTGATCTTCTAGATGCGGGCCCAGTTAGTTTCTCAATTTGTTGGTGGTCCAGATAATTTTGTTTAGCAGTTCTGATAAGTTTCAGGGGTTTCGCTCATTCGTGAGAAGATTTGGTGATATTCTAAAGAGTTTGGAGGCAAAGGAGGGTCGCGTAATCGCTAAATTTTTTTAGCGGTAGAATAAAGTGTTTTGCAAATTGGCGGAACCCTTCAGTTGCCAGTTTGCCAAAAGTGACTGAGGTTCTTTTTAAAAAGATAAATCACTAAGCCCGTGAAAAGGAAGGATCTAACGGTCAGGACTTAAAGTTGAATCGGTTTTAAATAGGGACTGTCGATCTATTGTAGGCACCATAAAGTGACCATTTATTTTCAAATTCAAATTTTTGCATAGGGTTTGCAATGACAAAAAGTACCAAAATTCAATTTTTGAGCGGCTAGAGTGGGTGAAAATTGTTGTCAACTATTGCAGTGTGGTCCAGGCTACCATGGGTAGTTGCAGAGGAATGTCTTGCTGTGGGAAAGTAAATGAGGTAGTACTCATGATATGTTGCAGGAGTCATTTTGGCTGGATTTCTTGGGGTTTTGTGATGATTTTGTACTTGGGACCGATACAGGACTAGATAGCTATTGAAATTGAACTATTTTGAGCTTACCGACTACTGCTTGGTCCCTGTCATGTCTGTGTTAACTCCTCAATGGTGTTAGGTGGTTTTGAATTTTTGAATTGGGAATGATCATTATGCTTGTATTTTTATCCTGGTATAAAGAAAAATTTTATGATCATTCAAAGAGAGTGGAGGAGTTAGGAATTCAAATCTTTTGGTTGTGAGTCCTCTTCTCAGTCTGAATTGTAATGATTTGTTAGTATTTGTTGACAGTAGAAAGAAAGTTGCAGGTCTAAGCTATAATTTGCAAGCATGGTTTGCTTGGACTGATTGTATACACTTGAGGATTCTTCATACTTAATGTAGATACATGATTCTTCTCTCTCCTTTGTGTCAACGTAGATAGATTTTGAACTTTCAAGTTCATTGCATATTAATTTATGTATGTGTCTTCATTCTTGAGTTCTGATCCAGGATTATATGAAATAATGCTCTAGATGGGAAATAGATTTATCTCTTGTCTATGTAAGGATATTCTATAAGTAGTAAAGGAGATTGTAAATGTGTTTATGGCTTTGAATCTCAGATATACTTTGGTGTGTGTTTATAGTTTGTCTAAGAGATTCTGCCCAATGGATGAGGCACTGGCCTAGATTAGTACTTCTTTATTAACATATATTGATTGAGGTTGTTATGATTCAAACACATAAATTAAGAACCATTCCTAAACTTTAAGTCTTTGGTTGTAATATTCTACCCTATAGTAATGGAGAGTCAATGAATGTGAGGTTAGCATTTAACACTTTCTTACTATTCAATCTATTGTTTAGACCCAGTCTTTAGTGTGTGAAGTATAATTTTCACTGGGTTAGGTGCACCCACCTTGTTTTTGTAGAGCCTAAAATAGAAGAGGGTAGTCTTGTCCCTACAGTTGGTCTAGTTACCCTAAGATCCCTATACATTTTGGAGCTAACCATTCCTAAACTCTATCTGAGGATATATTGCTAGCCTAGGAGCATAAGCATCATTTTGAATACCAATAGAGCTGTGTATTTCTCAAAGATAGATCTGAAGAGTGGATATCACCAGTTTCAGATCAGAGAAGGAGATGAATGGAAGACTGCCTTTAAGACAAAGGAAGGTCTATATGAGTGGTTAGTCATGCCTTTTGGGCTAAGCAATACACCGAGCACTTTCATGCTGCTCATGAAAGAGGTTCTGAAAGAATTTCTAGGTAAGTTTTTCATTGTGTACCTAGATGATATTTTGATCTTTAGTAAGACATTGGAAGAGCATATGATGCATATTCATATGGTGTTTGAGAAGCTGAGAGATGAGAAATTGTTGATTAATTTGAAGAAGTGCAGTTTTGTGAAGAAAGAGTTAGTGTATTTGGGGTTTGTAGTTTCAGTAGAAGGTCTAAAAATGGACCCAAAGAAAGTACATGCTATACTTGAATGGCCTACTCCAAGGAGTGCTACTGAGGTAAGATATTTTCATAGTTTGGCTAGCTTTTACAAAAATTTTATCAGAAATTTTAGTAGTATTTGTGGACCCTTGACTGAAACAATGAGAGGGAATAGAAAAGAGTTCAAGTGGACTAATGGGGCAAATAAGAGTTTTAAACTATTGAAACAAAAAGTTAGAGAACAGCCTATTTTAAAACTTTTAGATTTTAATAAGGTGTTTCAAGTAGACTGTGATGCTAGTGGTATTGCAATAGGAGTTGTTATGAGCCAAGAAGGTAAACCTATTGCTTATTTCAGTGAGAAGTTAAATGATGCCAACATGAAATATTATGTTTATTATCAATAATTTTATGCTATAGTTCAAGCATTGAAGAAGTGGAGACATTATTTACTTCCTAAGGAGTTTGTTTTGTATACTGATCATCCAGCTTTGCAATATTTGAATAGTCAAAGAAAGTTGAATGAAAGACATTTGAAATGGGTTGAGTTTTTGCAGAGTTATACATTTGTTTTGAAACACAAAAGTGGAAAGTATAACAGGGTTGTAGATCCACTTAGTAGAAGGCAACTATTGCTGACAGAGATGTAGGTTGAAGTGGTTGGGTTCAAGGAACTCAAGAATTTGTATCTAGAGGATCCTGATTTTGGTGAAGCTTGGAAAGCTTGTAAAGAACCTATTACTCTAGACAAAATGAAGTGGCTAGATTTCATCATTCAGGATGATATGCTATTCAGAGGAAGTTAGTTGTGCATTCCAAGAAGTTCTATGAGGGAGAATCTCATCAAGGGGAAGCATAGCAGAGGATTGGCTAGACATTTTGGTTGTCATAAAACCCTTGCTTTGGTTAGTGATAATTATTATTGGCCATAGTTGCAGCAAGATGTCAAGAAGTTTGTACAGAGTTGCAGAGTATGTTAGATTGTGAAAGGAGTGAAGCAAAATACAGGGTTGTGTCAGCCATTACCTGTACCAGAGAAGCCTTGGGAGGATATCAGTATGGACTTTGTTCTTGGTTTACCAAGGACACAGTGGGGACATGATTCAATTTTTGTGGTAGTTGATAGATTTTCAAAGATGGCACATTTTATTCCCTGTAAGAAGACTAATGATGCTGGTCACATTGCATAATTATTTTTCAAAGAAGTGGTGAGACTACATGGTTTTCCAAAGACTATAGTTTCAGATAGGGACACTAAGTTCGTTGGATATTTCTGGCGTACATTGTGGAAGAAGTTGAAGATAGATTTGAAGTTCAGTTCATCACATCATCCACAGACTGATGGATAGATAGAGGTGGTGAATAGGAGTTTGAGAAATTTGCTGAGATGTTTGGTTAGAGATAAGCCAATAGGATGTGATCTGATTTTACCACAGGCAGAATTTGCATACAATAATTTTATCAACAGGAGCACTGGTAAATCACCATTCCAGATTATTTATGGGAGTAGTCCAAGAAATGCATCTGAGTTGAGAAAGATAAATAAAGGAGAAATAAGTAGTGCTAAAGCTGATGATTTTGCAAAACATTTGAAGAACATCCATGAGGAGGTGAGGAAGCACATTACCAAGATGAATGCGTAGTATAAGGCTAAGGCAGATGAGAAAAGGAGGCATAAAGAATTTTAGGTTGGAGATGAAGTCATGGTTCATTTGTGGGAGGAAAGATTTCCAGTTGGTACATTTAACAACTTGAAAATGAAGAAGTTTGGGCCATGTAAGATACTGAAGAAGCATGATTCAGGAAGTGCATATGAGGTCGAGTTGCGTACTAAGCTAAATATTTCACCAATATTTAATGTTTCAAATTTGACAGAGTATCATGAAGGAGGTGTTGAAGATGAGGTTAGAGCAGCATAATGGAGTATTCCAGCAACTAGTTCAGATATCAAGGAGATTGAAGACATACTGGATAGTCATGTTGGTAGAAGCACAAGGAATAGGACATATGAAGAGTATTTGGTCAAATGGAAAGGATGACCTATTGAAGATTCATCATGGCTAGCAAAGGAGGAGGTTAACCATCTTGGTTTTCCTCTACACACCTGAGTCATGACAGGGTCATTTCTCAAATTACCCCAGGTGTCTAATGCAGGAGCATCCTGGGTGTAAGAGCAATCTTGCATCACCCAAAAATATTTATGTTTGCTTTTCAATAAAGGGCTATCTTATGCAGAGTTGCTATTTATGAAAACTTACTATTTTTAGTAAGTTGGTCATATGATCTCAGAATGTTTTGATTTCACAGTTGGAGGTTCATCCTAGTCATTTCAACCTACCAGTTGAGTTTCATTGCCACATCATCAGTATTGGTGAAGTTATTGAGGTTTTTGGGTATGAAATCTTTCAGCTCAATTTTGAAGGCCTTAGAGGCTCCGAATCGCAGTCAACCCCCAGCTAACTAGCGCTAGCACCTGGTAGGCACTGTAGATCTCGTCATGGCATTTCTGAAAAGTGTTTACAATAGAAAAATGGAGCTACGGTTAGAAAGTTATGGCCTCCGAAAGTTGGGTTACCTAAAATCATATTTGTGTATTTCTTTTGAGCTGACCCTCTTGTAAAAATTATGAAAATAAATTAATTCTATGTATAGTCGGCCTTAAGGCCTAAATTTTTGGAACCTTCTTGGGCGGTGGAAATTTCCTATATAGAGAAGGCCCGTAGTGTTGTCTAGGTAGTTCTGGGTGTAAATCTAGATAATAATTCGAAGCTTTGTCCTACAGAATATTGTAAGGGAATGCCCATGTGGCTTTGCATATTGTAATTCTGAAAGTTTTTAATTCCACATTTGTGGAGATAATAAGAAGCCAATTTTTTGTTCTTGCATATTGTTGTTGTTTCTCTGTTTCTATTATGTGTTTGTGGTATTAAGGGGAGCACCCTTCATCACACATGAAATTATACCCCAAATAAAAAATCAATTGCTCACAAAAGGAACCCAAATTAATGTGATATTGATGTTTGAAAATCACCTACATAATTATGATGTTTGAATTAATGTTGCATAGGTAAGAACTTTAAATTCCTATAGGTTTGGATTCTAGTGTCCAATTTTGATGAAACAAAGGTTAATCTACAAGTTTTTAGGCCTTTTGAATACAAAAGCAACCTCAAATTTGCACTAGAAAGCTCCAAGTTTGAATATCAATAGGAAAACACAAAAATAAAACCCCTAAAATTACACCAAAAATATCTCAAGAAGACTATCAATTGGAACTCAAGAGGCTCTAATACCATGTAATATTTAGTTATGAAGGTAGCCACCCAAGGTCAAGAGGCCTAATTCAAAGCACAATATCAAGAGAGAAATAATATTAGAAGAATAAATTATATTCTCACTAAGAATACAATAATAAAATCTATAGGAATGAATAATATTATGAAGGATAACCCTTTGTTAAATAGACCAAGGTGAGAACACAAGAGTGCATAAGATTATGACAAATGTCATAATCTTATGACATGTTGCTTAAAGTGATAACTTATCATCCACATAAGGTGGAAAAGTAAAAGTGTCACATGCTTGCTAAAGGTGGAAAATGGTTTGTACAACACATACACTAAAGGTGTATCATCCTTTAAACGTGGAAAAGAGATAGAGTTATAGGTGCATCAAAGGTGGAAATCTCACTTGAGGTGGAAAATTGATAATGTGATAATACCACCTAAAGTAGGAATATTCTTATGGGGTCCCAAAGTAAGCTTAAGAAAGATGTGTGTTTAGTCAAGTGAACCCACAATACTAGGTTACAATTTTTCTGAGGAAGGAATCCGTCCCAAAAAGCATTTTTGGCAAAATAATATTTATCAACTTTCGATAGAAACTAGCTTCAACTTTCGATCGTAAGTACTAAACTTACGATCGAAAGTCCTTAAACATAGGACTTTCAATTGTAAGTATCTTTCGATTGAAAGTTCCTTAGTAACTTTCGATCGAAAGTTACTAAGGAACTTTCGATCGAAAGTCCCTTAGTGATGACTTTCAATCGAAAGTCATGTATTTAGAGTTTTTTTTGGCAGAAGTTTATATCCGCCGAAAGTTGAGTTTCACTGTCACTTTGGGCGACAGTGAAACAGTGGAATAATGAAATGGCTTCCGAATTATCAAACATAATTTTGAGGTATTTTTACTATTTGTTTTTATTATTTTCAATTTTTGATAAATGCATAAATAGTATATATGCATATATACATGTGTATATATGCATATATACACATCTATATGCATATATATACATGTGTATATATGCATATATACATTGTATATATGCATATATACAATGTATATATGCATATATACATTGTATATATGCATATACATGTGTATATATGCATATATATGTATATATACATGTATACATGTGTATATATATGTATATATATACATGTATACATGTGTATATATATATGTATATATACATGTGTATATATACATATATATATACAAATGTATATATACATGTATATATGCATATATATATACATGTACATACATGTTGTGTATATATATGCACATGTGTATATATAATTATATAGATTTTTCTTTATTTAAAGTTTGTGATATACATGTGTGTATTGATTAAATATATAGATTTTTCATTATTATATATATACATACATACATACATACATATATATACATACATACATACATACATATATATATATATATATATATATATATATATATATATATATATATATATATATATATATATATATATATATATACACATATACATATACATATATATATACATATATATATGTATGTATGTATGTATATACATATGTGTGTATATATATATGTGTGTGTGTGTGTGTGTGTGTACATACATACATACATACATACATACATACATATATATATATATATATATATATATATATATATATATATATATATATATATATATATATATATATATATATATGTATATACATATATATATATATCTATATATATATATTTGTATATATATGTGTGTGTGTGTATACACACACACACACACACACACACATATATACATATATATATATACATATACATGTATGTATATATATATGTATATATGTATATATATATATACATATACATATACATGTGTATGCACATGTGTGTGTGTGTGTGTGTGTGTGTGTGTGTGTGTGTGTGTGTATGTGCATGTATGTGTGCATGTATATATGTATGTTGATGAAGGGTGCTCCCCTTAATACCACAAACACATAACAGAAATAGAGAAACAACAACAATAATATGTAAGAACAGAAAATTGGCTTCTTATTATCTCCACAAATGTGGAATTACAAACTTTCAGAATTACAATATGCAAAGCCACATGGGAATTTCCTTATAATATTCTATAGGACAAAGCCTCGAATCAATACCCAGATCTACTACCCAGAACTACCCTAGACAACATTATGGGCCTTGTTTATATAGGCAATTTCCACCGCCCGAGAAGGTTCCAGAAATTTAGCCCTAAGGGCTGACCCAACTTAGAATTATTTTATTTTTCAATTTATTATATCAAAGTCGGCTCAAAATAACTTTTGAAACCTGAACAGAAATTTTGAAGGAAAATTATTTTCTGCCATTTCAGGTGGCCCAACTTTCAGAGACCATAAGTCATCACCAGTTGACCCGATTGACTATTACAACCCCATTTCAGAAATGCCACGAAGCGCTCTACAGGCTTGACCGGTGCAAAGTGCCTGTCACCCAAAAACCCCAATAAGTTCACCAATACTGATGATGTGGCAATGAAACTCAACTGGTAGGTTGAAGTGACTAGGATGAACCTCCAACTGTGAAATTAAAACATTCTGATATCATATGACCAACTTACTAAAAATAGCAAGTTTCCATAAATAGCGGCTCTGCACAAGATAGCCCTTATTGAATACAAAAAAAAAATATTTTTGGGTGATGCAAGATTGCTCTTACACCTAGGATGCTCCTACATCAGACACCTGGGGTAATTTGAGAAGTGACCTTGTCACGACTCAGGTGTGCAGAGGAAAACTAAGACTGTTAACCTCCTCCTTTGTTAGCCATGATGAATCTTCAATAGGTCGTCCTATCCATTTGACCAAATACTCTTGATATGTCTTGTTCCTTGTGCTTCTGCCAACATGACTATCCAGTATGTCTTCAATCTCCTTGACATCTAAATTGGTTGCTGGAATGCTCCACTGTGCTGCTGCAACCTCATCTTCAACACCTCCTTCATGATACTTTGTCAAATCTGAAATGTTAAACACTGGTGAAATATTTAGCTCAGTAGGCAATTCTACCTCATATGTATTTCTTGAATCATGCTTCTTTAGTATCTTACATGGCCCAAACTTCTTCATTTTCAACTTGTTATATGTACCAACTGGAAATCATTCCTTCCACAAATGAACCATGACTTCATCTCCAACTTGAAATTCCTTATGCCTCCTTTTCTCATCTGCCTTAGCCTTATACTGCGCATTCATCTTGGTAATATGCTTCCTCACCTCCTCATGGATGTTCTTCAAGTGCTCTACAAAATCCTCAGCTTTAGCACTACTTATTTCTCCTTTATCTATCCTTCTCAATTCAAATGCATTTCTTGGACTACTTCCATATACAATCTGGAATGGTGATTTACCAGTGCTCCTATTGACAGAATTATTATATGCAAATTTTGCCTGTGGTAAAATCAAATCCCATCCTATTGGCTTATCTCCAACCAAACATCTCAGCAGATTTTCCAAACTTCTATTCACCACCTCTGTCTATCCATCAGTCTGTGGATGATGTGATGAACTAAACTTCAAATCTATCTTCAACTTTTTCCACAATGTCCGCCAAAAATATCCAACAAACTTAGTATCTCTATCTGAAACTATGGTCTTTGGCAAACCATGTAGTCTCACCACTTCTCTGAAAAACAATTCTACTACATGAACAACATCATTAGTCTTCTTACAGGGAATGAAATGTGACATCTTCAAAAATCTATCAACTGCTACAAAAATTGAATCATATTCCCGCTGTGTCCTCGGTAAACCAAGAACAAAGTCCATACTAATATCCTCCCAAGGCTTCTCTGGTACAGTTAATGGCTGATACAACCTTGTATTCTGCTTCACTCCTTTTTCCATTTGACATACTCTGCAACTTTGTACAAACTTCTTCACATCTTGCTGCAATTGTGGCCGATAATAATTCTCACCAACCAAAGCAAGAGTTTTATCACGACCAAAATGTCTAGCCAATCTTCCACTATGCTTTTCGTTGATGAGATTCTTCCTCATAGAACTTCTTGGAATGCACAACTGACTCCCTCTAAATAGCATATCATCCTGGATGATGAAATCCAACTATTTCATCCTATCTAGAGTAACGGGCTCTTTACAAGATTTTTTAGCTCCACCAAAATCAAGATCCTCTGGATACATATTCTTGAGCTCCTTGAACCCAACCACTTCAATCTGCATCTCTGTCAGCAATAGTTGCCTTCTGCTAAGAGCATCCACAACCCTATTAGACTTTCCACTCCTGTGTTTCAAAACAAATGTATAACTCTGCAAAAACTCAACCCATTTCAAATGCCTCTGATTCAACTTTCCTTGACTATTCAAATATTGCAAAGCTTGATGATCAGTATACAAAACAAACTCCTTAGGAAGCAGATAATGTCTCCACTTCTTTAATGCCTGAACTATAGCATAAAATTTTTGATCATAAACAGAATATTTTCTCTTGGCATCATTTAACTTCTCACTGAAATAAGCAACGGGTTTACCTTCTTGGCTCATAACAACTCCTATTGCAGTACCACTAGCATCACAATCTACTTGAAACACATTATTAAAATCTGGAAGTGCTAAAATAGGTTGTTCTGTAAATTTTTGTTTCAACAATTGAAAACTCTTATCTGCCCCATTAGTCCACTTAAACTCTTTTCTATCCCCTCTCATTATCTCAGTCAAGGGACCACAAATACTGCTAAAATTTTTGATAAAATTTTGATAAAAACTAGCTACACCATGAAAAGATCTTACCTTAATAGCACTCTTTGGAGTAGGCCATTCAAGGATAGCCTGTACCTTCTCTGGGTCCATTTTTAGACCTTCTGCTGAAACTACAAATCTCAAATACACTAACTCTTTCTTCACAAAACTACACTTCTTCAAATTAATCAACAATTTCTCATCTCTCAACTTCTCAAACACCATACAAATATGCATCATATGTTCCTCCAATGTCTTTCTAAAAATTAAAATATCATCTAGGTAAACAATGACAAACTTACCAAGAAATTCTTTCAGAACCTCGTTCATGAGCCTCATGAAAGTGCTCGGTGCATTGGTTAGCCCAAAAGGCATGACTAACCACTCATACATTCCTTCCTTTATCTTGAAGGTAGTCTTCCATTCATCTCCTTCTCTGATTCAAATCTGGTGATATCCACTCTTCAGATCTATCTTTGAAAAATACACAGCTCCACTCAAACAATCCATAATATCATCCATTTGTGGCAATGGAAACCTATACTTGATTGTGATCTTGTTTATTTCTCTGGAATGTATACATATCCTCCATTCTCCATTCTTCTTTGGTGCTAATACTGCTGGTATAGCACATGGACTCAAGCTCTCCTGAATCAATCCCTTTTGTAACCACTCATGTACTTGTCTGTTCAACTCTTCACTTTCTACTGGTGTCATTCTGTGTGCTACCTTGTTTGGAAAATTGGCTCCTGGAATCAAATCCATCTGATGATTGATCTTCCTTACTAGTGGTAATCCATCAGGTACATTATCAGATACAATATCTTGAAACTCATTCAACAAATTTGCAACCTCTATAGGTACATTCTTTACTTCTTCTTTACTAGCTTTTGGAATTAAAGAAAAACACACATGCTCATGCCTCATACCATCTAAGAATTTTCTTCCATCAACAAATGTTATTCTTGCATTACCACATACCTTTTCTTCGGTCTCCTTGAATGGCTTTAGCTTATGTTGCACTCCATCCTTTGTCAAGGAATAGGTATTCGCACGACCATCGTGTAGAACACATCTATCAAACTACCACGGTCTACCCAACAACATATGACATGCATCCATAGAGATGATATCACATAGTACCTCATCTTGGTGCCCGCCGATCTTGAACTTTACCAGGTACTGTTCACTGACCATGACCTTGTGGTCATCCTGCACCCAGGCAATCTGATATGGATGTGGGTGTTTCTATCTCTTGAGCTTCAACTTTGTCACCATCTCTTTTGACACCAAATTGTCAGTGCTTCCACTACCAATAATCACATCACAGCATTTACCCTCACACTTGCATCTAGTATGAAACAGGCTCCTCCTTTGTTCAGTTTCATTCTCACCACTTAGAAAGACTCTTCTATTAATTAGCATTTCTCCTCTTTCAGCATCTTCAGAATTTGATGATCTATCATCTTCATCTACATGTGCAACTCTGGCCTGGCCTTCATTTCTCCTATCTGTTTAGCCTTGGCACTAAGGACATTCAAATGCCCTATGACCTTCTTCTCCACAGTGAAAACATGTTCCACAGAAGCCTCCTCTTCCAAATCCTTGTCCTCTTCCTCTTCCTCTCTGATCTCTATTATTCTGATCTTGGAAATGATTGGAATTGTTTCCTCTCTGATTATGGCTACTACTAGCCTCATCCTTCTTTTTCGGATCTTCATTTTGGCCACCATATGACCGTCCACCAGATCTTCCACCACGACCTCTTCCATTTTGTCTACTCTCAAACTTCTTGTTTAGCTTTTCCTCTACTTTTAGGGAAAACTAGTATGCCTCCTCAATACTGTTCATTCGAACCAGATTCAACTACTCCTAAATGCTTGGCCTTAACCCATTAAGGTATCGGGCAACTTTCTCCTTATCAGCTTCTGCATGGCCTGTTCTGATGAGGAGTCGATAGAACTCCTCTGTATACTCCTGAACAGATCTTCCTGCTTGCTTCAAACTTTGCATTTTCTTTAGTAGGTCAAGCTCATAATCAATAGGAATGAACTGTCACTTCAATTTATCCACCATCCGATCCCATCTTGTGATTTTATCTTTCCCTCTTCTATTTCACTCCAATTGAATTTCTTGCCACCAAATCTTCACATGACCTTTCAGTCTGGCCTTCGCAAATTTGACCCTATCAGGATCCTCAACATCTTCATACTCAAAATATTCTTCACATTCATTGATTGAGTTGATCAATTCCTCTGGGTTAAGATTTCCAGAAAATGTAGGAACCTCAATCTTAGGTCTTTTCCCAATCTTGGAAATCGCCCGAAAAAGTCTTTCTTCCTCCTGGTTCACAATTTCAGCTTCTCCTTCTTGATATTCTTCTTCGGCTTCATCCTCGCTTTCGTCTCTGACATTAAGATTCATTCCTTTGTGAATCTCTCCTTGCAATTCTCACACTTATCTTTGCAGCTCTCTAACCTCAGGTGTCACAGCACCAGCTCCTCTGCCACGTTCTCTTCATGGAGGCATTTTCACAATGCGCGCCGAAACCCTAACCACGGTCCTAGTGCAAACTGCCTCATTGTTAGCGATCTGGTTACACACTCAAGAACTCCTACTTTGATACCACTTGATGAAGGGTGCTCCCCTTAATACCACAAACACATAACAAAAATAGAGAAACAACAACAATAATATGCAAGAACAGAAAATTGGCTTCTTATTATCTCCACAAATGTGGAATTACAAACTTTTAGAATTATAATATGCAAAGCCACATGGGCATTCCCTTACAATATTCTATTAGAAAAAGCCTCGAATCAATACCCAGATCTACTATCCAGAATTGCCCTAGACAACACTACGGGCCTTCTTTATATAGGCAATTTCCACCACCCGAGAAGGTTCTAGAAATTTAGCCCTAAGGGCTGACCCAACTTAGAATTATTTTATTTTCAATTTATTACATCAAAGTCAGCTCAACATAACTTTTGAAACCCAAACAAAAATTTTGAAGGAAAATTATTTTCTGCCATTTTAGGTGGCCCGACTTCCGGAGACCATAAGTCATCACCAGTTGGCTCGATTGATTATTACAACCCCATTTTGGAAATACCACGAAGTGATCTACAGGCTTGACCGGTGCAAAGTGCCTATCACCCAAATTTTCAACCTAATCTCGGGCCTCTAAAGCCTTCAAAATAGATTTCAAAGTTTCTGTACCCTGCTGCCAATACCGAAAATCTTCAATATCTTCAAAACTAGACCTGATCTAGCCATGAAACTTTGCTGGCAGGCTGATATGACTGAGATGAACCTCCACATGTAAAATTAGAACATTCCGAGATTGTAAGACCAACTTACTAAAAATAGCAAGTTTCCATAAATAGTGGCTCTGCACAAGATAGCGCTTATTGAATACAAAAACAAAAATATTTTTGGGTGATGCAAGATTGCTCTTACACCCAGGATGCTCCTGCATCATATGTATACATACATGTACATGTGTATAGATAGATTTTTATGTATACATTGTGTATGTACATAAGACCTAGATAAGACTAATTATGTACCTAACAAGATCTAGAGATAAGACTAATTAAGACTAATTAGACCTAATACTTGACTAAGAAGACATAATTAAATATACTTAAAATCAGACCCCTTGAGTAAATTGTGACCCATTAAGACCTAATTTTTAACCTATTACTTGACCTAATATGTGTAATAAGACCCAAATTAGGACCTAATATCATTAATAAGATGGGCTTTAAAGATGTAATTAGACCTAATACTTGACCAATTAACACCTAATAAGACATGTGTAACTAGTCTCAAGTATACCTAATATGAGTTTGAGGACCCCTTAAGACCTAATTAGACCTTTAATTAGATCTAATTAGACCTTTAATTAAGACTAATTAACACCTAATATCATGAGTAATAGGACCTGCTAGTACACCTAATATGAGCAATATGATCCCTTAGGCATAATTAGACTAATTAACCCATAACAAGACCTCTAAATTATACCTAATTTTATACTATTTAATTTACCTTTAAATACATGTGAGTAATACATACCTAATATAAGTAATAGGAACTAATATTGAATAGTAATAATGCCTACTTAGGGACATATTTATGAACTTAATAGGACCCCTTATACCAAATTAGTCATAATAACTTTCCCTAATTCTCTATGTACAATATGAGTAATAGGACCCCTTCTAACCTTGTAATTAGATTGAATTTAAAGACTAATTAACACCTAATATAATCGAGTACTACATGACCCTTTAAGATCTAATTAGACTTAATACATGCTTAATATGAGCTCCTAAGACCAAAGTAGACCTATTAGTTCACCTAATTAGACCCAATTAGATGTATTACGACCTAATTAGACCTAGATAAGACCTATTACAATAGAATTCTAGATCTAATTAGCACCTAAATAGACCCAATTAGACCTATTAGGACCTAATTTAATACCCAATTAAACCAATTATGTCCTAATTAAACCTATTAGGACCTATGACAGGTTATATGACCCCATTAGACCCACTATGAGTAACATGACCCTTTAAGACCTATATTAAAGCACCTAATTAGACCTATTAGTACCTAATTAGACCCAATTAGTTGTAATGACCTAATTAGACCTATTAGGACCTATAATACTTGTTATATGACCCCTTTAATACTGAATTAGACCCACTATGAGTGTTATGTCACCCTTAAGACTTATTAGTGCTTCACCTAATTAGACCCAATTAGATCAATTGGGACCTAATCACACCCCAATTAGACCTAATTATACCTAATTTAACCTATTACATATAGGTAATTGGACCTATTAGGACCTATGATAGGTTATATGACCCTTTAAGACTCCATTAGACAGGTATTAAAATGTAATTTACATTTAAACATGTAATTTATGTAATTGAT
Source organism: Chamaecyparis obtusa (assembly GCA_027943335.1). Taxonomy (NCBI): domain Eukaryota; kingdom Viridiplantae; phylum Streptophyta; class Pinopsida; order Cupressales; family Cupressaceae; genus Chamaecyparis; species Chamaecyparis obtusa. The sequence continues at coordinate 212,470 of BSBK01002251.1, read as the reverse complement.
TTTACTTTCAAATAATGTAGTGAAATGCATGCATAGTATTTAATTTTATTTTTATTTAAATTAGGAAAACATATGTATGTATATGTAGACTTTATTTGATAGTAAATAAAAACTTTCAGGTACATACATATTCCTCTCTATCAGACATTATTACACATCACACGTGGCAGATGCACTGATTCACCCAGCAGAACTATTTTCACGCACTAATAGAGAGATTCAACGGCTACAAGAATCTATAAATAATCCATCTAATTCTATTGTCTATAAGAGCACGTGTCAGTCCATCCTTAATAGCTTGATTAGCATTAGGGATGACATTCATGGTACCACTCCATATGACCCAGATATTATAGAGTCCATACTTGAGAGGAAGAGACAAGAGGTTGGCTCTAATCTTTCTCTTAAGGAGGTATAGGCTTTAGTGCCTAAAGCGACCCTGAAAGGGGAAGTTTTCCCCTCTTATGTAGATAAAAATTATGTGAAGGGATATCAGGTTACCAAGTGTGTGGATCCTACTATATCAGCATTGATATACCCTAGATTTTTAGCTGCCCATGGTCGTTATCTGAATAACGACCAGATTCCACTATACTTTGCACAACAAATTTTTGCTGAGGTTTGTTTAGGTCATGCTGTTAATTACACTGATTTGCTAGCACATCTAGGATAGGGGCATGGCAAGATTGCTGATAGAGATGCTTATTGTCGAGCTGATTGATAGAGACCAGTACACAGGGCCATTGTTGGTTAGAGGGCACCTGCTATAGCTCCTTCATTGGGCCCTGTTGCAGATGATGTTATTCGTAGCACCCAGCTTCAAGTTGCAATTGATAGTGTGGGGGACATTTTAGTAGCTGCCACATCCATATCTAGTGATAAGGTTGGTCAGTACCTAATGTCTCAACAATACTCCAGATTGTCAAGTGGAGCATCCGCTAGTAGGACCGCAAATGACATGTATACTTCAATAGGCATCCCTTCACTTTCTAGCCTAGAGGGACTTATAGGGGAGATGACATGTGTGACACTGACTAGCTTGGTTGAGGATCTATTGGATGTATATGCATTTATATCAGCAGAGCATGATATCCCCATATCAGAGGTTAGATCTCATGTGGGTACTATCAAATATGCTCAGTCACATCCTTCTCACCTAGACTATGGCCATAGTGGTAGTGCTCATGAGGATCCACCTACTGACCACTCTATTGCTACACAAGGAGAGGCACAATGTACAAACCCTTTAGTTAGTATAGGCCATCAATTCTCTGATGTTGGTCTTGATGATGTTGAGTTCAGCATGACCACTACAGGTTATCTAGATTTGTTGACACGTGATGATATGACTTCCATGCCATCTCATTTGGTTAGTCCATTGCATTCATCATTAGAGAGGCATGAGCATTCTACTCATGTTGCAGATGCAAATTTGAGCTTGGACCAGGCACAACAAAATCTTGATATCTTGATTGATAGGATTGAGGCCAATGAATCCGAGTACTATCAGTTTCCACCACCTACATAGGTATAAATCAAATTATATACATGTATTTAATGTTACAATTTTAAACTTAAATTTATTTTCAAAATTTCAATCAATTGATTTATTTTTTGTCTACCAGGATATGCCTCCATGTCCACTCTCAAAGAAACTTCAAATATGTGGTATCTTTTGGTATCGATGATATCTACATAGTGTGTAAAATGGCCTTGCTGATTTAAATTGTGCTACACATCCATCTAACCAAACAAAATGCTTTTCAATTTTGATGCTTTTGTTTTCCAAATATCCAAAAAATGTCTTAAATCAATGCTCGACAAAATGTATGTCATGCTCTTTATCATCACTAATGTAAAAGTGATATTATTTCTTTATGACTTGTGCTTCATATGTACTTTCAACACCATCCAAATCTAATTGTGCATGTTGATAAGACACATGTACCATGATAGTCACCTGCTCTGTATAGTAGTATTATGCTTGAAGTTGTTTTTGAGATACAAAGGAGTAGTTCTCTACAAAATCAACAATCAATAAAATCATTCCAACTGGAAAAGATTCTTTTTGTATTTGGAATTGTTCTGCCTGCCATTTAGCAAAAAAAACATGTCGTATGTATGGTTGAATCAATTTACAAAAATTATCCATAAATGTTGCAACATGTATCTCGTCTTCTACATATTCCAACCTTGTTGATTCTTTCTCTAATTTTGTTTCAGACTTTATGTACTTGTATCTCTTGCATTTTATCATCCTCGCCATGTCAATATCTTCAAGTCTTAAAGGAAATTTAGCTAGATCCCCGCATGTTTGACAAGTTCCTCTTATGCAATCTATTTTAGGTATTTCATCATCAATTGATTTGTTACATAAGATTGATGTTATGAATTGACGTGGACATTTAGGAAAATCATTTTGAGAACCACCACTTTCTTCTATCATCTTTCTAAACCCTTGGTAGTAGAGATTGAATTCAATGTGATATCGACAACAACACATTTCAAAAAATTTATTTATCTTTACAAAAAATGGCTTTAAGCTTTCCAACATTGTTTGTCCAATCTCAATGTTAGGATTTGATTTACAAAATGAGAGATACAATTCATGCTGTGTGGTGTCCAACCAATGTTTTGTGTGCTGGAAAGATTCCTTAGGCCCAGTCCTCTTGTTGATAACATCTCTTGTATTTGGTGAAGGACGAGTATGATCAGTCCAAAATGATATAACTAAGTTCCTAACTGTTTCATTAATTCTATCAAACCGAGGAGCTCTACACATTAGTGCCCAATTACCTTCCAATGTAGTATCATCCAAATTGATTCTTCTTTTCAAATAGTGTGTCATTGTCTTCCTATTGTACCCAATCTGAGATGATGATGCAGGAGCATCCTGGGTGTAAGAGCAATCTTGCATCACCCAAAAATATTTCTATTTTTGTATTCAATAAGGGCTATTTTGTGCAGAGCTGCTATTTATGGAAAGTTACTATTTTTGGTAATTTTTGTATGTACTCAGAATGATCTGATTTCTTTCTTGGAGGTTCATTTTGGTCATATAAGTCTGCCAGTAAAGTTTCATTGCCAGATCAAGTGTATATTGGAAGATATTGAAGATTTTTGGTATTGGCAGCAGGGTACAGAAACTTTGAACTCAGTTTTGAAGGCTTTAGAGGCCCCGGATGAGGTCAAAAATTTGGGTGACGGGCGCTTGCGTGGGTCAAGCCTGTAGAGCGCTTCGTGGCATTTCTGAAATGGGGTTATAATAGCCGATCGGGTCAACTGGTGATGACTTATGGTCTTCCGAACTTGGGCCACCTGAAATGGTGGGAAATAATTTTCTTCAAAATTTCTGTTCGGGTTTCAAAGGTTATCTTGAGCCGATATTGATGTAATAAAATGTAAAATAAAATAATTCTAATTTTGGTCGGCCTTATTGGCTAAAATTCTGGAACCTTCCCAGGCGGTGGAAAATTGCCTATATAACGAAGGCTGTATTATTGTCTTAAGAGTTCAGAATAGTTCTGGGTAGTAGATCTGGGTATTGATTCGAGGCTTTGTCCTACAGAATATTGTAAGGGAATGCCCATGTGGCTTTGCATATTGTAATTCTAAAAGTTTGTAATTCCACATTTGTGGAGATAATAAGAAGCCAATTTTCTGTTCTTGCATATTACTGTTGTTGTTTCTCTATTTCTGTTATGTGTTGGTGGTATTAAGGGGAGCACCCTTCATCAAGTGGTATTAGAGTAGGTTTTATTGAGTGTGTAAACAGATCGCCGACTGTGAGGCAGTTTGCACCAGGACCGTGGCTAGGGTTTCAGCGCGCATCGTGAAAATGCCTCCACAAAGGGAACGTGGCGGAAGAGCTGGTGTTGTAACACCTGAGGTTAGAGAGCTGCAGAGACAAGTGCGAGCATTACAAGAAGAGATTCATAGAGGAATGAATCTTAATGTCAGAGATGAAAGCGAGGATGAAGCCGAAGAAGAATATCAAGAAGGAGAAGTTGAAATTGTGAACCAGGAGGAAGAAAGACTTTTTCGGGCGATTTCCAAGATTGGGAAAAGACCTAAGATTGAGGTTCCTACATTTTCTGGAAATCTTAACCCAGAGGAATTGATCGAATGGATCAATGAATGTGAGGAATATTTCGAGTATGAAGATGTTGAGGATCCTGATAGGGTCAAATTTGCGAAGGCCAGACTGAAAGGTCATGCGAAGATCTGGTGGCAAAAAATTCAATTGGAGTGAAATAGAAGAGGGAAAGATAAAATCACAAGATGGGATCGAATGGTGGATAAATTGAAGCGACAGTTCATTCCTATTGATTATGAGCTTGATCTACTAAAGAAAATGCAAAGTTTGAAGCAGGCAGGAAGATCTGTTTAGGAGTATATAGAGGAGTTCTATCGACTCCTTATCAGAACAGGCCATGCAGAAGCTGATAAGGAGAAAGTTGCCCGATACCTTAATGGGTTAAGGCCAAGCATTCAGGAGGAGTTGAATTTGGTTTGAATGAACAGTATTGAGGAGGCATACCAATTTTCCCTAAAAGTAGAGGAAAAGCTGAACAAGAAGTTCGAGAGCAGACAAAACGGAAGAGGTCGCAGTGGATGATCTGGTGGACGGTCATATGGTGGCCGAAATGAAGATCTGAAAAAGAAGGATGAGGCCAGTAGAAGTTAGAATCAGCGTGGAAATAATTCCAATCACTTCCAAGATCAGAATAATAGAGATCAGAGAGGAAGAGGAAGAGGACAAGGATCTGGAAGAGGAGGCTTCCGTGGAACATGTTTTCACTATGGAGAAGAAGGTCATAGGGCATTTGAATGTCCTCAGCGCCAAGGCAGAATAGATAGGAGAAATGAAGGCCAGGCCAGAGTTGCACATGTAGATGAAGATGCTAGATCATCAAATTCTGAAGATGTTGAAAGAGGAGAAACGTTGATTAACAGAAAAGTCCTCTTGAGTGGTGAGAATGAACCTGAGCAAAGGAGGAGCCTGTTTCGCACCAGGTGCAAGTGTGAAGGTAAATGTTGTGATGTGATCATTGATAGTGGAAGCACTGACAATTTGGTGTCAGAAGAGATGGTGACAAAGTTGAAGCTCAAGAGACAGAAACGCCCACATCCATATCAGATTGCCTGGGTACAGGATGACCACAAGGTCATGGTCAATGAACAATGCCTAGTAAAGTTCAAGGTTGGCGGATACCAAGATGAGGTATTGTGTGATATCATATCTATGGATGCATGTCATATGTTGTTGGGTAGACCATGGCAGTTTGACAGATGTGCTGTACATGATGGTCGTGCGAATACCTATTCCCTGACAAAGGATGGAGTGCGACATAAGCTAAAACCATTGAAGGAGACCGAAGAAAAGGTATGTGGTAATGCAAGGATAACTTTTGTTGATGGAAGAAATTTTCCAGATGGTATGAGGCATGAGCATGTATGTTTTACTTTAATTCCAAAAGCTTGTAAAGAGGAAGTAGAAGATGTTCGTGTAGAAGTTGCAGATTTGTTGAATGAGTTTTAGGATATTGTATCTGATAATGTGCCTGATGGATTACCACTAGTCAGGAAGATCAGTCATCAGATGGACTTGATCCCAGGAGCGAGTTTTCCGAATAAGGCAGCACACAGAATGACACTTGCAGAAAGTGAGGAGTTGAATAGACAAGTACATGAACTGTTATAGAAAGGATTGATCCGTGAGAGTCTGAGTCCCTGTGCAGTACCAGCGGTATTAGCACCAAAGAAGAATGGAGAATGGAGGATGTGTACAGATTCTAGGGCAATAAACAAGATCACAATCAAGTACAGGTTTCCATTGCCACGAATGGATGATATTATGGACTGTTTGAGTGGAGCTGTGTATTTCTCAAAGATAGATCTGAAGAGTGGATATCATCAGATTCGGATTAAAGAAGCAGATGAATAGAAGACTATCTTCAAGACAAAGGAAGGACTATGTGAGTGGTTAGTCATGCCTTTTGGGCTAACCAATGCACCGAGCACTTACATGCGGCTCATGAACGAGGTTCTGAAAGAATTTCTGGGTAAGTTTGTCATTGTTTACCTAGATGATATTTTGATCTTTAGTAAGACATTGGATGAGCATATGACGCATATTCGTATGGTATTTGCGAAGTTGAGAGATGAGAAATTGTTGATTAATTTGGAGAAGTGCAGTTTTGTGAAGAAAGAGTTAGTGTATTTGGGATTTGTAGTTTCAGCAGAAGGTCTAAAAATGGACCCAGAGAAGGTACAGGCTATCCTCGAATGGCCTACTCCAAGGAGTGCTACTGAGGTAAGATCTTTTCATGGTCTAGCTAGCTTTTACAGAAAGTTTATCAGAAATTTTAGCAGTATTTGTGGACCCTTGACTGAAACAATGAGAGGGGATAAAAAAGAGTTTAAGTGGACTAATGGGGCAGAAAAGAGTTTTCAATTGTTGAAACCAAAAGTTACAGAACAACCTGTTTTAGCACTTCCAGATTTTAATAAGGTGTTTCAAGTAGATTGTGATGCTAGTGGTACTGCAATAGGAGCTGTTATGAGCCAAGAAGGTAAACCTGTTGTTTATTTCAGTGAGAAGTTAAATGATGCCAAGAGGAAATATTTTGTTTATGATCAGGAATTTTATGCTATAGTTCAGGCATTAAAGAAGTGGAGACATTATCTGCTTCCTAAGGAGTTTGTTTTGTATACTGATCATCAAGCTTTGCAATATTTGAATAGTCAAGGAAAGTTGAATCAGAGGCATTTGAAATGGGTTGAGTTTTTGCAGAGTTATACATTTGTTTTGAAACACAGGAGTGGAAAGTCTAATAGGGTTGTAGATTCTCTTAGCAGAAGGCAACTATTGCTGACGGAAATGCAGATTGAAGTGGTTGGGTTCAAGGAACTCAAGAATTTGTATCCAGAGGATCCTGATTTTGGTGAAGCTTGGAAAGCTTGTACAGAACCTGTTACTCTAGATAGGATGAAATGGTTGGATTTCATCATCCAGGATGATATGCTATTCAGAGGGAGTCAGTTGTGCATTCCACGAAGTTCTATGAGGGAGAATCTCATCAAGGAGAAGCATAGTGGAGGATTGGCTGGACATTTTGGTTGTGATAAAACCCTTGGTTTGGTTAGTGAGAATTATTATTGGCCACAGTTGCAGCAAGATGTGAAGAAGTTTGTACAGAGTTACTGAGTATGTCAGATGGCTAAAGGAGTGAAGCAAAATACAGGATTGTATCAGCCATTGCCTGTACCAGAGAAGCCTTGGGAGGATATCAGCATGGACTTTGTTCTTGGTTTACCGAGGACACAGCGGGGACACGATTCAATTTTTGTGGTAGTTGACAGATTTTCAAAGATGGCACATTTTATTCCCTGCAAGAAGACTAATGATGCTGTTCATGTAGCAGAATTGTTTTTTAGAGAAGTAGTGAGACTTCATGGTTTGCCAAAGACCATAGTTTCAGATCGGGACACTAAGTTTGTTGGATATTTCTGGCGTACGTTGTGGAAGAAGTTGAAGACAGATTTGAAGTTTAGTTCATCACATCATCCACAGACTGATGGACAGACAGAGGTGGTGAATAGGAGTTTGGGAAATTTGCTGAGATGTTTGGTTGGAGATAAGCCAACAGGATGGGATTTGATTTTACCACAGGCGGAATTTGCATACAATAATTCTGTCAACAGGAGCACTGGTAAATCACCATTCCAGATTGTATATGGAAGTAGTCCAAGAAATGCATCTGAATTGAGGAAAATAGATAAAGGAGAAATAAGTAGTGCTGAAGCTGAGGATTTTGCAGAACACTTGAAGAACATCCATGGGGAGGTGAGGAAGCATATTACCAAGATGAACGCACAGTATAAGGCTAAGGCAGATGAGAAAAGGAGGTATAAGGAATTTCAGGTTGGTGATGAAGTCATGGTTCATTTGCGGAAGGAGCGGTTTCCAGTTGGTACATATAACAAGCTGAGATCACAGCAGCACAGTGGAGTATTCCAGCAACTAGTTCAGACACTAAGGAGATTGAAGATATACTGGACAGTCGTGTTGGAAGAAGCACAAGGAACAGGACATATGAAGAATATCTGGTCAAGTGGAAAGGACGACCTATTGAAGATTCATCATGGCTGACAAAGGAGGAGGTTAGCCATCTTGGTTTTCCTCTGCACACCTGAGTCGTGACAGGGTCACTTCTCAAATTACCCCAGGTGTCTGATGCAGGAGCATGCTGGGTGTAAGAGCAATCTTGCATCACCCAAAAATATTTCTATTTTTGTATTCAATAAGGGCTATTTTGTGCAGAGCTGCTATTTATGGAAAGTTACTATTTTTGGTAATTTTTGTATGTGCTCAGAATGATCTGATTTCTTTCTTGGAGGTTCATTTTGGTCATATAAGTCTGCCAGTAAAGTTTCATTGCCAAATCAAGTGTATATTGGAAGATATTGAAGATTTTCGGTATTGGCAGCAGGGTACAAAAACTTTGAACTCAGTTTTGAAGGCTTTAGAGGCCCCAGATGAGGTCAAAAATTTGGGTGACGAGCGCTTGCACAAGTCAAGCCTGTAGAGCGCTTCGTGGCATTTCTGAAATGGGGTTATAATATCCGATCGGGTCAACTGGTGATGACTTATGGTCTTCGGAAGTTGGGCCACCTAAAATGGCGGCAAATAATTTTCTTCAAAATTTCTGTTCGGGTTTCAAAGGTTATCTTGAGCCGACTATGATGTAATAAAATGTAAAATAAAATAATTCTAAGTTTGGTCGGCCTTATTGGCTAAAATTCTGGAACCTTCCCAGGCGGTGGAAAATTGCCTATATAAGGAAGGCTGTATTATTGTCTTAAGAGTTCAGAATAGTTCTGGGTAGTAGATCTGGGTATTGATTTGAGGCTTTGTCCTACAGAATATTGTAAGGGAATGCCCATGTGGCTTTGCATATTGTAATTCTAAAAGTTTGTAATTCCACATTTGTGGAGATAATAAGAAGCCAATTTTCTGTTCTTGCATATTACTGTTGTTGTTTCTCTATTTCTGTTATGTGTTGGTGGTATTAAGGGGAGCACCCTTCATCAGATGAAAGTGAAGAAATTTGTCTTCTTTGGGACATGTTTTTATTTAAAATAGATGTCAGTATCACTCTTCTTGAAATGGACCTATCTGTACATCTAGTTGTTTTCCCAATGGAATGCAAACCTTCCTTAACGCTGTCAAAAATATTTTTTTTGTACGTTACTTGATTTTAACTTTTTCGAACTTGCATCTACACCCAATAATTTTAATGGCTATTTTAACTCATCTTTAAGAAGTGTAATTGATAGCAGTTGATTTTTTTCAAGTGTACCAAGATTCTCAAATTGTTTCATTATTTTCTTAGACTTTTTATTCAATGCCCTCTTTGTAATATTTATGGGTTGTTTAGCATAATCTCTCAATTTTTCCACATCCATTTCAATTAAATGATCTATGCTTTTACGATTAATTTTTCTCATCAACTGTTGGAGTAGATTATCATTCACATATGTTTCTTGCACTTCCATTGCAAATAAAATAAAATAAAAAATCTTAATATCTCATCTTAAGGGGACCTTCATGAAATAAGTATTTACAAGCTCTTGAACATGTTCTACCTATAATAATTTATACATTAATTCAAGAGAAACACATACTTGTTTGACCTTGGGTTGATTCAACTTGGGATGCCCCTTGTCCAACATTTTCATCATCAAAGGCTGCATGTACACAACAAAAACAATAACTTCTTCTTAGGGGAAAGACCCAAAAAATATATTCACCAATAAGAGACTAAATCGAGAGAGTTTATGAGAGAAAGAGAGAGATGTGTACTTATTTGATATTCTGAGACTTGTGCTTATTGAGCTTCTGATGACCCTTCTCCAACTTCTGAAGGTTGGGCTTGTTGAGCTTGTAATGACCCTTCTCTGACTTCTGAAGGTTGGGCTTGTTGAGCTTGTGATGACCCTTCTCCAACTTCTAAAGGTTGGGCTTGTTGAGCTTGTGATGACCCTTCTCCAACTTTTGAAGGTTGGGTAGCTTGTTGAGCTTGTGATTCTTGAGCATTTCCTACACATGTATGAAGTATAAATTAGTCCTAATTGGTCCTAATTGGTCCTAATTGAATCTAATTGGTCATAATTGGTCCTAATTGAATCTAATTGGTCCTAATTGGTCCTAATTGAATCTAATTGGTCCTAATTGGTTCAAATTGAGTCTAATTAGATCTAATAGGTCATAATTGAATCTAAGTGACCCTAATTGAGTCTAATAGGTCATATTAGGTCATAATTGGTCCATATTAGGTCCTAATTGGTCCTAATTAAGTCTAGTTGGTCCTAATTGAGTAGATAATTGAATCTAATAGGTCCTAATTGAGTCATAATTGAATCTAATAGGTCCTAATTGAGTCTAGTTGGTCCTAATTGAGTCTAATTGAGTCTAGTTGTTCCTAATTACATCATAATTGAATCTAATAGGTCCTAATTGAGTCTAATAGGTCATGTTAGGTCCTAATTGATCCTAATTGGTCATAGTTAGGTCCTAATTGGTCCTAATTGGTCCTAATTGAGTCTAGTTGGTCCATATTAGGTCCCAATTGGTCCTAATTGAGTCTAATTAGATCTAACAGGTCATAATTGAATCTAATTGGTCATAATTAGGTCCTAATTGAGTCTAATTAGATCTAATAGGTCATAATTGAATCTAAGTGGCCCTAATTGAGTCTAATAGGTCATATTAGGTCCTAATTGGTCCTAATTGAGTCTAATTAGATCTAATAGGTCATAATTGCTCCTAATTGAGTCTAATTAGATCTAATAGGTCATAATTGAATCTAATTGGTCATAATTGGTCCTAATTGAGTCTAATTATATCTAATAGGTCATAATTGAATCTAGGTGGCCCTAATTGAGTCTAATAGGTCATATTAGGTCCTAATTGGTCCTAATTGAGTCTAATTAGATGTAATAGGTCATAATTGAATCTAATTGGTCCTAATTAGTCCTAATTGAGTCTAGTTGGTCCTAATTGGTCCTAATTGAGTCTAATTAGATCTAATAGGTCATAATTGAATCTAATTGGTCATAATTAAGTCATAATTGGTCCTAATTGAGTCTAATTAGATCTAATAGGTCATAATTGAATCTAAGTGTCCCTAATTGAGTCTAATAGGTCATATTAGGTCCTAATTGGTCCATATTAGATCCTAATTGATCCTAATTGAGTCTAGCTGGTTCTAATTGAGTCTAGTTAGTCCATATTAGGTCTTAATTGGTCCTAATTGAGTCTAGTTGGTCCTAATTGAATCTAACAGGTCCTAATTGAGTCTAGTTGGTTCTAATTGAATCTAATAGGTCCTAATTGAGTCTAATAGGTCATGTTAGGTCCTAATTGGTACTAGTTGGTCCTAATTGATTCTATTTGGTCCTAATTGAGTCTAGTTAGTCCATATTAGGTCCTAATTGGTCCTAATTGAGTCTAATTGTAGATCTAATAGGTCATAATTGAATCTAAGTGGCCCTAATTGAGTCTAATAGGTGAAATTAGTCCTAATTGGTTCTAATAGGTCATAATTGGTTCTAATTGGTCCTAATTGGTTCTAATTGAGTCTAATTAGATCTAATAGGTCATAATTGAATCTAAGTGGCCCTAATTGAGTCTAATAGGTCATATTAGGTCGTAATTGGTCCATATTAGGTCCTAATTGGTCCTAATTGAGTCTAGTTGGTCCTAATTGAGTCTAGTTAGTCCATATTAGGTCCTCATTGGTCCTAATTGAGTCTAATTAGATCTAATAGGTCATAATTGAATCTAATTGGTCATAATTAGGTCCTAATTGGTCCTAATTGGTCCTAATTGAGTCTAGTTGGTCCTAATTGAGTCTAGTTAGTCCATATTAGGTCATAATTGGTCCTAATTGAGTCTAATTAGATCTAATAGGTCATAATTGAATCTAATTGGTCATAATTGGTCCTAATTGAGTCTAATTATATCTAATAGGTCATAATTGAATCGAGGTGGCCCTAATTGAGTCTAATAGGTCATATTAGGTCCTAATTGGTCCTAATTGAGTCTAATTAGATGTAATAGGTCATAATTGAATCTAATTGGTCCTAATTGGTCCTAATTGAGTCTAGTTGGTCCTAATTGGTCCTAATTGAGTCTAATTAGATCTAATAGGTCATAATTAAATCTAATTGGTCATAATTAAGTCCTAATTGGTCCTAATTGAGTCTAATTAGATCTAATAGGTCATAATTGAATCTAAGTGTCCCTAATTGAGTCTAATAGGTCATATTAGGTCCTAATTGGTCCTAATTGAGTCTAATTAGATCTAATAGGTCATAATTGAATCTAATTGGTCCTAATTGGTCCTAATTGAGTGTAATAGGTCCTAATTGGTCCTAATTGAATCTAATTGGTCCTAATTTGTTCTAATTGAGTCTAATTGGATCTAATAGGTCATAATTCAATCTAAGTGGCCCTAATTGAGTCTAATAGGTCATATTAGGTCCTAATTGGTCCATATTAGGTCCTAATTGATCCTAATTGAGTCTAGTTGGTTCTAATTGAGTCTAGTTAGTCCATATTAGGTCCTAATTGGTCCTAATTGAGTCTAGTTGGTCCTAATTGAATCTAACAGGTCCTAATTGAGTCTAGGTGGTCCTAATTGAATCTAATAGGTCCTAATTGAGTCTAATAGGTCATGTTAGGTCCTAATTGGTACTAGTTGGTGCTAATTGATTCTAGTTGGTCCTAATTGAGTCTAGTTAGTCCATATTAGGTCCTAATTGGTCCTAATTGAGTCTAATTGTAGATCTAATAGGTCATAATTGAATCTAAGTGGCCCTAATTGAGTCTAATAGGTGAAATTAGTCCTAATTAGTTCTAATAGGTCATAATTGGTTCTAATTGGTCCTAATTGGTTCTAATTGAGTCTAATTAGATCTAATAGGTCATAATTGAATCTAAGTGGCCCTAATTGAGTCTAATAGGTCATATTAGGTCGTAATTGGTCCATATTAGGTCCTAATTGGTCCTAATTGAGTCTAGTTGGTCCTAATTGAGTCTAGTTAGTCCATATTAGGTCCTAATTGGTCCTAATTGAGTCTAATTAGATCTAATAGGTCATAATTGAATCTAATTGGTCATAATTAGGTCCTAATTGGTCCTAATTGAGTCTAGTTGGTCCTAATTGAGTCTAGTTAGTCCATATTAGGTCATAATTGGTCCTAATTGAGTCTAATTAGATCTAATAGGTCATAATTGAATCTAATTGGCCCTAATTGAGTCTAATAGGTCATATTATGTCTTAATTGGTCCATATTAAGTCCTAATTGGTCGTAATTAAGTCTAATTAGATGTAATAGGTCATAATTTAATCTAATAGGTCATAATTAGGTCCTAATTGGTCCTAATTGGTCCTAATTGAGTCTAGTTGGTCCTAATTGAGTCTAATTAGTCCATATTGAGTCTAATTAGATGTAATAGGTCATAATTGAATCTAATAGGTCCTAATTAGGTTTGAATTGGTCCTAATTGAGTCTAGTTGGTCCTAATTAGTCCTAATTAGGTTCTAATAAGTCCTAATAGGTCCTAATAGGACCTATTAAGTCCTAATTATTCCTAATTATTCCTAATAGGTCCTATTAGGTCCTAATTAGTCCTAATAAGTCCTAATAGGTCCTAATTAGTCCTAATTAGTCTTAATAGGTCCTATTAGGTCCTAATTAGTCCAAATAGGTCCTATTAGGTCCTAATTAGTCCAAATAGGTCCTATTAGGTACTATTTGGTTCTAATTAGTTCTAATTGGTCCTAATTGGGTATAATTGGTCCTAATTGGGTCCTAATAGGTCCTATTAGTCCTAGAATAGGTCCTAATTAGTCCTAATAAGTCCTATTAGTTCAAATAGGTCTACAGTTAGGTCTAGTTAAGTCTAATAGACCTACAATATCACATTTAAATGAACATTAAGACAAGTCTTGACCATCAACTTAAAATATCTATCTATCTAGACATCTTAGACATACCTTCTTTGTTCAGTCTCTTCTGAATAATGTCATGTACTTTTGTTTAGCCTTCTCTTTCTATTTCCCATCACAACCTAGAAAATTATTCTATGCCAAAATGTCTTTCTTCTCCTAAATGCGAATTATTTTACAGCTTTCAAATTTAAGAAATGAAAAAAATATACATTTATTTATACCTAATTCTTATCAACCAGAAATGCCACCAAAAAGGCCGACATGACTTTCAATCAAAAGTCAAACTTGACTTTCTATCGAAAGTAAATGACTTTCGATCGAATCTAGGTTAGTATTAACTAAATTTTCCATTTTTGGGCAAAGTACTCTTGATAGAAAGTACTTTCAATCGAAAGCCAATACTTTTGATCAAAAGTACTTTCTATCGAAAGTCCCTGGTTTGAGCCATGGTTTCAAGTTTTCAAGAAATTTTGAGAATTTCATGGCTTCGGGCCTCAAGCACGCTGATCAAATGGATGAATAAGAAGACATCCTTTTGCATTCAACAAGTACTCAGAACTAGCTTTCAAACGGTTATATATTTGACTATTTTTAAATTTATTAGGTGTATGGTTTTTGATGTTAAATGAATGTAAGTTTTTTATCAAATATAAACCTTTGAGTTTGACGTTCAATGAAAAATAGTAAAACAAGGAAAAAAATTTGGAAAAATAACAGTGCCCTCCGTATCCGAGTCTACTTTCTATTAAAAAAAAAATTTGAAATTTGATAAATACACAATAAGTTATAAGCTATGTAGTCAAGGTAGGTCAAAATTTTGGTTTAGTCAACTTAAAACGTTAATAAAATATGAAATAATAGTGATAATGTCATTAAACCAATTGCATGCCCTCCATATGGATGTTACAAAACTAAATTTGAAAGAATCACATTCATATCTATTTTTAAAAAAAAGTTATGCTCTATGAAAATAGTGTTACTATTTGAAAATGACATTTTCAGCACCATACAAGTTTTCATGGGAGAAAGAAAAAAGTATTCAAATAAATTCAAAAAAATATATTTAGAAACTAGACCAAAAATCCTAAAAGACTCTAATTTACTTCATCCTCTGATTTCGAGTGGTTCAATGACAATATGCATCTGAATTTGAAAGTTTTTCTCAAAATGTAGAGTTCAGTGTCCATTTAGGCTAAAACATGTAACCCACTATTGTGGGTTCACCTAGCCCCTAGGAGAATGACATGCTAGGCACAAAAATTGAACATAAATTAACAAAAATAAATACCCATAGTGTAGATAATTTTTAAATTGGGGAAAATTATTTAGAGTTATTATTGTTGGATACAATTATCTAATTGTGTGTTGTCCTTGATGTCACACAAATATCATATCAATTATCACTCTGTTTCTACCGAGCTCAGTTGGTCAGCTAAGCAATTTTTAGTGTTTGCTGAGATCACTCGGGTGTCAAAGGAAAATATGGCCAAAAATAGTGTTAACCGAGCTTCCATGGTTAACAAAGAAAAGTTAGTGTTTACCGAGTTCACTTGGTCTCCAAAGGATGTTGCAAAATTTGCAGTGGTAACCGAGCTTCATTTGGTCAACAGAGGAAATCTTTTCAGGATCAGTGTTTACCGAGCAAGGTTGGCTAATGAAGGATTTTGTTAATTATGAGAAATAAAGTTTATTTATTGCAGCCAACTAAGGTAATGATTATTAGTGTTTGTAACATGTATATGAGCCAACTTAACAATCTGAATGGTATATATAAAAGGTCAAGTTGAGAATTCAATGTGTGGATGTGTGAATGGATGGATGAGCAAACATGCAAATGAATTGATCATTTTGAAGGAAGGTGTGTGTGAATTTTGAAGGATGGCTAGATATCCTTGAGGAGTAGCAAATATATATTTGATCAGGAAAGATCTAGTGAAGCAGAACAGAGATCTGTAATCAACAATTTAGTTGCATCTTATTCAAGTCATTTCATTGTTACTTTCTTACCATTGTAGCAGTGATTTCAAAATCTCTTAACAGAGTTGGTTTAACAGCCATTTTGTAAATCCTCTAACAAGGTGACAGTTCTATTGAATTGTTTCAAAGACCTCTTACAAGGCCACTCCTAATAGGGTGATTAAATCCTCTAACAAGGTCACACCTAACAGTGTGTTTTTTAACCTTTAACTTGGTTGGCTCATAATAGGGCTCACTTCAGAAGAGTGAAAAATAGTAACTAGTTACATTGGTGGTTTTCCCAAATTGAGTTTCCACGTTAAATCTGGTGTCACATGTGTTCATGTTATTTTCTTTATGCATGCATGTTAATCACTAATGAATGCTTAAGATCAGTTATAATTAACACTCACTGCAATAACTGAGTTATAGCATTTCTCTGTATGTTTTTCGAGTAACAGTAGTAAATGATTTAATAAGACATCTAAGGGATTTGTGGTAATATTTTTGTGGTTAACTGATTCACCCCCCCTCTTAGTTACTCCATCTATATTTCCAACAATTGGTATCAGAGCATTTGGTGCTTACATGAAGGGTTTCAAGGACCTAAGCTAAAGATCAGGATGTCTTACAAGAGAGAAATTCCAATGCTTAATAGAGATGACTTTTTAGCATGGTAAGGACTCATGAGACTTCATCTGGCTTCCATTGGTGATTCAGGATGCAAATATCTTGATGAAGAATATACAGCTCCTACTAGCACATTATCTGTTGAAGACATTGCAGAGAAAAAGAACCATGACACCATGATGATAGACATTGCATCAGCTCTCATCTATGAAGAATTTGATGAGATCAAAGACTACACAACTGCTTATGCAATGTGGAACAAGCTAAAGAAAATTTATGGTGGTGATGACAATGTGAAGAGAGCCAAAGCAGAAATCCTAAGAGGTAAGTTTGATCAGATGAAAATGAGAGAAGATGAAAACATTTCAAAATATGTTGAAAGGATCAAGGCAAGTGTTAGTGCAATCAGAGCTTCTAGAGGAACAATTGATGATAAATTTGTTATAAGTAAGCTTCTCAAAACATTACTCCCTATCTATGCAATACGAGTATCTGCTATTCAAGAAAGAAGATGTGAAGAAAATCACAATATAACTTTGGATGCCTTAGTGGGAAGATTGATAGCCTTTGAGTTGGATAACTATGACAACTATGTTTCAACTTCCAAAAATATTGAATCAGCATTTGAGGCCAAACTTTCACTTAAGAAGGGAAAGAAAATAAAGGACATCCAGTCAAAGAGTGAAGAAGAATCAGAGAAAGTTCTAATAGTGATCTTGAAGTTATTGAAGCATTACTTGCAAAGAAATATTCTAGAGGCAAAGGTAAATACAAAGGTAAAGCTCCCTTAATTTGTTTTTCATGTGAAGAAATTGGTCATATTGCAGCTAGGTGCCCAAACAAGCAAAGCAAGGATGAGAAGAAAGGTCACAAGTACAATGGCAAGAAGAATTTCAAATCATTCAAGGATAAAGGTAAGAAAACATGTTTTATGGCTAAGGATTCTGATAATAGTGAAGATGAAATTGTCTACATTGCTATAAAAGATGAATCTGATGATGATGAAGATAAGATGGCACTTATCTCTCATGTAAGCAAAAATGATACATGGATAATAGACAGTGGATGTTCACATCATATGACTGGTGACAAAACAAAGTTTGAACACTTTGAAGACTATGATGGTGGTAATGTAAGGTTTGGAAACAATGAACCTTGTTGCATAAAAGGAAGAGGATGAATCTCATTAACCAAAGAACTTATATGTGATAATGAATATTGGGTTGAAGGACTAAAGCATAATCTTCTAAGTGTAGCATAGCTAATCAACATTGGATTCAAGAGGCATTCCTACTTTGAAGAAACCTGATGTTGGTCTATGCAAGAATTGTCAGACTGGTAAAATGGGAAAGACTAGCTTTAAAAGTAAAAACTATCAGTCTAAAGATATTTTGGAAATTGTGCATACTGATTTGTGTGGACCTATTGGAATTGAGAGCTATACTAGAGAAAAATTCTTTATTCTCTTTGTTGATGACTACTCTAGAATGATGACTATTATGTATCTAAGAGAAAAGTCAGAAGCATTTGAGAAATTCAAATGGTATTTGGCAAGAGTAGAAAAGGAAACAGGGAAAAGAATGAAGTGCTTGAGATCAGATAGAGGTGGTGAATTCATCTCCCATGAATTCAATAATTTTTGCATTGAAAGAGGAATCAAAAGATAGGTATCAGCCCCAAGAACTCCTAAGCAGAATGGAATAGCTGAAAGGAGGAACAGATCTATCATGGATTGTGAAAGGACTCTAATGATTGAAAAGAACATTGCTATGAAATATTGGAAGGAAGCTATCAGCACTGCAGTTCATACCTTAAACCGAGTACAGTTGAAGAAAGACACGTTCAAAACTCCTTATGAGTTATGGTATGGCTATAAACCCAATGTAAGTTACTTGAAAGTATTTGGTAGTAACTGTTACATCTTAAAAGAATCTAGAAAAGGAAAATTTGATGTGAAAAGTGATGAAGGAATATTTTTGGGATATTCTTGCAAGAGTTAGGCATATAGATGTTTGAATTTGTCTACTCACAAAATCATAGAAAGTGCACATGTGAAAGTTGATGAGTTTACAGAAAAGACTGAAGAAGGAAGCAAAAAGGAACTAGAGGATTACAGGAGATTTGTTTACATTGAACCTGATACATTACCAGACACATCTGTCAATAAGGAGACTGCATCTATCGAGCCCAGTACAGTAACCGAGTCATAAGAAGAAGTTCAAACCGAGTCACAAGAAGAAGTTCAAACCAAGTCACAAGGACCCGAGTCTCAGTCTGAGGCTACAGAGCCAATATCTACCGAGCCTAAGCAACCAGAACCTGAAGATGAAATTCAAGAAGTTGACAATGTAACTCATTCAAGAGGAAAGGAACTTGTATTGGCCAAGTATGTTAGGAGGCATCATACACTAGATCAGATTATTGGAAACAAATTAGAAGGTACTATGACAAGAAGTAAACTAAAAGGTACATGTTTACTTGCTGATTTTGAACCTAGAAATGTCAAAGATGCATTGAAAAATAAAAGTTGGATTGAGGCTATGAATGAAGAAATAAAATAAATAGAGAAGAACAAAACATGGACTCTTGTACCTAGGCCTAAAGATAAAAATGTAATTGGAACAAAATGGGTATTTAGGAATAAGTTGAATGAAGATGGTCAAGTATCAAGAAACAAAGCTAGATTGGTCTGTAAAGGATATTCTCAAGAAGAAGGCATATATTATGGTGAGACTTTTGCTCCTGTTGCAAGATTAGAAGGTGTAAGAACTCTACTTGCATAGGCAGCACATAAAGGATTGAAGGTATATCAGATGGATGTAAAATCTGCATTTCTCAATGGTATTCTTGATGAAGAAGTCTACCTTGAGCAACCTGAAGGTTTTATTCATCCAGGCAAAAGGAATATGGTTTGCAAGTTACACAAAGCATTGTATGGTCCGAAACAAGCCCCTAGAGCATGGTATGAAAGATTACATAACTATCTTATTCAGATTGGTTTCAAAAGAGCTAATGATAACAGTAGTTTGTACATCAAGGAAGGACCAGATAACAAAATTGTTTTGGCAGAAATATTTGTGGATGATACTGTGTTTATAGGTAATGATGATCAGTGCAAAGAATTTTCAGAGAAAATGAACAAAGAATTTGAAATGTCTATGTTTGGTCAAATAAAGTTCTTTGTTGGTCTTTAGATTCAGTAGAGCAAGAACGGTATCTACATTACTTAGTCTAAATACATCAAGGAAATACTTAAGAAGTTTGGTATGGAAGATTCAAAAATAGTTGGTAGCCCCATGTGTATTGGACTGAAGCTTACCAAAGATGATGATTCAAAAGAAGTACATCAGACCTTATACAGATCAATGATTGGAAAATTACAGTATGTAGTTCATACAAGGCCTGATATTGCCTTAGTAGTTGGTATAGTAGCAAGATTCTCAGCAAAACCTAGAGAAAATCATATGATGGCAATCAAAAGAATCTTGAGATACTTGAAAGGAGCTAAAGATTACGGCTTGTGGTATAAATTTGGAGGCAATCTGGACTTAAAAGTGTTTACTGATACTGATTGGGCAGGAAACATTGATGATAAAAAAAGTACAAGTGGTGGAGCATTCTTTCTTGGCAAGAGGTTGGTATCTTGGACCAGTAAAAAGCAAAATTGCACATCCCAATCCATAGCAGAAGCAGAATATGTTGTTGCAGTAGTAAACTGCTCTAATATTGTTTGGTTTAAATAGTTATTGGAAGGCATGATGGTTGAGATCAAAGAACTAGTTGTTATGTTTTGTGATAATACAAGTGCAATAAATATTTCAAAGAATCCAGTAATGCATTCCAAGACCAAGCACATTGCTATAAAATATCACTTTGCTAGAGAATTGGTGCAGGACAAGCAAATCAGATTGGAATATGTTCATACAAATGAATATATTGTTCACCAAGCCACTACCTAAGGATGCATTTTTGTATCTAAGAGGTAAGTTAGGGGTCATTCCCCTATCTAAAGTTCACTAAATAAAGTTTTAGTGATGCATCAACTAGAGCATGTTGAAGATCAGTCAGTTGATGCAGCATAGTCAAAGAATATGAATCAGTGCTCAAGGTACATTGATATTCACCTGGTATGTGTTGTCTTTGGCATGTGTTGTCAAAGAAGGAGAGTTTGCTGTCATATCTCAAGAAATTTCTCCAAGAGGGAGAAGTTAAGAGGGAGAGTTTACAGTCAGAGAGAGAAGTTTGTAGACATGAAGAGCTTACACTGACAAAGGGATTTCTCATAGATGAGAATCAGAATGAAACTAAGGATATGTTCCTTACTCTATGTTTTCTTTGAAATTTCATTGTGCTATGACATATTGTGTTGCCATTAATGCCAAAGAGGGAGATTGTTGGATACAATTGTCTAATTGTGTGTTGTCCTTGATGTCACACAAATATCATATCAATTATTACTTTGTGTCTACTGAGCTCAGTTGGTTAGCTAAGTGATTTTCAGTGTTTACCGAGATCACTCGGGCGTCAAAGGAAAATATGGCAGAAAATAGTGTTAACCGAGCTTCCATGGTTAATGAAGAAAAGTTAGTGTTTACCGAGTTCACTTGGTCTCCAAAGGATGTTGCAAAATTCATAGTGGTAACCGAGCTTCATTCGGTCAACAAAGGAAATCTTTTCAGGATCAGTGTTTACCGAGAAAGGTCGACTAATGAAGGATTTTGTTAATTATGAGAAATAAAGTTTATTTATTCCAGCTGACTGAGGTAATGATTATTAGTGTTTATAATGTGTATATGAACCAACTTAACAATCTGAATGGTATATATAAAAGGTCAAGTTGAGAATTCAATGTGTGGATGTGTGAATGGATGGATGAACAAACATGCAAATGAATTGATCATTTTGAAGGAAGGTGTGTGCGAATTTTGAAGGATGGCTAGATATCCTTGAGGAGTAGCGAAGATATATTTGATCAGGAAGGATCTAGTGAAGCATAACAGAGATATGTAATCAGCAATTCAGTTGCATCTTATTCAAGTCATTTCATTGTTACTTTCTTACCATTGTAGCAGTGATTTCAAAATCTCTTAACAGAGTTGGTTTAACAGCCATTTTGTAAATCCTCTAACAAGGTGACAGTTCTATTGAATTGTTTCAAAGACCTCTTACAAGGCCACTCCTAATAGGGTGATTAAATCCTCTAACAAGGTCACACCTAACAGTGTGTTTTGTAACCTTTAACTGGGTTGGCTCCTATTAGGGCTCACTTCAGAAGAGTGAAAAATAGTAACTAGTTACATTGGTGGTTTTCCCAAATTGGGTTTCCACATTAAATCTGGTGTCACATGTGTTCATTTTATTTTCTTTATGCATGCATGTTAATCACTAATGAATGCTTAAGATCAGTTATAATTAACACTAACTGCAATAACCGAGTTACATCATTTCTCTGTATGTTTGCCGAGTTACAGCAGTAAATGATTTAATAAGACATCTAAGGGATCTGTGGTAATATTTTTGTGGTTAACTGATTCACCCCCCCTCTCAGTTACTCCATCTATATTTCCAACAATTATTCCTATGGGTCTAGTTATACTTTTTATCTCTAAATGGGTGGAAATTAGAAATGTGTTTTAATTTCATCATTT
Source organism: Chamaecyparis obtusa (assembly GCA_027943335.1). Lineage (NCBI taxonomy): Eukaryota > Viridiplantae > Streptophyta > Pinopsida > Cupressales > Cupressaceae > Chamaecyparis > Chamaecyparis obtusa. The sequence continues at coordinate 190,212 of BSBK01002251.1, read as the reverse complement.
TATATAGATTTGAAATTTATGGAACCTATAACTATATATACTAATGTTCTAGTGAAAAATGTGTCTATTTTGACCCTACTTAGATAATTACATCTCTTTTATTAGAGGACTTTGTATCACTATGCATCATCACATACATTTACTTGTACATTATATCATCGTGGGAAGAATTATTCATCTCTTTTTTTTGTTTTCATATCATGAAATCAATATTTATACAATGAACATTTCTCAACCTCAAGCATGATTATTTATTCTTTATATAGTATTAAATTTGAATTAATTTTATTTATGGATATGATGTTAGTAATTTATAGGCTTCTTATTTGACTTATTTTATAAATTCATCTTTTAAATTAATGTTTAAGATGTAAACATAATATGTTTACATACTATAACATATAAAAGAAAATTAAATATGAATTAATTTTATGTATGGATATGATGTTAGTGATTTATAGGGTTCTTATTTGACTTATTTTATAAACCAATATTTTAAATTAATGTTTGAGATGTAAACATAATATGTCTACATAATATCTCATAATATGTTTTAAATGCTTGACTTAGGCTTATTTTATAGAGATCCCTAGTTCTTTGGCGGTCACTACTTTTGATGTTTTTCATGCTACTAATTATGTTGAATGTGACCCTCTCGAACACAAGCCTCTCATCCATGGTTCAAAACTCACTCTCTCTAGAGTGAAAGTTTCCTCTTATTGGATTGGTGGTTCACTTGTTTAACTCATTGGATACTTCTAAGGGTTCTGGTAGCATTGCACCCATTGTTCCCTTAGATTCCAATACCATTTATTGGATAATTGTTCACTAGAAGCATAAAGATCATGCCCTTTTATTCCAAAATTTACAGATTTTTTTGTTGGGCCCACTGCATGGCCCCATCTTTGATCATCAATAGTTGTTTAATTTTTTGTTTGATTTACTTCTTGAAACTCATTTGGTCTATTTTATGTTGTCTCCAACTCTTCTATCTCTTAGATAGCTTCTATGTTTTGGTATTTTTGAAACTATTTCTACTCTCATTTGGGGTTTGTTAGTTTTTTAAGATGTGTATGAGTTGAGGCCCTTCCCCACTTAATTTAATAAAAATATGTATAAATATAAAATCAACACACGTGCTATAATATTATATTTTATATCTATGTATTTTAAATACAATACAAAAATAAAGCCCTCATACTATATGATGAATTAGATAATTATTTTGAGAAATAATAATCAAATGACTTACATAATCTCTTAGTATCTATTCAATAGAAATTTAAATTTATGATATTGACTTGTCAAGTTTGGGAAAACCTTACACCAATATTAACCATTATAAAATAATTATAGGCTTCATATTTAACTTGTTTGGAAATCTAATACTATAAAATGTAAACATAAAATCAATTCACGTGTTATTATTATATTTTATTTTTTATATTTATTATTTTAAATATATTAAAAAAATAATAGCTTTCATATTGATGTAATATGATTAATTAAATTATTATATGAGAAACAATAATCAACTAGCTTACATAATCTCTCATTGTCTATTGAATACAAATTATTTTTTTAATTCTTTGTGTAGAAGTCAAGTTTGAGATAGCTTACTCTAATATCAATCTAATAAAATATTTAAAATGGTATTGTTATTAAAAGCCTTCTATAATTTTGAAACATTTCACCAACTAAATAGATTGTTTAAAATATTACAAATGATATAATATTTTAAATTTATTTATTTATAAATTTGAAATAATTGAGATTTTCTAGTATGCATTTTGTACGATTGAATCAAATAGAACTTACCATATATGCCTATGACCAAGTCTAAATGTTCTTAACAAACTGAATCAGAACTACACACTATTATGGTATAACTCATCCTAGTATTCTAATCATATTTGTTACCAATACTTCCTTATTTTTGAAATAATAATCATCTCACTCACCATAATGTCTTAATGATTATTCAATAAAATTTACATGTTTATGTTCTCATCTAGAAATCAAGTTTGGGAAAAACTTGCTCCAATATTAACCCTTATTAAATACTTATAAGCTTAATATTTGACTTGTTTGATAAGTTTATCCACTAAATTAATTTTTTAATACAAACAAAAACTATCATTTAAGGATTTCTAAATACTATAAAATCTAAGCACAAAATCAATTCACATATTATTATTATATTTTATTTGGGATATCTATTAATTTAAATATAATAGAAAAAGCATAACCTGAGAAATAATAATCAATTAGCTTACATAATCTCTTAATGTCTATTCAATAGAAATTGAATGCTTATATTCTTGTGTAGAAGTCAAGTTTAAGAAAATCTTACTCAAATATTAATCTTAATAAAACATTTAATATTATATTATTAGAAACCTGATCTATCATTAATGATATAATACTAAAAACATTGGTTTATATATCTAAAATAATTGACATTTTGCATTTTTATGTTTGAATCAAATGGAACTAACAAATGCATATGACCAAGTCTAAATGTTCTTAACAGTTCAAATCCGAGCTTGGTGAAGTATACACTACCGTGGTCTAAACTCATCCTAGTATTCTAAGCATATTCAGTACCATTAAAACTTCCATGCTTGACAGTCAAGAAACTATATTTGATCCATAGTCTTAGCTTATACGCCATTGACTTAAACAGGACTCTGGATAATAACCCAAAAATGATTTGTGAGCCCTAATCTCTGGTCAGATTAGATAGTTGAGAACAAACAAAACAAAAAGGACAACCCAACTGAGCTCTTGATTAAGAAACATGCAGATCAGATAGTTCCCATGAAAGCTAACGTTCAAGTTAGGTCGGTATATTCTGCTTCCATTAAAATATAATTACTACAGTCATTATCCACCATTCAATACAAGACAAGAAGAAGAAGAAAAAAACCCTAATTTTGATGGTCTTTGTCTACCATTCAATACAAGACAAGAAGAAAGAAAAAGAAGGAAAATGAAAACCCTAATTTTGATGGGTCTACATCAAAAGCAGTTGTACACGCAAAAGAGGTCATGGAATAATGACTTTAACTTGACTGAGCTGAAAGTTTGGAAGAGTACAAAAACAAGAATTATACGGCACCAGCACCTGCCCCATATTGAAAATGAAAGGCTTAGAGGGTGTTAGAGTTATCTTGGGCAGTACGTATTTCACTAGAAAACATAGAAAAATGCATGCCCACATAAATTCTTACAGAAATACAGTATCCCAGGAATATGGGGCATATGCTCCTTTATTCATGACAGCTGAGGCAACTATAATCTAGACAGTATAATCATTGTTATTGCTAATGATTTGTATTCTTTTTTGGCTCTTCTGCTTTGATTTCTTATGTTGGGATTTGACAGAATTGTAGGAGAAAGTTTCAAAGGAGAGGAATGGTTATTAGAGCGTTGAGTTTGGTTAGATTTCTTGTGGTTTTCCTTTTGAGTGACGATATTAACCATCTTGGGCTTAATCAAACTTCATGACCAGTTTCCATCTTAGAACTATGTCGTTTTAGTGTAAGTTGACAAAAGATGAGAGACCAAGTCAATAGAACATTTGGGTTTCACACGAAATAATAGAGGGCCCAAATTCTTTTGTCAACAGAGAGGGAAATAATAAATTAGGGTTATGGTGGGCTTCAATGGTGGGTGCATTGGAAGTGTCACCACCTTAGAACATGGTTTGATGTTTTCTAAGAACATCATCTACTTTACCTTACACAGTCTGTAATGTTTTTTTAACATATTCTTGTCTTCTTTTCTTTAACATTTTCTCGTTTTCTAGGGATTCTATTGCCCAACTATCAATTCACATGTTTATTTAATCACACAAGCAAAAAAATCTCCAAACATGAGCATGTTAGTCAATTCTATTCCCTGTAGAATACTGATCAGAATCTCACAAAAGATTTGATAGACAACGTTGGTTTGACAAAGACTAAAATCTTGATAAAACAATTGTGAAAATGTGCCAACTCTGACCTTGGGTATCCCTGTGTATAACACGTTGTAGGTTAAGTAATTTTCTTCAAAGAAAAAGAAAATTTAGATTAATTGTATCTTATAGTCTTCAAAACTAGTAAATTATGGATTTCTTATGAATAAGTTGTTTCAATTAGAAATCTGGCATTGTCACGTATCTTGGGTATATCTAAATTAGAAATGGATTATAATGTCAAGCTATATGAGATATTTTTCAAATATAGTTTATATATTTAAATTAAAAATTATTTTTTAATAGAATTATTATAATCAGAGAGAATGAGTCTGCCAAAGTGAAAAAACATTTGAAATGTGCTCATATCAATATAATATAAATATCCTGAATAGTTTTCTCCAAATCTATAATATAGAACTCACAAAGTAAACACATAATATCTATGAGTACCCATCTCAAGTAGTTGTATTTAGAACTTGGTGCAATGAATCATTAAGAGCCATAGATATGGTCATGGTAGTGCATCATTAGAAGCATAGTAGATGGAGCTATGATCTCAATAGGAGAAGAATATGCAAGAATAGACATCTTTGTTCCATCCAAATTTTCAATATGTTCATATTAGTGTGGGTTTTTTAATTTTTTAATGCGTTTTAATTTTTTTTTCTTAGTAATAGATTTTTCTTAAACTATCATTAAGGTTTCTTTGGTTAGTAAAATTACTTTAGCTAATTAATAACTAGGAGATAAGTTGGTACATGTCACCAACCTAAAAGGGAGGACCATTTACTATTTTGATCACTTTATTTCATATAGGTGGTCACATACTATTGGTTGGATTTTTTGACTCCATCCTCTCGCGAGTCCAATATAAACTCACTACAAGTAGCTTGTATTTTTTATTCCTTTGCATTCATAACTTAGCATTGTTACATACTTTGACATACATGTACATTGATACATGAAATCATAATTTTGCATCTCATTTTTATCTCGTAATATAATATCATCATCTTTTCTTTTGCACATCTCTTGGAATTAGGGGTATGTAATGTTTGAGTATAAAGGAAAATTGTCTAATAATTAATTAAGCATTGTTTTATTAGTAGGCCCTTTTATTTTATCAATTTAATATAAATTATAAGTCCTTTATTTATTAGATTGAGCTAATTATAGGTTTTGTTGTCCCATTGCCTAGGGTTAGGACAAGTTTGTCATAGTCTAATTTAATCCTCACTTGATATTTTGGATCTAGGGTTTCTCTCTTCTTTTCATAAGGATTGATCATTCATTGTAACCACTCATTCAAGTTTTTACATCAATATAATTCTCAAATTTTTGAGAATATGTATCTCTCTCAATCTTTCTTTAATAGTCTATTTTCTTGTAAGTAATTCCTAGCATTTGATGATTAAAATATCATCAACTACAAAGTGGTATTAGAGCACTAGGTCTATAAGTTTGTCTTCAATTTTTTGGGGATCCAAACTTGAGAAAAAAATTAGTGCATCCTAGAAAAAAAAACCCTGTCTTAGCATCAAGAGTAGCTAAAAACTGAAAGATTGATTTTGGTCTTATGAAAATTTAAGAAGTTGATTTTTTGGGAATGTAGTGTTGGGAGTTGGTTTTATCATTTATTTTGTGTCATTGATGATATGTTTTAAATTCATGGTTGTCAAAATATGGGGACAATGTTGGCAATATGTTTTGTAGAAGATTGAGATGATATGGTTGTAATAAAATGAGGTGGATCAATTAATATAACAAGCGTTGTGTTGTGACAAAAGCCCTCAACATTGAGTATTAAAGGTAGAATGTAATGTTTTTTCATGAATTGGAAAAGATGGAAATTGTTGGAGTGATGATGCCATATAATGCAATAAATAGTGCAGATGATTGGTAGATGAAGATATTCTCTATTGTGGATGTCCACGCTCTTGGTGTCGATGTCTATACTCATTTTGGTATGATGGTAGTATTTGATACTTTATAGAGACATCGTGTTAATTAGTTTTAGAGATCAATGCACTACCATCATAACAAGTATGAAACATGTTGTGTTGATATGTTTTTTTTGATACCTTGTAGAGACATTTTGGTATGCTGATTTCATATTAAGATTAGGATTAAAAGTGTAATGCCCCGCCAGGGAACCCAGGAGAACTTAACCTAAACATGCATCTAAGTTTGCAGAATAATTTTTTTAAAAAAAAGTTAACATACAAGATAAACATCAATGTGGAAGCAATTACCATTTACTCACATTAATATAAACAACTAACACAGGTTACAACTCTCAAGGGTTCCTCGATGAAGATTACATTAACATTAATTAATTAATTTAGATCAGGTACAATTATAAAACTCAAATAAACAAATGAAAGATAAAAGCAACGTCACATAGAAGATAACACAAATACATTTGGTACCATAAGGTATCCATAAATCTACATCCACTGCACATGTTTTAGGGTATGTAATACAATAACTAAAGAGTAGTACACATGATATCTATGAGAAACTAATACCAAGATACATGATCACAAAGAAGAAGAAGAAGAAGAAGAAGAAGAAGAAGAAGAAGAAGAAGAAAAAGAAGAAGAAGAGATAAGAACGCAGCTCCAACAATGAAGATCAAGAAGGAACAACTGCTACAGGGATCATCCTACACTGGTACATGAATGTCAGAATCTCAAATGGTAAAAAAATCACTAACACCTGACCTCGTGAACCTAAATGGTCCACTCCCACCGTGCTGAGGAGATAACAACATATCCCACTCAGATAACAAACATCAAACATATCAAGCTAAGGAAAAGATCCTGAAAGCTCTCTAAATTCAAGGTGAAAAAGTAATAATGCCATGAAAGACTCACTATTCCAGAGGCAACTGACGCATGTAGGATAGCTAGACTATGCATAAGAAGGTGTCATCAGATACGTCTAACCCTTGAGTTTTATCCTGGTAATCTTGCTGGATCCTGACACCCAAGTGACCTTACACAGTGTCAATGACCTCTCATACAGATGAAGCCATCAACTATGCCAACTCATCCCTTTTAAAGGGGGCTAGTCATCTTCTCCATTCCCACCTTAGTCTGTACTAGCACTAAGCCAGGGCAAGGAAACCATATCTTGTTAGGTTCATTTTAATATCTCTCAATGCTATATTATGTTATCACTTGATTATAAAAACTTAACAATAAGTGATCCTGGCAGCCACTTGTGGGCCCCGATGCTTATTGTGAGCCACCCCCTACTACATATCTAGGTAAACTACCCTAGGCTCACAGATCTCACATAGATCACAAGATGATAATAATGTCCCTCGGGACTGCTCCACAAAATAATAGGAACACACTGGTTCTCACATAACCATAATGTCACAAAACACTCTCAAAGTGTTCACAAAAGAATATATACACATGATCCAGTGGATCAAACATAAAAGTCAATACCATATTATCCTCAATAGAATATGATGAAGGGTTCTCCCCTTAATACCACAAACACATAACAGAAATAGAGAAACAACAACAATAATATGCAAGAATAGAAAATTGGCTTCTTATTATCTCCACAAATGTGGAATTACAAACTTTCAGAATTACAATATGCAAAGCCACATGGGCATTCCCTTACAATATTCTGTAGGACAAAGCCTCGAACTATTACCCAAATCTACTACCCAGAACTATTCTGAACTACCTAAGATAATAATACAGCCTTCCTTATATAGGCAATTCCCCACCGCTTGGGAAGGTTCCAGAATTTTAGCCAATAAGGCCGACCAAACTTAGAATTATTTTATTTTACATTTCATTAGATCATAGTCGGCTCAAGATAACCTTTAAAACCCGAACAGAAATTTTGAAGAAAATTATTTTTTGCCATTTCAGGTGGCCCAACTTCCGAAGACCATAAGTCATCACCAGTTGACCCGATCAGCTATTATAACCACATTTCGGAAACGCCACGAAGCGCTTTACAGGCTAGACTTGCGCAAGTGCCCGTCACCCCAATATTTGACCTCATCCGGGGCCTCTAAAGCCTTCAAAAATGAGTTTAAAGTTTTTGTACCCTGCTGCCAATACCGAAAATCTTCAATATCTTCCAATATACACTTGATCTGGCAATGAAACTTTACTGGCAGACTTATATGACTAAAATGAACCTCCAAAAAAGAAATCAGATCATTCTGAGCACATACGAAAATGACCAAAAATAGTAACTTTCCATAAATAGTAGCTCTGCACAAAATAGCCCTTATTGAAAATAAAAACATAAATATTTTTGGGTGATGCAAGATTGCTCTTACACCCAGGATGCTCCTGCATCAGACACCTGGGGTAATTTGAGAAGTGACCCTGTCACGACTCAGGTGTGCAGAGGAAAACCAAGACGGTTAACCTCCTCCTTTGTCAGCCATGATGAATCTTCAACAGGTCATCCTTTCCACTTGACCAGATATTCTTCATATGTCCTGTTCCTTGTGCTTCTGCCAACACGACTGTCCAGTATATCTTCGATCTCTTTAGTGTCTGAACTAGTTGCTGGAATACTCCACTGTGATGCTGTAATCTCATCTTCAACACCTCCTTCATGATACTCTGTCAGATCTGAAATGTTAAACACTGGTGAAATATTTATCTTAGTAGGCAATTCTACCTCATATGCATTTCTTCAATCATGTTTCTTCAATATCCTACATGGTCCAAACTTTTTCATTTTCAGCTTGTTATATGTACCAACTGGAAACCGCTCCTTCCGCAAATGAACCATGACTTCATCACCAACTTGAAATTCCTTATACCTCCTTTTCTCATTTGCCTTAGCCTTGTACTGTGCATTCATCTTGGTAATATGCTTCCTCACCTCCCCATGGATGTTCTTCAAGTGTTATGCAAAATCCTCAGCTTCAGCACTACTTATTTCTCCTTTATCTATCTTCCTCAATTCAGATGCATTTCATGGACTACTTCCATGTACAATCTGGAATGGTGATTTACCAGTGCTTCTATTGACAAAATTATTGTATGCAAATTCTGCCTGTGGTAAAGTCAAATCCCATCCTGTTGGCTTATCTCCAACCAAATATCTCAGCAAATTTCCCAAACTTCTATTCACCACCTCTGTCTGTCCATCAGTCTGTGGATGATGTGATGAACTAAACTTCAAATCTATCTTTAACTTCTTAAACAATGTACGCCAGAAATATCCAACAAACTTAGTGTCCCGATCTGAAACTATGGTCTTTGGCAAACCATGAAGTCTCACTACTTCTCTGAAAAACAATTCTGCTACATGAACAACATCATTAGTCTTCTTGCAGGGAATGAAATGTGCCATCTTTGAAAATCTGCCAACCACTACAAAAATTGAATCATGTCCCCGCTGAGTCCTCGGTAAACCAAGAACAAAGTCCATGCTGATATCCTCCCAAGGCTTCTCTGGTACGGGTAATGACTGATACAATCCTGTATTCTGCTTCACTCCTTTCACCATCTGACATACTCTGCAACTCTGTACAAACTTCTTCACATCTTGCTGCAACTGTGGCCAATAATAATTCTCACTAACCAAACCAAGGGTTTTATCATGACCAAAATGTCTAGTCAATCCTCCGCTATGCTTCTCCTTGATGAGATTCTCCCTCATAGAACTTCGTGGAATGCACAACTGACTCCCTCTGAATAGCATATCATCATGGATGATGAAATCCAACCATTTCATCCTGTCTAGAGTAACAGGTTCTGTACAAGCTTTCTAAGCTTCACCAAAATCAGGATCCTCTAGATATAAATTCTTGAGTTCCTTGAACCCAACCACCTCAATCTGCATCTCTGTCAGCAATAGTTGCCTTCTACTAAGAGCATCTGCAACCCTGTTAGACTTTCCACTCCTATGTTTCAAAACAAATGTATAACTCTGCAAAAACTCAACCCATTTCAAATGCCTTTGATTCAATTTTTCTTGACTATTCAAATATTGCAAAGCTTGATGATTGGTATACAAAACAAACTCCTTAGGAAGTAGATAATGTATCCACTTCTTTAATGCCTGAACTATAGCATAAAATTCCTGATCATAAACATAATATTTTCTGTTGGCATCATTTAACTTCTCACTGAAATATGCAACAGGTTTACCTTCTTGGCTCATAACAGCTCCTATTGCAGTACCACTAGCATCACAATCTACTTGAAACACCTTATTAAAATCTGGAAGTGCTAAAACAAGTTATTCTGTAACTTTTTGTTTCAACAATTGAAAACTCTTTTCTGCCCCATTAGTCCACTTAAACTCTTTTCTATCCCCTCTCATTGTTTCAGTCAAGGGTCCACAAATACTACTAAAATTTCTGATAAATTTTCTGTAAAAGCTAGCCAAACCATGAAAAGATCTTACCTCAGTAGCACTCCTTGGAGTAGGCCATTCAAGGATAGCCTGTACCTTCTCTGGGTCCATTTTTAGACCTTCTATTGAAACTACAAATTCCAAATACACTATCTCTTTCTTCACAAAACTGGACTTCTTCAAATTAATCAACAATTTCTCTTCTCTCAGCTTCTCAAATACCATACGAATATGCATCATATGCTCCTCCAATGTCTTACTAAAGATCAAAATATCATCTAGGTAAACAATGACAAACTTACCCAGAAATTCTTTCAGAACCTCGTTCATGAGCTGCATGAAAGTGCTCGGTGCATTGGTTAGCCCAAAAGGTATGACTAACCACTCATATAGTCCTTCCTTTGTCTTGAAGGCAGTCTTCCATTCATCTCCTTCTCTGATCCAAATCTAGTGATATCTACTCTTTAGATCTATCTTTGAGAAATACACAGCTCCACTCAAACAATCCATAATATCATCCATTCGTGGCAATGAAAAACTATACTTGATTGTGATCTTGTTTATTGCTCTGGAATTTGTACACATCCTCCACTCTCCATTCTTCTTTGGTGCTAATACCGCTGGTACAACACAGGGACTCAGACTCTCTCGAATCAACCCTTTTTGCAATAACTCGTGTACTTGTCTGTTCAACTCTTCACTTTCTGCTGGTGTCATTCTATGTGCTGCCTTGTTTGGCAAACTGGCTTCTAGAATCAAATCCATCTGATGACTGATCTTCCTTACCAGTGGTAATCCATCAGGTACATTATCAGATACAATATCCTGAAACTCATTCAACAAATCTGCAACCTCTATAAGTACATCCTCTGCTTCTTCTTTACCAACTTTTGGAATTAAAGCAAAACACACATGCTCATGCCTCATACCATCTAGGAATTTTCTTCCATCAACAAAAGTTATTCTTGCATTACCACATACCTTTTCTTCGGTCTCCTTCAATGGCTTTAGCTTATGTCGCACTCCATCCTTTGTCAGGGAATAGGTATTCGCACGACCATCATGTACAACACATCTGTCAAACTGTCACGGTCTACCCAACAACATATGACATGCATCCATAGATATGATATCACACAATACCTCATCTTGGTATCCACCAATCTTGAACTTCACCAGGCATTGTTCATTGACCATGACCTTGTGGTCATCCTGTACCCAGGCAATCCGATATGGATGTGGGTGTTTCTATCTCTTGAGCTTCAACTTTGTCACCATCTCTTCTGACACCAAATTATCAGTGCTTCCACTATTGATAATCACATCACAACATTTACCTTCACACTTGCACCTGGTGCGAAACAAGCTCCTCCTTTGCTCAGGTTCATTCTCACCACTCAACAGGACTCTTCTGTTAATCAACGTTTCTCCTCTTTCAGCATCTTCAGAATTTGATGATCTGGCATCTTCATCTACATGTGCAACTCTGGCCTGGCTTTCATTTCTCCTGTCTATTCTGCCTTGGCGCTAAGGACATTCAAATACCCTATGACCTTCTTCTCCACAGTGAAAACATGTTCCACGGAAGCCACCTCTTCCAGATCCTTGTCCTCTTCCTCTTCCTCTCTGATCTCTATTATTCTGATCCTGGAAGCGATTGGAATTATTTCCTCCCTGATTCTGACTGCTACTAGCCTCATCCTTCTTTTTTGGATCTTCATTTCGGCCACCATATGACCGTCCACCACGACCTCTTCCATTTTGTCTGCTCTCAAACTTCTTGTTCAGCTTTTCCTCTACTTTTAGGGCAAACTGGTATGCCTCTTCAATACTGTTCATTCAAACCAGATTTAGCTCCTCCTGAATACTTGGCTTTAACCCATGAAGGTATTGGGCAACTTTCTCCTTATCAGCTTCTGCATGGCCTGTTCTGATGAGAAGTCGATAGAACTCTTCTATATACTCCTGAATAGATCTTCCTGCTTTCTTCAAACTCTGCATTTTCTTCAGTAGGTCAAGCTCATAATCAACAAGAATGAACTGTCGCTTCAATTTATCCACCATCCGATCCCATCTCATAATTTTCTCCTTTCCCCTTCTATTTCGCTCCAACTGAATCTCTTGCCACCATATCTTCGCATGAACTTTCAGTCTGGCCTTTGCAAATTTGACCCTATCAGGATCCTCAACATCTTCATACTCAAACTATTCTTCACATTCATTGATCCAGTCGATCAATTCCTCTGGGTTAAGATTTCCAGAAAATGTAGGAACCTCAATCTTAGGTCTTTTTCCAGTCTTGGAAATCGCCGGAAAAAGTCTTTCTTCCTCTTGGTTCACAATTTCAACTTCTCCTTCTTGATATTCTTCTTCGGCTTCATCCTTGCTTTCGTCTCTGACATTAAGATTCATTCCTCTACGAATCTCTTCTTGCAATACTCGCACTTGTCTTTGCAGCTCTCTAACCTCAAGTGTCACAGCACCAGCTCTTCCACCACGTTCTCTTCGTGGAGGCATTTTCGCGATGCGCGCTGAAACCCTAACCACGGTCCTGGTGCAAACTGCCTCACAGTCGGTGATTTGTTTACATACTCAAGAAAACCTCCTCTGATACCACTTGATGAAGGGTGCTCTCCTTAATACCACAAACACATAACAGAAATAGAGAAACAACAACAATAATATGCAAGAACAGAAAATTGGCTTCTTATTATCTCCACAAATGTGGAATTACAAACTTTCAGAATTACAATATGCAAAGCCACATGGGCATTCCCTTACAATATTATGTAGGAAAAAGCCTCGAACTATTACCCAGATCTACTACCCAGAACTATTCTGAACTACCTAAGACAATAATACAGCGTTCCTTATATAGGCAATTCCCCACCGCTTGGGAAGGTTCCAAAATTTTAGCCAATAAGGCCAACCAAACTTAGAATTATTTTATTTTACATTTCATTACATCATAGTCAGCTCAAGATAACCTTTGAAACCCGAACAAAAATTTTGAAGAAAATTATTTTTCGCCATTTCAGGTGGCCCAACTTCCGAAGACCATAAGTCATCACCAGTTGACCCGATCGGCTATTATAACCCCATTTCAGAAACGCCACGAAGCACTTTACAGGCTAGACCCATGCAAGCACCTTTCACCTAAATTTTTGACCTCATCCGGGGCCTCTAAAGCCTTCAAAACTGAGTTCAAAGTTTATGTACCCTGCTGCCAATACCGAAAATCTTCAATATCTTCCAATATACACTTGATCTGGCAATGAAACTTTACTGGCAGACTTATATGACCAAAATGAACCTCCAAAAAAGAAATCAGATCATTCTGAGCACATACAAAAATGACCAAAAATAGTAACTTTCCATAAATAGCAGCTTTGCACAAAATAACCCTTATTGAAAATAAAAACATAAATATTTTTGGGTGATGCAAGATTGCTCTTAGACCCAGGATGCTCCTGCATCAGAATATGAAGTAAAACTCAATACAACATGAGCTCAAATGGTCAAGACAGGGATGATAATCGGAATACACACACGTCAAAAATAAGAAACAACATGAACATAGAAAACAATATCCCAAGCCTCTATCTTTCCTAGGTCATCTAGCACCCATAAAATAGATATCCCAACAACCAAGAAAGACAAAATCATATTGTATAAAACAACCAATTTCAGTAGAAAAGTGCACGTTAATTTCTAATTAAACCATGTATCAAAATACCTAGAAAATGATCTACTTGATGTCTTTAGAATTAGCACATCTAACAGAATATCCAAGTGTCTCGTTAAATCAAATAATTAGCTATCACTAATCACATATACTAAGACAAAATTAAATGTCGATTTGACTCTACAGTTGGTTAAGTCAAATTTCTAGATCAAATAATGAACCCTAGCATTTCATTTAGTTACAACAACAATATTCTCATGAAGTTACCATAACTCCAAACAAAATATAAATATATACAATAATTAAAACTATTAAAAATTTTTCCTTATCAATTAAAAATAAACATCTAATAAATGAAAACCATCGTCCAAAAATTATTAATATAAAATAATAATTATTAATTAAAATTATTAATATAAATAAAAATCTATTAATAAAAGTTATTAATAAAAATAATTATTAAAAGTCATTAACAAAAATTATTTTAAATAAAAATAACAATAACAAAAATATTAATGGCCTAGACGCCTTACAAGTGTCACGCGGGGGGCCCTTTACGGTACCTGCACCTGCTAACACATGCAGGTGTCGTGCCTTGCATGACCTACAAGCCATGCACTGCACGCACACAGTAAAGGGGAGTGGGGTATGGGGTTTTGGTTTAAATGGTTTCCATTCTGTACTTGGTTTCCAATTTTTTATATGGTTTAAATTTCTGAAAATGGAAACCAAGTACAAAATGAGAATTTCCCCAAAAATGGAAGTATATTATTTTCACTTTATGAATAAGATAATTTTGTCTTATTCTAATTTTTTTTATTTTTCCTATTGTTTGCAAAAACATGTAATTTCTATTTGCCAATGAAATTCATTTTTCCTTTGTAAACATTTTTTTTTTTTTACTGTGGTAATATTTTCTAACTGTCATTTTTTGATAGAAATTGGGTTTTTACCCAGATTGCATTTTTCATTACCAAAATTGATTTTTTTTCAACAACCCATTTATTTATTTCCTCTATACAATAGTTTGAACTATAGCTAGTCTAATTTTTCATTTTCTAAGGTTTCTACAGTGAATTTTCTCACAAAATTTTGACAGCATAACGCTACTGTGCCAAGTCATAATATAAACTAAAATCCATAAATCTAAGGGTTTTCTAACACCCAAATTGAAAGCATAATTGAAAACATATCTATAACAATAAATCAAAACAAGTATATGAAAATACTAAAAATTCTACAGATAAAATCACAAGAAAGTTTCTTCAAACCCTACCTCAATTCCAATGCTAAAAACTGTAAAAGATTGCTTATAGAATGATGAAACTCCCAGATCTATCAACAAAAGAACTCTATCCTGCAGATCTGAATCATAGTGTATGCAAAGCCCAATTCCAGATGCAAGCAATCTTCACCTAGAAAACTCAAATACACACACAAGGCTCAAGAATCACAAAAATGACTAAAATTCTCCAAAAGCTAACTCTCCACAAATCTCCAACAACCCGATTTAATCCAAATGAATGCAAATTCCCCCTATTAAGGATTCAACTCCACCATTCATGCAAACCCTAGATGACTCACAATACCACTCCTAATCAAACTCACACTCTTAAGTTGAAACAAATTCTTAATTATTAATTAAAAATATCTTTTAATTGTGTACAACTCAACTTAGACTCCTAAAGACAAGTTGTCACCTTTTTGAAACAAATCTCATTCAAACTCAATAAAGCACAAGTTATTATTATAAACCCTCATTAAATAATTAAATATTCAATACACTATTAAATCATGAAATTTAATAATTTAATATCTAATGGACATTATAAATTTTATTTTCACATAATTAATTAATTAAAACCAAATATCTTAATATTTGATTTTTAATTAATTAATAATCATACAAAACATAGGAACTAAATTTAATATTATTTTTCAACTATAATACTAATTTTCATGAGAATAGAAAATTCCATACACAAAAAACAATAAATCAAGATCATCATATAAAACAAACAAGCTCAAGGAAGGGATTGATGCAGGAGCATCCTGGGTGTAAGAGCAATCTTGCATCACCCAAAAATATTTCTATTTTTATATTCAATAAGGGCTATTTTGTGCAGAGTTGCTATTTATGGAAAGTTACTATTTTTGGTAATTTTTGTATGTGCTCAGAATGATCTGATTTCTTTCTTGGAGCTTCATGTTGGTCATATAAGTCTGCCAATAAAGTTTCATTGCCAGATCAAGTGTATATTGGAAGATATTAAAGATTTTCGGTATTGGCAGCAGGGTACAAAAACTTTGAACTCAGTTTTGAAGGCTTTAGAGGCCCCGGATGAGGTCAAAAATTTGGGTGATGGGCGCTTGCGCGGGTCAAGCCTGTAGAGCGCTTCGTGGCATTTCTGAAATGGGGTTATAATAGCCGATCGGGTCAACTGGTGATGACTTATGGTCTTTGGAAGTTAGGCCACTTGATATGGCGGAAAATAATTTTCTTTAAAATTTCTGTTCAGGTTTCAAAGGTTATCTTGAGCCGACTATGATGTAATAAAATGTAAAATAAAATAATTCTAAGTTTGGTCGGCCTTATTGGCTAAAATTCTGGAACCTTCCCAGGCGATGGAAAGTTGCCTATATAAGGAAGGTTGTATTATTGTCTTAGGCAGTTCAGAATAGTTCTGGGTAGTAGTTCTGGGTAATAGTTCGAGGCTTTGTCCTATAGAATATTGTAAGGGAATGCCCATGTGGCTTTGCATATTGTAATTCTGAAAGTTTGTAATTCGACATTTGTGGAGATAATAAGAAGCCAATTTTCTATTCTTGCATATTATTGTTGTTGTTTCTCTTTTTCTGTTATATGTTTGTGGTATTAAGGGGAGCATCCTTCATCAAGTGGTACAAGAGAAGGTTTTTTTGAGTGTGTAAACAGATCGCTAACTGTGAGGTAGTTTGCACCAGGATCGTGGTTAGGGTTTCAGCGCGCATCGCGAAAATACCTCCACGAAGAGAACGTGGCGAAAGAGCTGGTGCTGTGACACCTGAGGTTAGAGAGCTACAGAGACAAGTGCGAGCATTGCAAGAAGAGATTCATAGAAGAATGAATCTTAATGTCAGAGACGAAAGCGAGGATGAAGCCGAAGAAGAATATTAAGAAGGAGAAGTTGAAATTGTGAACCAGGATGAAGAAAGACTTTTTCGGGCGATTTCCAAGATTGGGAAAAGACCTAAGATTGAGGTTCCTACATTTTCTGGAAATCTTAACCCAGAGGAATTGATCGACTGGATCAATGAATGTGAAGAATATTTTAAGTATGAAGATGTTGAGGATCCTGATAGGGTCAAATTTGCGAAGGCCAGACTGAAAGGTCATGCGAAGATATGGTGGCAAGAGATTCAGTTGGAGTGAAATAGAAGGGGAAAGGAGAAAATCACGAGATGGGATCGGATGGTGGATAAATTGAAGTGACAGTTCATTCCTGTTGATTATGAGCTTGACCTACTGAAGAAAATGCAAAGTTTGAAGCAAGCAGGAAGATCTGTTCAGGAGTATATAGAGGAGTTCTATCGACTTCTCATCAGAACAGGCCATGCAGAAGCTAATAAAGAGAAAGTTGCCCGATACCTTAATGGGTTAAGGCCAAGCATTCAGGAGGAGCTGAATCTGGTTCGAATGAATAGTATTGAAGAGGCATACCAATTTTCCCTAAAAGTAGAGGAAAAGCTTAACAAAAAGTTTGAGAGTAGACAAAATGGAAGAGGTTGTGGTGGACGATCTGGTGGACGGTCATATGGTGGCCCAAATGAAGATCCAAAAAAGAAGGATGAGGCCAGTAGCAGTCAGAATCAGGGAGGAAATAATTCCAATCACTTCCAGGATCAAAATAATAAAGATCAGAGAGGAAGAGGAAGAGGACAAGGATCTGGAAGAGGTGGCTTCCGTGGAACATGTTTTCACTGTGGAGAAGAAGGTCATAGGGCATTTGAATGTCCTCAGCACCAAGGCAGAACAGACAGGAGAAATGAAGGCCAGGCCAGAGTTGCACATATAGATGAAGATGCTAGATCATCAAATTCTGAAGATGCTGAAAGAGGAGAAACGTTGATTAATAGAAGAGTCCTGTTGAGTGGTGAGAATGAACCTGAGCAAAGGAGGAGCCTATTTCGCACTAGATGCAAGTGTGAGGGTAAATGTTGTGATGTGATTACTGATAGTGGAAGCACTGACAATTTGGTATCAGAAGAGATGGTGACAAAGTTGAAGCTCAAGAGACAGAAACACCCACATCCATATCAGATTGCCTGGGTGCAGGATGACCACAAGGTCATGGTCAGTGAACAGTGCCTGGTAAAGTTCAAGATCGGTGGGTACCAAGATGAGGTACTATGTGATATCATCTCTATGGATGCATGCCATATGTTATTGGGTAGACCGTGGCAGTTTGACAGATGTGCTGTACATGATGGTCGTGCGAATACCTATTCCCTGACAAAGGATGGAGTGCGACATAAGCTAAAACCATTGAAAGAGACTGAAGAAAAGGTATGTGGTAATGCAAGGATAACTTTTGTTGATGGAAGAAATTTTCTAGATGGTATGAGGCATGAGCATGTATGTTTTGCTTTAATTCCAAAAGCTGGTAAAGAGGAAGTAGAAGATGTTCTTGTAGAAGTTGCAGATTTGTTGAATGAGTTTCAGGATATTGTATCCGATAATGTGCCTGATGGATTACCACCAGTCAGGAAGATCAGTCATCAGATGGACTTGATCCCAAGAGCGAGTTTGCCGAATAAGGCAGCACACAGAATGACACTTGCAGAAAGTGAGGAGTTGAACAGACAAGTACATGAGTTGTTACAGAAAGGATTGATTCAAGAGAGTCTGTGTCCCTGTGCTGTACCAGTGGTATTAGGACCAAAGAAGAATGGAGAGTGGAGGATGTGTACAGATTCTAGAGCAATAAACAAGATCACAATCTAGTACAGGTTTCCATTGCCACGAATGGATGATATTATGGATTGTTTGAGTGGAGCTGTGTATTTCTTAAAGATAGATCTGAAAAGTGGATATCATCAGATTCAGATCAGAGAAGGAGATGAATGGAAGACTGCCTTCAAGACAAAGGAAGGACTGTATGAGTGGTTAGTCATGCCTTTTGGGCTAACCAATGCACCGAGCACTTTCATGCAGCTCATGAATGAGGTTCT
The DNA here is from genome assembly GCA_027943335.1 of Chamaecyparis obtusa. Classification (NCBI taxonomy): domain Eukaryota; kingdom Viridiplantae; phylum Streptophyta; class Pinopsida; order Cupressales; family Cupressaceae; genus Chamaecyparis; species Chamaecyparis obtusa. The sequence goes on along the minus strand of BSBK01002251.1, from coordinate 170,995 downwards.
GAAAGAATTTATGGGTAAGTTTGTCATTGTTTACCTAGATAATATTTTGATCTTTAGTAAGACATTGGATGAGCATATGATGCATATTCGTATGGTATTTGAGAAGTTGAGAGAAGAGAAATTGTTGATTAATTTGAAGAAGTGCAGTTTTGTGAAGAAAGAGTTAGTGTATTTAGGATTTGTAGTTTCAGCAGAAGGTCTAAAAATAGACCCAGAGAAGGTACAGGCTATCCTTGAATGGCCTACTCCAAGGAGTGCTACTAAGGTAAGATCTTTTCATGGTCTAGCTAGCTTTTACAGAAAGTTTATCAGAAATTTTAGCAGTATTTGTGGACCCTTGACTGAAACAATGAGAGGGGATAGAAAAGAGTTTAAGTGGACTAATGGGGCAGAAAAGAGTTTTCAATTGTTGAAACAAAAAGTTACAGAATAACTTGTTTTAGCACTTCCAGATTTTAATAAGGTGTTTCAAGTAGATTGTGATGCTAGTGGTACTGCAATAGGAGCTGTTATGAGCCAAGAAGGTAAACCTATTGCTTATTTCAGTGAGAAGTTAAATGATGCCAAGAGGAAATATTCTATTTATGATCATGAATTTTATGCTATAGTTCAGGCATTAAAGAAGTGGAGACATTATCTACTTCCTAAGGAGTTTGTTTTGTATACTGATCATCAAGCTTTGCAATATTTGAATAGTCAAGGAAAATTGAATCAAAGACATTTAAAATGGGTTGAGTTTTTGCAGAGTTATACATTTGTTTTGAAACACAGGATTGGAAAGTCTAATAGGGTTGCAGATGCTCTTAGCAGAAGGCAACTATTGCTGACAGAAATGCAGATTGAAGTGGTTGGGTTCAAGGAACTCAAGAATTTGTATCCAGAGGATCCTGATTTTGGTGAAGCTTGGAAAGCTTGTACGGAACCTGTTACTCTAGACAGGATGAAATGGTTGGATTTCATCATCCAGGATGATATGCTATTTAGAGGGAGTCAGTTGTGCATTCCACGAAGTTCTATGAGGGAGAATCTCATCAAGGAGAAGCATAGTGGAGGATTGGCTGGACATTTTGGTCGTGATAAAACCCTTGCTTTGGTTGGTGAGAATTATTATTGGCCACAATTACAGCACGATGTGAAGAAGTTTGTACAGAGTTGCAGAGTATGTCAGATGGTGAAAGGAGTGAAGAAGAATACAGGGTTGTATCAACCATTACCTATACCAGAGAAGCCTTGGGAGGATATCAGCATGAACTTTGTTCTTGGTTTACCGAGGACTCAGCGGGGACATGATTCAATTTTTGTGGTAGTTGATGGATTTTCAAAGATGGCACATTTCATTCCCTGCAAGAAGACTAATGATGTTGTTCATGTAGCAGGATTGTTTTTTAGAGAAGTGGTGAGACTACATGGTTTGCCAAAGACCATAGTTTCAGATTGAGATACTAAATTTGTTGGATATTTCTGGCGAGCATTGTGGAAGAAGTTGAAGATAGATTTGAAGTTCAGTTCATCACATCATCCACAGACTGATGGACAAACAGAGTTGGTGAATAGAAGTTTGGGAAATTTGCTGAGATGTTTGGTTGGAGATAAGCCAAGAGGATGGGATTTGATTTTACCATAGGCGGAATTTGCATACAATAATTCTATCAACAGGAGCACTGGTAAATCACCATTCCAGATTGTATATGGAAGTAGTCCAAGAAATACATCTGAATTGAGGAAGATAGATAAAGGAGAAATAAGTAGTGCTGAAGATGAGGATTTTGTAGAACATTTGAAGAACATCCATGAGGAGGTGAGGAAGCATATTACCAAGATGAATGCACAGTATAAGGCTAAGGCAGATGTGAAAAGGAGGCATAAGGAATTTCAGGTTGGTGATGAAGTCATGGTTCATTTGCGGAAGGAGCAGTTTTCGGTTGGTACATATAACAAGTTGAAAATGAAGAAGTTTGGACCATGTAAGATACTAAAGAAACATGATTCAGGAAACGCATATGAGGTAGAATTGCCTACCGAGCTAAATATTTCACCAGTGTTTAATATTTCAAATTTGACAGAGTATCATGAAGAAGGTGTTGAAGATGAGGTTGCAGCAGCACAGTGGAATATTTCAGCAACCAGTTCAGATATCAAGGAGACTGAAGACATACTGGATAGTCGTGTTGGCAGAAGCATAAGGAATAGGACATATGAAGAATATTTGGTCAAATGGAAAGGATGACCTGTTGAAGATTCATCATGGCTAACAAAGGAGGAGGTTAACCGTCTTGGTTTTCCTCTGCACACCTGAGTCGTGACAGGGTCACTTCTCAAATTACCCCAAGTGTCTGATGCAGGAGCATCCTGGGTGTAAGAGCAATCTTGCATCACCCAAAAATATTTCTATTTTTATATTCAATAAGGGCTATTTTGTGCAGAGCTGCTATTTATGGAAAGTTACTATTTTTGGTAATTTTTGTATGTGCTCAGAATGATCTGATTTCTTTCTTGGAGGTTCATGTTGGTCATATAAGTCTGCCAATAAAGTTTCATTGCCAGATCAAGTGTATATTGGAAGATATTGAAGATTTTTGGTATTGGCAGCAGGGTACAGAAACTTTGAACTCAATTTTGAAGGCTTTAGAGGCCCCAGATGAGGTCAAAAATTTGGGTGATGGGCGCTTGCGCGGGCCAAGCTTGTAGAGCACTTTGTGGCATTTCTGAAATGGGGTTATAATAGCCGATCGGGTCAACTGGTGATGACTTATGGTCTTCGGAAGTTGGGCCACCTGATATAGCGGAAAATAATTTTCTTCAAAATTTCTGTTTAGGTTTCAAAAGTTATCTTGAGCCGACTATGATGTAATAAAATGTAAAATAAAATAATTCTAAGTTTGGTCGGCTTTATTGGCTAAAATTCTGAAACCTTCCCAGGCGGTGGAAAGTTGCCTATATAAGGAAGGCTGTATTATTGTCTTAGGCAGTTCAGAATAGTTCTGTGTAGTAGTTCTGGGTAATAGTTCGAGGCTTTGTCCTACAGAATATTGTAAGGGAATGCCCATGTGGCTTTGCATATTGTAATTCTGAAAGTTTGTAATTCCACATTTGTGGAGATAATAAGAAGCCAATTTTCTGTTCTTGCATATTATTGTTGTTGTTTCTCTTTTTCTGTTATGTGTTTGTGGTATTAAGGGGAGCATCCTTCATCAGGGATCCATGAACTTTGTCAATCTAACAAATTTGGATAGGGTAGTCAACAGATACTTGTCCAATCCTAGGACAAATGAGCCTAGGTTAGGGTTTTAGATCCGTATATTATCTCCCCTCTCTTACCATTTGAGATATTGTGATAGGGCATGCTCATCCTGACAATTTAGGGAAGTCAATGCCTGGTACCTACAAACCTGCATACAAAATTTGCATGTACATAAATATATAAATATATAATAGAAAATGGTGGGGATCAGCCGATCGTGTGGATCTCGCAACCAAGTAACTATGACTCCATCTCTAAACCACATCAGGCACGTCAAAGAGAAATGTAAAACAAACACATCAACCATACACATGCAAGTATGGGGTCAATATCAATGATTTCCTAACATATAATCTTTCATCATAACATTTATAAAATAGGACTAGGGGCGGGGTACTACAAAAAGTATTGGAATAAGGATTAGAAGCATGTAAATGTGATGATGGTATTGTAATACTACATGATGTTGCAATATCTCATATTTCTCTTGGATGATAAACTACTACTAGAAAGTTTTTTGGGTCATTGAAGGATGTTAAAGTGTGAATTTGTACATAAGAGCTTTGTTGGCTTCTAATAAGAATTATTTGCATTGAATCTCCACATTTTTTGTTATAATATTGCAATTTTTGGAACATAGATTGTATGGGTTGTGGAAGTTATACTCCAATCCATTCAATTATTTATTGTTGTCACAAATGTCTTTGGTGTATGCAATATGTAGATAATTTGAGTGTCTATCAAAATTGGTGTGGAAAATGATATGCATTTCTTTGCCTTTATATTCCATGTGTTATGGCTTGGAGGAAATGCTTAAAATATTTTTTGTAATTTCTCAATTTAAATCTTTGGTAATGATTTTTACCAAAAGTATATTTTATAACTTGGTGTGTTTGATTGCTTTTTTTCTTGGCTTTCTAGTTATTTTATGTTCAAAGAAACTTTTCTATGTGGTCCACATGATAGAGGTTAATTTTCTAGTGTTGCATTATATTTTGAGTTTCTTTCATGTGTAACTTGTGGATGTCTAGTTGTAGGGGTCCTTATTCTTGGTTGATTTTTACATTCAGGGTTTTCACCAACATTGTAGATTGAGATGTGTTGTTTTGAGGTCATGAATTCATCAGGATGATCTACATTGTGAAATTTCAATTTCATGTTATGTTTTTGGACCAACTAGTAAAGGATTATGCACTACATCTATGTGTTACCTTGTTGCTAACTTTAAAATTTGTGTCTCAATGTATTTATTATTTTGGATACATTAAAATTTTTAATAAGACATTGTAGGTCCTCTCTTTCTCATAGTTTGAAGTGTTTTTTCCACACAGACCAATTAAGGAAGGTCTACGATTGAAAAATATGGATATCAGAAGGCTCCTAAGTTTGATGGTTCAAACTTTAGACTTTGTAATGTAATAATGTAAGCACATTTAACCTCATTAGGATTCAAAATGTGGAACTCTATCATATATGGTTATTCTCCTACTCTTGTTCTCTCTATATAGATGCAAAAAAAATTAGGGCATATGAAAATAATGGGAAATAAATGGATGCAACTTTAAATGGGCTTGTATATCCAAAACTAGTGAATATGATGCATTACCATACTACTAAATAAATTTAGGATAAGATAAATAAAATATATGATGGAGATATTAAGGTTAAATAAATGAAAGTGCAAAAATTTGAAAATTAGATTTGAAACTCTAAGGATGGAAGAAGATAAAGATATTTCTAGCTAATTCTTTGAGTATATGATGTGGTACATGAAATTAGAGATATTACTTAATAATAAAATTAAGATGAGATTGTGAATATGACACTTAGATCTCTTCCTATAAGCTATATTCACAAGTTTTATACTATTGAGAAAATTAATAACTTGGATCATTATTGAGTGGATAATGTGTATGGTGTTCTAACTGAATTTGAGATGAAAGATATTGAAAAAGATTCTCCTAAAAGGGAGGTAGTGTTTAAGGTTTGTAAGAAGGTAGATAATGATGTTAATCAATTTTATGGCTTTGATGAAGTTGAAGAAAACTTTGTAAAAAGGTTACATAAAGTAACTAGCCAGAAAAATGTTGTTAGATAACTGAGAGGGGGGTGAATCAGTTAAGCCTAGTTATCCTACAATCCCAAATACTCTTAGATGTTTATAAAAAAACTTTCAAACTAATTAATCAACTCAATAAAACATCAATGGTGCCTTTCTCTTCATCTACCGATTACTAGTAAATTAAGTATTGAGTTTACCGATCAATCTAGTTATTGTAATATGTAAAGTAGAATAACAATTCAACACATCCATACACATATAAAACATTGATTTTTAACGTGGAAATCCTATTAGGGGAAAAACCACATACTTTTGGTAACCCAAAATAATTCACTCTTCTAACGTGAGCTCGGTTAAGAGCCAAACCTATTAAAAGTTACAAAACACATTGTGAGGTGTGACCTAGTTAGAGGATTTATCACTAACAATTCTCCCTTGACCAAATATTCACTATGGGGTCAACAAGAAAACAATCAACATTCATTGAATTTCATATTAAAATATAAAGTCTATTAAGTCCCACTCGGTTAAGAGATTTATTTGTAGCAATGGTTAAACTGATACAGTAATGATCTGACTCAAATACAACTTGATTTGGAGATTTTCAGATCTATGCTAAGCTCAAAAATACCTATGATCAATAATCTATCCAATCTCTTTGTTTCCTCCAACTCTTTTCTGCTTGGTAATTTATTTCTCTAACGCTCGGTGTTATCTGCAAAATTCTTTGGTTCTATCTTTAACCAGTTTAATCAGCTTTGCATGAATTCAATATTTTTTCATGAATTCTCATGAAGTAGACTCAATAATGAATCTCTCATCTCTTTATATAGACATCATAAACCATTTTATTCCTATCCATAGATTTTACCTCTTAATCTTTACTCTTGATTTTTCTGCTTTAACATTCCTCAGTAGTTGTGTCAATAACACGTTTCATTCTCCTTCACCTAATCATCTTTGAATTTTGTTAGTCATTTGATCATCATTACAAACATTATCATTTACCAAAAAAACATAATTAATTTTCTAGCTCATCATCTTTAGTCGATAGTCATATAAGTTCCATTTATTTCATTTACTTGGTCAATACCATAATGCGTTGGTGATAACTAGCTCAATCAAAACAATACTCAGTATACACTACACTTGCTCAGTGTTGTAAAGTATAAAATGTGGATGGGGTCCTAGAACAATGGTTTTCACATAAAAGAGACCCCAAAGGCAATATTTTACACATACATTTGAATTGTAAGGGAAAATACTTTAAATTAGATAAAATAAGATAGATACCTCATGATGAAATTAATTTGGAGATACCTATTTTCTGGTGTGTGTGTGTGTGTGTGTGTGTACTTTTGGGCAATTCTGCAACCTGTTTCAGACTGGAAATGCCGAGACAAAGAAAACCCAAAAATCATTTATCTTTCTGACAGCTGGTATTCTTTCACCCTCATAAAAGGTCAAAGGCTACATTTTTTTTTGAAGGTCGATTTTGACTTTGTTTGCAGATCCTGAAAGTTCGGCGAAAAGGGTATCCAAATTTACTCTCAAATCCGAAATTCCACACATGTACCTACAAGAAAAAGAGGATTTTTGTTGTATGTTTGGGGGGTTTGCCTTGGTCAAACCCCAATTTGGAATCAACCTTAAAATTTGAATTGAAATGGAGAATGCTAGCAAGTAGTAGAAGTAGATCTAACAACGAAGCTATGATATTCAATAGATATGCAAATTGTATTTGAAATGTAATCAAGTATGTTAATATGAAAGCTTGAACATAACATCAACAAATGTAAATCAAACATCCATGCTTGTATGCTTGGAATCCACCTTGAGGGAAGAATGAATGGATCTTTAAGATGAACAAAAAGATCTTGAAGGAAGATCACACCATCATAATGGCTAGATCTAGGGTTTGAATGATGAATCTTGAATGCTTGAACTAAATCCCTTCAATGGCTTGAATGCTTGAATCCTTGATCTTCAATGGAGAACTTGGATGGAGAAGAGGACTTGAATGCTTGAATGGATGCTTGCTTGATGAAATGATTTCTTGATCTCCTTGCTTGAGAGTGCTTGAGCATGAAAATTTGATGTGAAAATGAGAGAGGAAGGCTTCCTTTTATAGTGATCCAGGGCATAATCCTCTAGAGGGGCCACCTTGGGGAATTAAATTCCAATTAGGCCTCAACCCTTTAGGAATGGACCTAAATTAAATATAATTTAAGGGTTTACCATTTTTGGAGACCAAAATAGTGGACCCGAAAGCAGGAAAACAATTATTTCTAAAACCCGACAATCGGAGATCTCGAGACCTTGAAATTTGAACCCAAGGTCAAAGATGAGCTTGATCCTAACCTAGTCAAGTTCAAGGTCTAATTTTACCCCTTTAGGTGGACTTTGAACCCTTTAGGTTGACTTTGACCTTAAGGGTACATATTTTAGGGTCTCAGTCAGAGTGAGAAACATGAGGTCACGGGGGTGCCCAGAGACCTAGAAATGATGACAGAATAGGGTAGAGTGCCAAGGAAAGGCACAAATTCCTATGATGAACATGATGAAGTCCAGGAGGAATTATTTGTAAGTCCTAACTAGAAAATAGAGCCATAGAAGAGGGAAATTAAGGAGAATCCTCAGGATCCTAACCCTAATTTCACCTAGAATGAAGGAATCAAGTGCAAAAAAGAAGTGGAATGTAGGGAGAAAGCCAGATCCAAGAAAAGATCAATTCAAGGCATTAGACATGACCTCAAACCACTTACTTGGAGGGATAAATTCTCTTAACATGGAAGTGCTTCCATTTTAAGATGATACATTAAGCCCCCACTTTAGCAAGAGTATGGACTCGATGCAAACTCTTGGTAAAGGAGAAAAAAGAGGAGATACAAGTGGATTTGCAATGAGATAAAATAAAACTCAGCTAAGGACATAAGCCCCCAAACTAAGGATTCTTTAACTCAACATACATGCATGAGGGTGCAAAAAGAGAAAACCAAAAGAACATGGGTTAGCACTAAACAACCCAAATCAATTAGCATAAGAAACCTCGCTAAGAAATATTTCTCATACTAATATCATATTTGGAAAGCCATCATAAAAGCATAAATGATTACATAAGAAAGACAAGAGCAACACTATAAATAACATAGGTTCATGATCCAATCCTACTAGCATGAAAGAAAAAAGAGAGAAAAGAGATAGTGATTACCTTGCCCAATAAGATGCCCACCTTACCATGAATCACCCTAGAGGGAGAGCCCAACAGGTTCACCCATAAACTATGCTTGCAATTGTAATGCATCTTTTGATAGCTTTTGGAATATCCATAGATCTACCATCATGTATCACTATGAATATGAAATGTGTGTCTCCTTAGGATTTAGCAACTTATGTGTATTACCTTCAGAAAATTTAGCATATTGGAAATGAGTATCCCTGCAGGATTTAGCAACTTATGTGCGTTACCTTCAAATGATTTAGCATATTTGAAATTGGAAATGTGTGTTACCTTCCAAGATTTAGCATAATGAAAATTGAAAAATGAGTGTCTCTTCAGGATTTAGCAACTTATGTGCATTACCTTCCAAGATTTAGCATGCTACAAAACAAAAGGTTAGAAAAAAAATACATAATATAGAACGAGGGAGGCCATATATATGCCCCCCTCCTTAATATGGAAAAAACATACTATTTTGACATTCTAAGGAAAGAAAATAACAAGGATAAAGCCTTCTTCAGCATCAAGACAATATCCACAGACAACACCCAGTCCAAGCTAAGAAGGTCATAGCTCCTATGAGGCCATGGAAGGGACGAATGCAAAGAGATATCATGCAAGAAGTGAAAAAGTAACCATTGTGAGGGATAGCACACTATTCAGTTTCCAAGGTGAGAGATTTATCAACCATGGAAACCCAATCTCAAACAATGAAATCGGTTGTGATCAAGGAAAAAGATCCTCAATGCAAACCAAAATGTTCATGTATAATTGGATATCACATAATAGATAGATACTGCTTAACCAAGGAAAGAGGTTAATCCTGGAAAGATAGAAATGAAGGAGATGACATCCTTTCCCCCCAAGTGTAGGAACAAGGATGGAAAGGGACCTATTATATCACTCACAACGCTATGCAAGACAACAAGCCCCCAAGTATTAGGCTAACATTGTTTACATAATGTGGAGCTCCATAATAGGAACATAGATGTTATTTAGAAAAAATAGTATTGAAATACAACTCATGATCACATGATATATAAATAACATTACTATTAATGAGCTACCTAATCTTATAATGTAAAGCATGACATTCATTAGTAGAGTGATCATGAAATCTATGATATAAACAAAAAGGAAGAGTCTTCAAGTGTAGACTACATTTATTTTTGCGTTTAGGTCTAGTAATCATCTTAGCACAAAGGAGTTTAGGCAAAAGAACTTCTCAGTCGAATTCCTTCACATTTTCATCATGTTTTGAAGTGTTATTCAAGATGTTGTTAACATTTTTTTTTTTTGAGGATTAAATCCTAATCCATAATAATGCTCATGCCCCCCAGTGTGTAAGGGCATTTGAATTCCTTGTTTATGCTTACCACATTCCTGACCATTAAATCCTTGTTTAACAAGGAAATAATAAATAGGTCCATAACAAGAAGCCATATTAGAAGGAGTCAATGGAACTGCAATAGTCACAATATCATCCTTAGTAGATTTGATAGATTCATTGTGGGTAGAAGCAGTGACAAAGTTATTATGAAGGGCTTTAGAAGTAAAAAATTGTTCAAATTCTCTTTGTTTCTTCATAAAATCAAGATCATTAACTTTATATTCTCCAATAAAGGTAGGATTAAAATCCAAGGTTCCCCAATCATCGTCAAGAAGAGCATTAGAGGAAGAAGGATTACTATTAGGAACAGGAGTAGTGTAAGTGTGAATATTCATACAAGGATTAGGTGCATCATCCGCATGAAGTGAATACATCTTGTTATTATGTATAAACTTGACTTTACGGTGAAGGGTGGAAGGAACGACATACATCTCATGCAACCAAGGTCTACCCAAAAGAAGGTTATAATTGAGAGGTCCAGGCATAACATGAATAGGTGTATTCAGGATGACCGGTCCTACTTTGATAGGTAAGGTAATGATGCCTAAAGTGTTCTTAGCAATGTTATCAAAGCCACGTATAGGAACATTGTCAGGTTGAATAGTTGAAAGATCAGTGTTAATTGCTTTGAGCATGTCCATGATACAAAAATTAAGCCCAGATCCATTATCAATCAAGGTCCTATGAATGATACTTTTATTGATAGAAACAACAACCATAAGAGCATCATACTGATTCTAAACTTCTTTAGAAGGTAAATCCTTTTGAGTAAATACAATGTCAAGAGGACTCGGGGTAGCATGCATGCATTGTAAGAAGTTATTGATGTTCTCTTGATTAGGAGGTGGAGTAGGACAAGTTGCTAGAGATTTTTTCAAGGCTTCATAGTAGGTAGGTGAAGTTTGAAGAAGCTCCCATAAAGAAATCTTGGCAGGGGTATTTTGCAATTGAGTTATCAAATCATACTCCTTGCTAGGAAGATGGGGTGGAGGAGGAAGAATAGGTTGAGAAGGTGGCAAAGAAGTAGAAACCACTGGATTAGGTTGAGGGTTATTCCTTGTACAATATGTGTGAGCTATAGAATCTTGATCGTTGAAAGACTCCATAGGTTTACCTTTGATAGTAATCTGAGGGAAACCTTTGACAGTCAACAAGGGTTTGGTATAAACCATTTTAGTTGTCTCAACACTACAAATAGATTCACAAGAAGGAAGAAAAGAGAACATCCTAGGAGGAGATGAGGTAAGATCTTGATTCTCCATAGGATAATCACTAAAAGGGAGAGCATTAAGGGAATTCATATCATTCTCCACTAATGCCTCATCACTAGAAGGAATCTCAAATGGAGGTAAAGCATCTATAATATCATCTTCTTTCACTAAAATATCTACATAAGGGGAGTATGTTTTAGAAAAAGAGTTATTATCATGTATGAATATGTCATCCTCTTGTATTAAAGTGTCTTCATGAGGAGGGGATAAATCAATGTCATTATCCAAGGGATCATCCACAATGGTGTCATGAGGAAGAGAGTAATCAACATCCAAATCCAAAGGTTCATCCCAAATAGGGGGATTATCATTCCTATCAATAAAGCACATTGTAGGATCCCTAGAGAGGAAAGAAGGTAAATTATATTCTAAAGTAGGTTCATAGAAAAGACATATATTAGGAGAAGAATTAACATCAATCCTCAACTCACCTCCATAAAGAGAAATATGATGGATAGATAGATTAAAGTCATCTTCTTGCTCTAATATATCCTTACAAGGAAATTCAAAAGAGGACAAAGAAACATCACACGCACTAGATAAAGTCTTTCTAGGTGTAACATCATGCAATGGTAAAGTAAGAGGAGGTTTTTGTGTAATCCCAAAAGTTATAGAAGAACATTTGGAAAATATTTGAAACAACTTGTGCTACATGATAACAACTAAAGAAATGCATAGATCTAGATATATCCCAATGCATTCAAATGAAACTTATAAGCATGAAAATGAAATCAAACACAATAGGGCATCTAATTCCACAAAGCAATGTAAATGTTTTTGTATTTTTGAAGAAATTTTGCAATTTTTTTGTATTTTTAAAATATAAATGCAAGAGCATAAAAGAATTCTACTCTTATTGTAAGATCTAACACAAAATGCAAATCTAACACCAAAAAGAAAGAGTTGTCATAAACGGGTTCACCAAAATGTATAAGTGAAGGTGAACACACAAGATAATAGAAATGGAGATCTAACATAATAGGGCATCTAAATCCACAAAAGAAAGGGGTAAGTATGTTGGGTTCACCAAAATGTAAAGTATAAAATGTGGATAGGGTCCTAGAACAATGGTTTGCACATAAAAGAGATGCCAAAGACAATATTTTACACATACATTTGAATTGTAAGGGAAAATACTTGAAATTAGATAAAATAAGATACATACCTCATGATGAAATTAATTTAGAAATACCTATTTTCTGGTGTCTATGTGTACTTTCAGGCAATTCTACAACCTATTTCGGACTGGAAATGTTGAGACGAAGAAAACCTAGAAATCATTTATCTTTCTGATAGCAGGTAGTCTTTGACCCTCATAAAAGGTTAAAGGCTACATTTTTTGTTTGAAGGTCAATTTTGACTTTGTTCGTATATCCTGAAAGTTTGGCTAAAAGGATATCCAAATCCGCTCTCAGATTTGAAATTCCACACATGTACCTGCAAGAAAAAGAGGGTTTTTGTTGTTTGTTTGGGGGGTTTGCCTTGGTCAAACCCCGGTTTGGAATCAACCTTAATATTGAAATTGAAATTGATAATGCTGGAAAGTAGTAGAAGTAGATCTAACAACGAAGCTATGATATTCAATAGATATGCAAATTGTATTTGAAATGTAATCAAGTATGTTAATATGAAAGCTTGAACATAACATCAACAAATGTAAATCAAACCTCCAAGCTTGTATGCTTGGAATCCACCTTGAGGGAAGAATGAATAGATCGTGAAGATGAAAAAAATGATCTTGAAGGAAGATCACACCATCATAATGGCTAGATCTAGGGTTTGAATGATGAATCTCGAATGCTTGAACCAAATCCCTTCAATGGCTTGAATACTTGAATCCTTGATATTCAATGGAGAACTTGGATGGAGAAGAGGACTTGAATGCTTGAATGGATGCTTTCTTGATGAAATGATTTCTTGATCTCCTTGCTTGAGAGTGCTTGAGCATGAAAACTTGATGTGAAAATGAGAGAGGAAGGCTTCCTTTTATAGTGATCTAGGGCACAATCTTCTAGAGGGGACACCTTGGGGAATTAAATTAAAATTAGGCCTCAACCCTTTAGGAATGGACCTAAATTAAATATAATTTAAGGGTTTACCATTTCAGACACCAAAATAACAGACCCGAAAGTGGGAAAACAATTATTTTCGAAACCCGACAACCGGAGATCCTGGGACCTTTAAATTTGAACCTAGGGTCAAAGATGAGCTTGATCCTAACCTAGTCAGGGTTGAGGTCAACTTTGACCTTAAGGGCACAGATTTCAGGGTCTCAGTCAGAGTGAGAAACAAGAGGTCCCGAGGGTGCCCGAAGACCTAGAAATGATGGCTGAACAGGGTAGAGTGCCAAGGAAAGGCAAAAAATCCTATGATGAACATGATGAATTCTAGGAGGACCTATTTTTAAGTCCTACGTAGAAAATAGAGCCATAGAATAGGGAAATTAAGGAGAATCCTTGGGATCCTAACCCTAATTTCACCTAGAATGAAGGAATCAAGTGCAGAAAAGAAGTGGAAAGTAGGGAGAAATCCAGATCCAAGAAAATATCAATTCAAGGTATTCGACATGCCCTCAAACCACTGACTCGGAGGGCTAAATTCTCTTAACATGGAAGTGCTTCCATTTTAAGACAATACAAGTGTATACTAAATTCTTCATTTACCGACCACATAAACTTGTTCATTTTTTATCTTCAATCCATAATAGATTCATGTAATACAATAAAATTACTAACATAATTACATAGACTCATCAATAAGTTACACAATGAATACAATATCCATATCTTTCTCATTCCTTCATTATTGTTTCCTTCTGAAGATGTTTTTAACCATCATGATAAGTATAGTCAAAGCTAGTTGACATCAATTACAATACATTTACTAATTTAATATCTTACATACACATTAATAGCTTAGTGATCATTAATCATTATTTTTTAAATGTCAAATCCATTGTCAAACTCTACCTCAAGATATTCAATCAGTTGTAGTCTATTAATCTCTCCCTTTGGCATTGATGACAACACAATATGAAAGATGCCATAGAATACCAAACATCTATTCTACAACTCTATATGAGAATGTTGTAACTTAGTAAGCTCTCCCTAGCTTTTACATTTAATACATTTAATCACTACACAACATTAATACTCTCCATGGAGTCTCTTTCCCTACAGATTTAATCTCTCCCTATAGATCAATGTTTCATTGAATCTTATCTCCCTTTGAAAACAATGCCAAAAAGAAAATAAATAGCTCTTCAATAGCCAAATTAATATATCTATTCTTTGGTTCAAATCAAGTACCTTGCATGTACTGATATGCAGTTATAGTTTGTCTTTCATCTTTCAGTTTTCACAACCTCAAGAAACCCAAAATGTGAACATCATGCATCAACATCATTTGATATTTTGATAAAGTGTAGGTTTGATGCAACCTCCTATTCACCTTAGTGACCGATAGATGAGATATATCCCTAGTCTACTCCTCAAGTACTCAAATGTGTCCTTAGGTATGGGTTTAGTACATATGTCAGCAAGTTGCTCTTGTGATTTCACATACTCTAGTATTACTTTCTTTTATTGTACTTGTTCCCTCAATTAGTGATACTTTATAGATATATTCTTTGTCTTTTCATGTATCATGAGATTCTTAGAAATAAACATTTCACTCGTGTTATCACAATATATTATCATTGGGTTAGTGATCTCTTCATTTATACCTTCCAAAAGTTATTTTATCCATGCAATGTTAGAACAATTAGTAGCAACAACAACATATTATTATTTTGCAGTGGACTGAGAAATGCATCATTGTTTCTTACTTATTCAAGTAACTAATCTTTCTCCCAAAAAGAATGCTCCACTAGTAGTTATCTTTCTATGATCAATGTTTCCAGCCCAATCCGCATCTATGTAAACTTTTAGTTCAAAATTGCCTTCTTTCTAGTACCATAAACCAGAGTTTTTAGTGTTTTTTGAAAGTATCTCAAAATTCTTTTTATAGTGATCATATGTGATTCTTTAGGATTAGAAAAACATCTAGCTATAATTCCAACCACATGTGCAATATCTGGTCTACTATGCACAATATACATCAATTTACCAATCATTGATCTATACAATGTCTGATTTACCTCGGTTGTCTTGTCATCCTCTGTCAATTTGCATCTAGTGACAATAGGGTTACCCGACTTGTTTTGAGTCCTCCATACTGAATGTCTTCAATACTTCTTTTATGTACTTTGATTGAGTAATGTATATGCCTTCATTCTGTTGTAAAATTTGCAAGCCAAGGAAAAATTTGATTTCTCCAAACAGTGACATTTCAAATTCATTTCTCATTTTATTAGCAAATGATTTGTATAGGTTATCGTCTCCTCCAAATATGATATCATCAACAAAAATTTCAGCAATAAGAATCTTGTCATCAGTTTCACCTTTTAAATACAAATTGTTGTTGTCACTTGTTCTAACAAATCCAATACTTATAAGAAATGAGTGTAGTCTTTCACACCATGCTCTTGATGCTTGTTTCAGTCCATATAATGCTTTTCAAAACATACATACCATATTCCTCTGATTAGGATCAACAAACCCTTTAGGTTGTTCAATGTATACCTCGTCTTCAAGTATTCCATTCATAAATGCAGATTTAACATCCATCTGATAAACTTTAAATCCTTTGTAAGAAACATATGCAAGAAATATTATAACTCCTTCAAGTCTAGAAATGGGTGCACAAGTCTCACCATAGTTAATACCTTCTTCTTGTGTATACCCTTTTCATACTAGTTTTTCCTTATTCCTAGTGACATATCCATTTTCATTCAATTTGTTTCTTAATATCCATTTGGTTCTAATTACAATCTTGTCTTTCATTTTTGGTATGAATGTCCATGTTTTTTTTTTGTATCTAATCAATTTCTTCATTCATGGCCTTAATCCATTCATCATTTTCAAGTGCATCTTAAACAATTTTTTGTTCAAATTCACAAACTAAGCATGTGTTGTCTCTCAACTTACTTTGTGTCATCATTCTATCTTTCTTATCTACAATAATCTAGTTTTGTGGATGATGTCTCCTTACATATCTTGAAAGTACAGGTTCAGTTCTCCATTCTTCATTGTGTTCTCCACTCAGTGCATGATCATGATCTTCATCAGTAATAGTTAGATTAATCTCATTCTATATAAAATGATTCTCGGTAGCATTACCCTGTTGCTTGGTAATGCCAGGTTGTTTCTCTGGCAGAGTGCTAGGTTCCTCTATGTAAAAAAATCTACCATTTTCTTTCGGTTCCTTTTTATTTTCTTCATCATCCTTCTCAGCAAATTCGTCAACTCTCACATTTTCACTTTCAATCATCTTGTTAGTAGACTTATTCAAACATTTGTAAGCTTTTCTCTTAGTAGAATATCCTAATAATATTCCTCCATCACCTTTTGAATCGAATTTCCCATTTCTATCATCTTTCAGAATGTAACATCTGCTTCCAAATATTCTAAAATAACTTACATTAGGTGTGTAACCATACCATAATTCATAAGGTGTCTTGTTTGAATCTTTCTTCAGTTGAACTCTAGTTCAAAGTGTATACAATAGTACTAACAACTTCTCTCTAGTATATCTGTGACACATATTTTTCAATCATTAGCATTCTAGCACAATCCACAATAGATCTATTTCTCCTTTCAGCAATCCCATTTTGTTGGGTTTCCTCAGTGCAGAAACATGTCTCTTAATTCCATGCTCATTACAAAAATTAGTGAACTCATCAAAAATAAATTCACCACCTCTATCTGATCTCAAGCCTTTTAGTTCTTAACCACTTTTTTTCCACTTTTTCTTTATACCATTTAAACCTCTTAAAAGCTTCTAATTTTTCTTTCAAGAACATGATAGTCATCATTCTAGAGAATTCATCAACAAACAAGATAAAATATATGTCTCAATAATAACTCTAATTTCTCATACATCCACACAAGTCGGTATGAACTAACTCCAAGATAGCATTAAATGAAAAAAATTTCTTTTAAAACTAGATTTTGAGGATTTTCCCATTTGACATTGTTTGCACATAAAATGGTCAGGTTTAGATATACTTGGTAAACCTTTAACTCTCCTTTTCTTACTAATCTTAACGATGTTGTCAAAATTCACATGACATAAGCTTTTGTACCATAACCACACATCTTCATTTTTAGCCAACAAACAAGAAGTTTCAACAATGTCAAGATAAAATAGATTACCCTTAGATTGTTCACCAGTACTGACCAAATTTCTAGTTTCTTCATAGATTTTCACCTTTCTATTCTCAAATACAACTCAGTGTCTTGTTTTATTTAGTTTTACTACACTCAATAGATCATAATTAAGTCCTTTCACCCAACATGCAATCTCACATATGATCTTATTGTTCAACAATATAGACCCTTTTCCTTTTACTAGACAAGGTGTATCATTTTCCATTTTAACAGATCCACCATTATAATGTTCAAGGTATTCAAATTTTTCTTCATCACCAATCATATGATGTGTAAATCTATTATGAATAATCCAAGTATTATCTAGGGATTTGTATTATCTAGCTGCGTAACTGTCATGGCGTGGAAACTTTAAATATTATGCCTCTTTCAAAAACATTTCATTATGCTATTGATTTCTTCTGCTAGCAACTATGGAGTCGAGGGTTGTTCAGTGTTTAAAATGCAGGCAATGTGGTCGGCAACATTATGAAATCTTGTCGAGAATTTTCAGAATTCATCTGCAAGGTAACAATTTGGAGGAAGTCCTACCTTTGCAAATTGATGATGTGTCATTCACATCAATGTTTATTTTTCATTCACAAGAGATTCAGGCTATTGTTCATCTTGTCATCAGCGAGGAAATTCTATCACCACAGTCATGGCATTTCATCTACCTAGAATAGATTGTGGACATTTTTCTCTCTAATGCCATGGATCTTCTCTAGTCGGTGCCCCTGTTGGAGATCCTTGCGACAAAATTTGTCAATCCTGAATACTTGCAAGATAATGCACTCATGCGGGGCATGCAATGCTATGATCTATGGGGTGGTTTGGCTCTGGTTGGTGGTCTATTCTCTCACCATGACTTACTCACCAATCATGACTACATGTTAGTATATGACAGTATCAAATGCTCATTGGGGAAGTAGGATGCTAAGCACGTTGAACATGCCCTTCACATCTTGGGGTGAACATTGGGTTATGATTTGGTGGATTGAGTTGAAATGAGGGTGAATGCTCTACTGGATTTATTTGAATTTCCAAATTATCCACCTCCATGGGAACACAATCTGCTGAATGCTTGGCCTCCAAAATGTAAACATCCTTTAGGGAATTTAGTTGTTGTTCTTGATCTCAATGCTCAACCTGTAGGCTCGTCTGGTGGGATACACTTAGGTTTACATTAGGATCCCAGTGCCGGTTGGGATGATTTTTGTTATTTAGCTCTACAAGCCATGGACATGCCACAGGGTTGGCAATTGGATTCTTATGGCTGGTCCCCTCGCTCTCACCCAAAAAAATTGGGTTGGGGTTTTTCTAACATGGTCAAATAATTGCACATTAATGTTATAAATTTTGTTACACATGTTATATGGTTTTTCAACTCGGTGATATTTCCATCCACTGTAATTTTGGGGTCAACTTTGAAATCATGTATAGGGAAAAGTTGTATTCATCATGAAGTTTGGGTTGGGGTTTCTTACTAGCCTATGCAATTTTTTGGGGGCAATTTTAAAATTATCTTGTATTAAACTTATGCCTTATGAAACCTTGAGAAAATTGGTATATGGCAAGGATATCGGGTTTTATTTTTGGCTCTTTCCTAATTGAGCCTTTGAACCAATTTTTATTAAATAATATGTACAATGGAAATACCACTTTTGCTTTAAAAAAATAAATCCAAGTATCATTCTTGCTAACTTTAGAAATAAGTGTTGTTTCTACATACCTTTCTTCTTCTTCTAAATCTTCTTTCAAAGCTACAAATACCACCTCAATGTCTTCATTGGTGTTGGTGTTAGTATTTTCATCTTCATCTTCAACAAGGTAACGTGTCTTCTTTCCTTTATCTTTGTAATCTCAGTTACTTCTTCTGTCATATTATAGGTTACCTTTGTGTTCTCGGTTATCTCTTCTATCAAACTTCCTTTCATTACATCTTTCATTATTTTTCTCATCTTCTTTCTTGTTAGGACATCTAGTAGCATTATGGCCAATCTCTTTACAAGTAAAGCATACCAAAGGTAGTTTTCCTCTATATCTTCCTTTACCTTTTTTTAATCTTCTAGCCATTAATGCTTCAATCTCGTCAAGTTCATCCCCATCACTTTCAATATCACTCTCATTTCTTATCATATGTCTTTTACTTGATTTTCCAATTTTCAAAGATGACATAAATTCAAACGC
The DNA here is from genome assembly GCA_027943335.1 of Chamaecyparis obtusa. NCBI lineage: Eukaryota > Viridiplantae > Streptophyta > Pinopsida > Cupressales > Cupressaceae > Chamaecyparis > Chamaecyparis obtusa. The sequence continues at coordinate 151,373 of BSBK01002251.1, read as the reverse complement.
AACAGTAGGAAAAATAATATTGTCAAAGTTATTCAACTCAAATATAGTCAATCTACCAATTAGACTATCAAGTGTAACATCATTTCCAGGAGCTGGTCTCATTTCATGTATTGTAGAGACTCTAATAGCATAAGAAAGTAACAAGGTTTTGATAATTTTACTTACAATGGTGTCTTCATCAATAATTCCACCTGCTCCTCAAATAGCATTCACAACCTCCTTGACTCAATTACTATACTAAGATATGTTCTCTCCTTCTTTCATTCTTATGTCGTCAAAATTTCCTCTAAGACTTTCAACTTTACCCCTTAACACATTCACATCTCCTCTATGAACTAGTGTAAGTTTTTCCCACATCTATTTAACAATTATACATGCCTTAGCATATTTGAATTTGACATTTGATAAGAAAGAAGAAAGTTGTATCAGCATAGCAGTTTGTTCCTATCTTTCTCTCATTTAATCAATAGTCAAAGGTCTAGAATGCAAGAAGAACTCATTTTCCAAGTAGTATGTTGCAGACTCATCTATCCCTGATAGATTTTATTCTTCTTTTCCATGTCGATAAGTTATCTTTGTTCATCTTTAGCACCTCTCTGTTATACATCTTGTGATCTTTAGCTTATGTTGTTCAAGGACTCAATTCTTTGATACCAATTGTTAGATAACTGAGAGCGCGGGGGGGGGGGGGTGGGGGGCTGAATCAGTTAAGACTAGTTATCCTACAGTCCAAAATACTCCCAAATGTATATAACAAAACTTTCAAAACAATTAATCAACTCGGCAAAATATTAACTATGCCTTTTCTCTTCATCTACCAGTTACCAGTAAATTAAGTATTGTGTTTACCAATCAATCTAGTTATAGTAATATGTAAAGTAATTTATAACAATTCAACACATCCATACACATATAAAACATTGATTTTTAACGTGGAAACCATGTTAGGGAAAAAACCAACTGGGACTGGTAACCCAAAATAATTCACCCTTCTAAAGTGAGCTCGGTTAAGAGCCAACCTTGTTAAAGGTTACAAAACACATTGTGAGGTGTGACCTGGTTAGAGGATTTATCACTAACAGTTCTCCCTTGACCAAACATTCACTATGGGGTCAACAAGAAAACAATCAACATTCATTCAATGTCATATTGAAATATATAAAGACTGTTAAGTCCCACTCAGTTAAGAGATTTATCTATAGCAATAATGATCTGATTCAAATACAACTTGATTTGCATATTTTCTAATCTATGATCTGTTCTACTTGGTAATTTCTTTCTCTGACACTAGGTGTTGTCTGTAGAATTTATTGGTTCTACCTTTCACCAGTTTGATCAGCTTTGCATGAACTCAATATTTTTTGGAAAATTCTCCTGCAAAAAACTCACTAATGAATCTCTTATCTCTTTATATAGACATTATAAACAATTTTATTTTCATCCATAGATTTTGCCTAATCTTTACCATTGATTTTTCCTCTTTAACCTTCCTCAAAAGTTGTGTCAATAAAAAGTTTCATTCTCCTTCATTTGATCATCTTTGAATTTTTTCAATCATTTGATCATCATGAAAAAAATTATCATTTACCTCATAATCATAAACAATTGTCCAGCTCATCATCTTTCGTCGCTAGTCATAAGTTACATTTATTTATTTCACTCAGTCAATACAATAATGTGTCCGTGATAACTAGCTCAGTTAACACCATACTTTGTATACACTACACTTTCTTGGTGTATACTAAATTTTTCATTTACCGACCACATAAACTTGTCCATTCTTGATCTTCAATCCATAATAGATTCATGTAATACAATCAAATTACTAACATAATTCCAATATAGACTCATCAATAATGAATACCATATCCATATCTTTCTCATCCATCTCATCTTCCTGTAGATATCTCATTCTTGCATCATTATTTCCTTCTTAAGATGTTTGTAACCATCATGATCAATATAGTCAAAACTAGTTGACATCAATGACAATACATTAATTGATTTAATGTCTTACATACACATTAGTAGCTTTGTGATCATCAATCACTATCTTTCAAATATCCAATCCATTGTCAAACTCTCGCTCAAGATATTCAATCAGTTGTATTCTATCAAAGGTAAGTTACCTTTAAAATATTTTAGTTGTGGTATAATTGGTCATTTTTCTCCCAAATATCCTTTTAGAAGTAAAAAGATGGAAGTAAAAGAGAGAAGTTACGGAATTTATTCCAAGGATAATAGTTTCTCCTTGGAAGATGAAAATTAAATTTATCTAAAACATGAAATATATTTTATACCCTTAAAAATTGATAATAAATAGGATGATATTAAGGATTATAAATGGTTTCATACTTTGAAAGCTCATAAGGTCAATAAACAATAAATGAATGTGTGGAATTCCTTCCATGGAAAGAAGAAGCTAATGTATTGCTAACTAATAGTGGATGTTCTCATCACATGGCTGGTTATAAATAAAAGTTCATCAACCTCAAGAAGTAGAATGGAGGATCAATTAAGTTTGATGATGAAGGATTTGAACATTTTTTTGGAAAAGGTACAATAACAATTTTTGCAAAGAACAAATATGATATTTCTTATATCAAAGGATTGAAACATATTCCTCTTGTCTGGAATATGTATTTTCATTTCTATAAACTTGATGTGTTGTCATCATGTTTGATGAATACAGTAAGCACTAAGTTAATTGGTGGTTCAATTTGATGAATAAACTAATGAATATTGGTATGTAGCTATGTATTTTAAGATGGTATTTATTGAGATATATTTGACACTACTCGTATCATGTCATTTTGGTGAGAGACATAGAAGGGTGTCTATAGGCTCTTAAGATAGAAGTATATCAGTCTGGAGTTATGGTATACATATCATTTCACTTGAATTTCTTGTTTGATTACATGATGTGATCACCTTAGTTGTCATCCACATGGTCTAGATGTTTTGGAGTTGAATTTTGTACTCAAAATCATGAGAATGGTTAAATATATTATTTAAATTTTGAATCTCTATATTCCTTTGTGACTGCATGTGCCACTATTTTTCACTGGATTTCAATGCATTGCATCCTTTTTGTTGTAATGTTTAGGATTTTCAATGATTTAGTTGTTAGGTAACTATTGTCATATTTTAAAGTCATGATATCTTCCACAAAAAACATTATAATACTTTGAACTTGATACTCCTAAAAGAGTTATTTTTTTGTCATTAGTTTTGATAAAGTAATATTGATTGTCAAAGTCATTTGATTAAGAAGGATATTCAAATCGATAAAGGAAAAGACAACTTTAGTATAGAGAATAAGGAACAGGCACCGATCAAGAGTAAGGCAGACAAAGCACCAAGCAGTTACTGAGTTACAATAGTTATTGAACTAAGAGTACACATGTTACCAAGAAAAACAAAATGCGTTACCAAGCAACATAGGCCGACATAAGAAGAATCTACAAATATATTGAATCTGGACACCGAGCATAAAAGGTTTTACAGATCTGGAGGAGATTTTTTTGTAAAGCATTGGAGATTTAAATATGATGATTGCACATGATTACAAGGTAAGATCCACCAATGAAAATTAAATGTAATATATGAATTGGAGATGTAACATTTGGTATCACTTCTTAAGGATAATATTCTATAACATTTTCACCGCTTCTAGATCGAGTATAAATGGATCAGAGTATGAATATCAAAAGATATGTGAAGGAGAAACTACAGAGAGAAGGTGATGATTAGTAAAAGTGAAGTGTGAAGGTGATGAGAAGAGAAGATACCAAAATGTAAGTAAAAGTTAAGTCTTTATACTTTTAACATGGTAAATACTCTTAACAGGGTAAGCTATCAGAAATAGATAAACTTTGTAGCTCTAACCGAGCAAAATTTTTACTACAGTTTTGAAGTGTTGTGGGTGTCATCCCCACCACAATTTTTTCCTCTGACCAAGGATTTCTATGAGACCAAAAATCATAGTGTTATTAGTTGTGTTCTATGATTTTGATTTATATATTTTGATGTTTATGTATGCAAATAATTATATTCAATGAATGATTAGAAAGGTAGATAATAGTTTTTGGAGTACTAATTCACCCCTCCCCTCTTATTACTTAACTTTCAATAATTAATCCAACAATTTATATCATAGAAGAGTCTCTTATTCATAAGTTTAACCACTTGAGAGGAAAGATATGGAGAGATGGAAAGCTATAGGTATGAGAAGTTAATTGATAACATGAACATGGAATTGAGGATGGAAAATGACCAGATTGATAAACTAAGGAGGAAACTAAAGCACTCACTTAACAAGAGAAAGGAGACATCCCATCAATTGAGAGATACACAAGATCAGGTTGAAGAATTTGAAGAACAATTAGAGGGAAGTATGTTTGATGAATCTGAAGCTGTCATATCAGAACTGACTGAAAAGGACAAAAACCTAATTGATTAGGTAAAATCACTGAAAAGAGAACATGAAGCTCAATTGGTAAGAATGTGTGCAGCCCTGGAACAAAAGAGAAAAGCTAAAGATGATAAAAGAATGGTTGAAGATGAAAGAAGACAAATGAGTGCAAGGTTGAATGAGAAAGATGTGGAGATACAAAGGCTGACACAAAATCACTACAATTTGATAGATCAACTAATCAGTTCTAATCAGGAGATTGTAATGAAATTTGAAGAGATTGTTGGAGTAAGATCGAAGAATGAAAATTTGAAGAAAGAACTGAAATCTGAAAAGGATGCAAATGAAGTCTTCAAAAGGAATGAAGAAACACTAAGAGTAGTGGATGAAAAATTTAAAGGTCAGAGACAACCGAGAGATATTATTGGACTTGTATTTACTAAAAACAACACTATCATGAAGGGAGAGTCCTCAAATCAAGAAACCAACCAAGATAATGCTACCCCACTAAAGACAAAGAAGCCTATTTTTTATCATTGTGGGAAAATGGGTCATATAGCTAATGTCTACAGGAGAAAAAGAGCTAAACCACCAAGAATTCCTAAGTTTGATGTTTATTGTTAGAATTGTAATAAGTATGGTCATAAAGAATTTGAGTGTAGATCAAGGATTGTTAACAATACAAGGAAGCCAAAATTTGATGGTTACTGCAATAACTGTTATAGATAGTACCTAACTGACAGAATACTACAAACAACCAACAAGGCTCAACTATACCATGGGACTACAATACAAGAATTTCATGTACAACATGTAGGAGATTTGGACACATTACAGAAAATTACATTATGATGTAGGCAAGGAACAATAGAAGATCTTGGAGAAATTATGGAATGACATGTGTTCATTATCACAAGGTTGATGACTTAGCCAAAGACTTCAAGTACCAAGCCAAAGCTCCAACTAATGAACAACCTATTGGGATTATAGAAAGGTGAGTTACTGAGAGGGGAGAGGTGAATTAGTAACCCTAAAAACTTTTTGATCTTAATCCTTAAAACAATGTCTCTCATTACGACTGTCATACTAGAATTTCCATTCATTAATAACATAACTGAAATATGAAATGCTTTCTAATATAATAAGTAAACATTCATGAAACTTCATACACTTAACACATGTATTTTGGTATTTCAAAAACCCTTGTTAGAAGGTAAAAACTATAGTGGGGATGACACCCACAAAGCTTCACTACTGCAATAATAAATTTTTACTATTAGGGCTTACAATGTTTGATTACTTCTAATGATCTTACCCTATTAGAAGTAACATTTAAGACCTGTTAAGGTCTACCTTGTTAGAGGATTTAAGAAACATTGTTAAGTGTGCACTCAGTTAAGATATTTATAAACAATGGTTAGGTCTACTCTGTTAAGAGATTTTGTCTGCCATAGTTGTTAGAAATTAACAATAAATTGATCTGTATGTAGCAACATACTTTGCTGAATTTTAGATCTTCTTAGATCTTAACTGATTTCACCTTCGTGTGATAGATTTATCCTCCAAATACTACTTGGTAGCCTCTGGTCTAATATCGATTCCATTTTGAATACTTTTCCAATGCTTAGCTTCACAACCTATCTGATCTTCAAAGGTCTCATGTAGGTAGCTACTTCTTATGTGTCATCATTATGCAATCTAACATCTTGGCAATTCTTATATCATAAAGATTTGACCTAATTAGGGTTATGGAATCATCTAGAAAACATTTAGATATACAATCTATATGAATGACCTAAAACAAAACAACATAGGGATCATCACCAAGTAATTGTTACATCTCTAATAAATCTATACCTTGATTTATGTAAACCATTTTCTAGCTCGGTATAAACTGTTTGGCTGGTTTTCAGTGCCATACCAAACTTCTATGTTATTCCTGCATCACTCGGTAAATATTGTAACTCTAACTCAGTAAAATAATGATGCTTCGTAAATATGAATGCTCAGTTATAACTATACTAAGTTTTCTAAGTAATCATCTAGCTCAGTGTATGTGCTTGGTCAAGACTGTGTCAGTTTGTCATTCTTCCTTGTTCTCTGCTAGGTTACTATACTTAGTGTTTTGACCGACTAGTCTATTTTCTTCCTTTATTGACTATATGTGTGACACTAATGAAAAATCATAATGTAATTATGTGTAACATTCTTCCCCTTTGGCAATAGTGAAAAAAACACATGTATGCCATAATCAAAAAATATTTCCAAAATTTAAAAACTTATATGCTTCAAAAAATTTGTAGACTCCCCTTATATATATGTCGTAGTATACATACTATATAAATAGAGTTTCCCCCCTTTTTTGCTAATAATTCCAAAAATGTATACACTCAAAACTTGTCAAAAATGTTCTGATGGGCTTTCTTAAGGTTGGCTAAGAGGTTTTCTCATTCCTCTTTTAGACTCTCAAGTGTAATCTTCTCTAGGCCTACCTGGGCATACATATCAAAAATATGATCTACAACTAATAATTCAGGGATGGAAACTAACTCCTTTTCCTTCTTGATATTTTGTTTCATCACCTCTATGTGTGGTAACAAATTATCTTGTAGCTCACTTATTTTATCTTTTATCTTTTCCTCTTCTCTTCTCAAATCAGACCTTAACCCATGTATATATTTAACCTTTGTATAATGCAGTTTGAATGCATGGGGTTCAATTATCAAGCTTTCTACACTTTTATGCAAGTCTTTATCTAATTTCTTAAGCTTAGTAGTAATCTCTGTAGTAAATGAATCTATTGTGAAAATATTCTTCAAAACAGTAAGTATTTTTTGAATAATACCTTCTATAAATCACTTATAGTTTTAGATATTTTTACTTTGTGAATTGTCACTTCTTGGCTGATATTTTATGTGACCTTGTATTCCATCTTTGTTTCTGCTCTTTCCTTGATCTTCTTTTCTGCATCAGTGGTAGAATAATTGATGTTCTCGATAAGTACTGCAAGTTGGTGAATGATGGGAGTATTCTCCTCAACATTAACATTAGGGAAAACTTGCATCAATATTTCTCTCACATCCTCTAGCACCTGTTTATGTTTTCTTTCTTGCCTCAGCTTCTCCTAAGCTACTTTTCAGGTGCAGATTTCTCCATACCTCCTAAGAGCTTCGGGGTCCAATTGTCTCAGGTCACATGAAGGTATCTCTATCACTTCATCAAGTATGACTAGACCTTTACCATGTATCTTCTTCTTATTTTCATGTTTTCTTGAAGTTGGGGATTGACCATAAGGAACTAGAGCCTTTTTCTCTAGATTTGAATTTTTTTTCTCGGTGGATACACTCTCTTCTTTGTCCTACCCTTTTAAAATTCCATTGGTGTGAGGTCCTAGGGCTTGTGGCCTTGTTCCTATAATAGGATCATCTAATTTATTCTCATCTTGAGTTCCTTTATCATCTACCTCTATGTTTGTAGTCTCTTTTTCTACTTCCTCACCCTTGTCTTTGGTAGTATCCATTTTTTTCTTAGGTGGTGTGTCCTCGATTTTCTCCTTGGCAAAAATATCAATGGCTTGAACCAAAATAGGTAACTTACCACTTACAAGTTCTCTAGCTACCTCAGTAGATTTCTCTTCCTCTTTATTTTTGGTAGCACAAGTAATATCTTCATCTTCTTTAGCTTCATCATTGGTGTCTCCTTCTATGATATCTTCAATCCATACTTCATCCCTGGATATCCTTATCATCTCTAGAGTATCTTATTTTTCATTTTGTCCAGTAGGATAAAAATCTTTAGCATAAGTATTGTCCTTTGGCTGCTCAGTGTCTGAGATGCATATAGGCTCTTCAACTAGCCTTTTTTTTATAACATATTCATCATCTATTTGTACACCTTTTCCTCTTCCTATTACATTTTTCTCAGTAATAACTGCAACTGTAGTTTTATCTTCTTCATCTTTAGACTTTAAGATTTCAGTCCATATCTCCTTGCTTTCCTCATCAACTTCTTGAATTTTACCTTGTAATATATTCAATGCTCTTCCTTTCATCAAAAATTTATTTTCATATGCGGGTATGTGCAGGATCATGGTATGCCAAAAAGTGGTGATGTGAAAAAGAAGTCCTAATTGATAGACTCTTTGAAAAAAAACTCTAACTTTCAAACAATATAATGTTTTTGAAATCTAAAATATATATCACATTCTATGCTTCACGTAATACAATAATAATAAACAATTCTTTCAATTTGATGAATTTTAGACTAAGTTAAGGTGGTCAGACATGAGGGTTTTTATATTCAGGAAAATTTGTAGCAGAAAAATAATAATTAATTATTTAATTAGAAAAAAAATTTAAAAAAATATACATCACATTCGGACATGATTCTACTACTTTTATCTAGAATCTTATTAAAAATTATTATCATTTGGTTTTGTTTAATGTGGTCAGACATACACCTACTTGTTATCTTTCTAGTCCTGATTGATAGACTTATGGAAAAATAGCTATAACTTTCAAACTGTATAACATTTTTGAAATCTAAAACAAGTGTCATATTCTATGATTTTTCTACTTCAAGAAAAATAAAATAAAAATTCAATTTGATAAAGTTTAGACTAAGTTAATGTGGTCAGATATGAGAGTTTTTGTATTCTAAAAAAGTTGTAGAAGAAAAATCATAATTAATTATTTACTTGAAAAAAAAATGTGAAAAAAAATGTGTCACATCTGAACATGAGCATACTACTTATATCTAGAATATTGTAAAAAAACACTATCATTTCATTGTGTTCAAGGTGGTCAGACATACAATTCCTTCTTATTTGTTTCCTTAAATTTTCGTATTACTACATTGAAATTTAAATTTTTCAACATATAGAATAATTATTTTTCAAAGAAGGTCTTGGTATCTTAGAAACTAAATTCAATTTTCTACAGATTGTCTTCTTACATATTTTTGATATAATATTTATAACTTGTTCAAATTTTTATGTCAACTTGCCTAGACCTAATTTTATGAATTTTCATTACCACTTAAGGGCCTAGTTTTGCATACCATGATCCTACACATACCCATGCATTCATCATTTCTTCAATCTCTTGGATAGATGGATTTGGTATTGTCAAAATCAATGACCTTTCTCACATTTTCTTCTCGGTGTGCAAAACATAAGACCACCTTGCTGATATTTTATCATACAATTCCTTGGGAATATTGTTTGAAAATGCAACTAGCAATCTCTTGAACTTGATCATCATGTTGATCATTGCCTCTTCCATCCTATCTTGATCCTCTACATCTAAATATCTATGGATCTTAGGATGACCTAGTCCTCCTTTTTCTTTTATGCCCAGTGCAATCTCATCAATAGTTTGTGCTTTATTTATGATAAGGAGATCTAACCAACTTGAGCTCTCGGGCTCTTCTCAAGGCTCTTTATCAGCCTTCTTAGGGTCCTTATCTCTACCATAGCAAGAGGACACTTCTTCAATTTCTCTCCTACACTAGATCTCACCAATCAATTTCAAACCCTCTTATTCTCCTTCCTAGACTTACTATGCATTCATGGGTCCTACCAATGCAATCTATGCTCCATTCCTTCATATTCATGGAAGTAGGTGTTTTCACTCCTTCTTCATTCATTTCAATAGGTTTTTTTTCCTTTCCAACCAATCTTTCATTAGGTTCCTTATCGATCTCTTGGATTCCTATTTTCTAGGCCTAGTAGCCTTTTTTCCCCAATTAGGCCTCCTAAATTGACAAATGTTTCTATTACTCCAAAATTCCTTTAAAAATCCATCCCAACAGTTCAGCATTCCTTAATATTTCATACTAGGCTTTGATATTTTCTAGGTTTAGGTTTCCCAAGGTGTTCGTACAATAGATTTCCATGAAAACATATATTTAAGGGTTTCTAGGGTCCCTGAACTAGTTTGAACTTTACAGGCTCAAAAAACCTTCAAATGATCTCATCTTCTTTCCTCCTCTTGAACAAAGAGGCTTGTCACATCCTTCAACACACCACAATCCAATATTGTCACAAACCAATCCATCTACTCCATCTTTATCCCTCTACAACTTAGCAAGCTCCTAGCCAGGTAACCTTGGACTCGCCTAGGGCTTGTTAGGAAAAATAGCTAACCTACTCAAAATGAATCCAAAACCCATATTTAAAAATTATATACAATTCCCTTTTTGATTCCAGGTGGCCATGAGGATTCAACTAGTCGTAATCAAGAAGGAGCCATTTTTAGCTAGATTGCTCTGTACATGATAGTGAATCTATCAAATAAAGAAACTTTACAAACTACCACTAAATTGTTCAAACTTTTAAAAATAATTCCACACAAATGATCTACATAAAAATCACTACACAACCATGTTAGAACAATTAACCATTCAATCCATTATTGTGTGGATTATGGCTCAAAATAAGACTATGATACCAAAATTGAAATTGTTACTTCTTCTTCCAAAATAGAGTCCATACATAATGATGAAAAACCATTCAATTAGAGTTCAATTATGATTATATAGTCTCCACTCACATGCTCAGACCTTAGGTTCAACCTTTTCCCTCTTTTAAAGCCATTTGCAATTTTTAAGGAAAGTTGTCATGACAACTTTGTAAAGTTGTAAAGTTGTCATGAGTAACTTTTGCAACCTTGTTCCTAGCTTGCTTAGTTCAATCCAAAATCATGCATAGACATCATTTAACCACTTGTTACTCATTTTGGGGTCCTGGTCCATATTTTGACCAACTTTGACTTTTCAAGATTCAAGGTAAAATAACCATACTAGTTAGTGTAATCACCCAAAAATGGTCATCTGGACTATTAGCCCCTTTCTAGCATTATTTGCTAAATTTATTGATTGCTTATTGTTGATCAAATCCTGATTTTATCATTTATTCGATTATATTCTATGGATTAACCATTTTATCCTAAGTCTTTATTTAATTAAAAGGAATTCCCTCCCCTTTTATTAAATAAAAATCCCCCACTTACCTTTTACCCTAAGTTGCACAAATAAAGCATTATTCATGTTTAATAAATAAGAAGAAAACACTTTTTGTCTCACATGGGGCACAAAAGTCAACATTTTTTCTCATTGGAGGAGACTTATGCACAAGGATTGCTCCCATTTTCAAACTCCACCCTTGATCAAATCTTTTGACTCTTAATATCCATGGTCCATTTATCTTTAAAAGGAGAGCTCTCTTCTCATTCTAGGATCCCCTCTCTTGATGCTAATGTTGTGCTACAGGTTTTCTTGGTGTCATTGGAGCTTTTGAAGAACTTGTTGCATTTTAGTACTCATATTTGTATTGTATCTTAGTTCTCATGACATTCTTAGCTTAGTTTTATTTCATGCTTTAGCTTAGCTCACATAGTTTAACTAGTAATGGCTTGTAACACTCTCATTTGCATAGTTTAGTTGCATTCTTGCATTCTCATTCTAGCATAGCTTACATTGAATTTTTCATTGTGATTCTTGAAGATATTAGCATTCTTTCCCTTGTCTCTTTGAATCTCCCATTTCATGGTTTACTAGCAAGGTTGCATGCTTAATAGCTCTAGCTGAGAGGCCTCTAAACACCCTTTCACTCCATGCATAGGGAGCTCTAGGTCACTTTTCAAGGTTTCCAATCCATGGATGCTCTTTGAATCAATGGCTTAAAGAAGTCCACATTTTGAGTGTACCTTTTTGGTGCCCACCGTGGGGAAGAACAACTTTGTTTTACCTTTCTTTTCTTGCATTTCCACTTCATTTTCATCACTATTATCTTGTTGTTTCAGCCTTTTTTTGTATTTTCTAATAGAGTATCATACGATATTTTCCAGTGTTGTACAATAGTTTCTTACATATATATGCAATAATTTTCTAGTCGCAAGTATCGTACGTCCATACAGAACTTTATCACCCAACTATATAACATTTTGTCATCTGGTGTAGTGCAAAGTGTCACTCTGAATAGAAGTATCACACCCCTATACTACAAAGTATCATGTGAAACTATGCTGGGAGAAACTATAGCCTGGGTCTTAAAGTGACTATTTTCAGTTCTTTTTTGTAAGATTCAGGTTTTCTACTTTCTGGTTTTTGATTTTCAATGTTAGGATAGAGATTTATTTGCACATTATATCTGGTTTTGTTGTACTAACCCTTATGGGCCTAACAAGTTTTTCATGTAGGTGTTCCCTAATTACTTGCATAGTTTGCTAAAAGAACACATGTCAAAGCTTCAAATGCACAAGGGCTACTAATCTTTCTTGCAGGGCTGCTCAAAGCATAAAAACCAAAAGTGCTTGTTCTTTCCTTTCATTTTTAAGTGCAGGATTATACTAGTTCATTTTATTAGGCACTTAATATCTTGTCATTAGAGTCTCTTGGTGGTAGGAGAGTATGCTCTTCATCCTTGTGGTGAACCAGAAATCTTGACCCACCTCTAGATTTCAAAAGCAAGAGGGTTAATTAAACATTGCTTGGCATGTTTGGGAAAGGCTTTTGAGATAGGAGAGTATGTTCTTCACCCTTGTGGTGAACCATAAATCCAGAATTTCAAAGGTCGATCCATTTCTTGTTTAGTCTAGAATCCTTTAGAGGGCCTGCTCTTGAGCAATCAAGAGGAACGACTCAAGTGGGGAAAAGCTAATACCCGGCTATTATGACCCACTATAAACTCAAGGCTATCAAGGACACAAAACCTTGGTAGACGTAATACTTGTCTTCACTTAGTATGAGTACTTGTGGGATTGTGACCATGAGAAAAATGCTAACCAAGAATGCTTAAGGTACTCTTGTGGCCGCAAGGTTCATTACTTGCCGCAAGGTAAGGAGTCCCTTCAGGGAGCAAGAGGAGTATTGCGAATGGAAGCCCTTATTATGAACCTCAGATAGAAGCTACCCAAATTTTCCACTCAACATCTTGGTGCAGGGATCAATCCTAGTGGATGACCTAGATCACCCCAAGATTTTACACTCACCATCTGTGTTCCTTTGGTTGTGTCATTGGAACTTCCATGAAAAAGCCAATATCTATTGTGGGCAACCACTTTGTGTGAGGCAATGGGACATCAAGTGTGGGCTAATTTTTTGAGTATTGAGCCTTTGTCTCTTTAAGTTAGCAAGTGCTTGAATTGTCTTCACTGTGATCTACCCGTGTAAATGTTCTTAAACACCAAACATCACAGTAGTGTTCATAGGATTTTTTGTTTTGATATCCCAAGTGCATGTCTTGGAAAGGTTTCTTTTGCCCTTGTTCAATTGTTTTATGACACATTTGATCTGTCACTATTTGAAAACATGTCTATTTCCTGCTATTACTACATTCCAAATTGAGAAATTGAACTTATCAAATTGCAACTTTGATCAAATTACCTTCAAAACTGGGTTTTACACATTCACTGGTCAAACATCATGTGATACTAAACAATTATTGCACCACCTACCAGATTATTATAGCACAATACTATTAGGAATGAATATTGAATCCTTTGGTAGTCATTCTATAGGAGTGGTTGTTGCATTCATGACTATGATTGTCATTGATGTCAACACAATGATATTTTGGAGTTTAGCAGAGTAGTAGGCACAGTTTTGTTTTGTGCACATGTTATATTAAAAATTGAGTTATGTGTAGTTGATGGTATGTTCTTTATTATGTTATTAGCCTATGGTTAAAAGTGCAAAAAGAAATTCATTTATTCATGAAGGTTATAAGCATTTTGGTGGAAGCAGTATTCTGGCAGTATTCCTGTGTAGCGGTTTTTGGTAATCATAGGATATCTCCTAACCAGGATGGAATTTGATTCTACACAATTAAAAGGAAGTTTAAGACTCATTTTTGGTGATGTGGTTCATAGCACAAACTTCGAGGTCACACGATTGGAAAGTTATTCTATCTGGAAGCTGACAGTTTTATGTAATTTTGATGTAGTGTGTTGAAATTATTATTTTGTATTTGCATGTCAACTCATTTGTAATTATTTGAGTGTGGTATAAAGGAAGGAATGTTTTCCTTATTATGTGAGGATTGTAATAGTTGTAATATGAATTTGTGAAAGTTGTAATGCGAATGTATGCATGAAGTGAAGAAAAGAGCTAATTCAATGATGAAGGAAGACTTACGAAGTACAGAGATTTGGATTTGTGATCTTGTGTAGAAAAGAGTGTGGTTTTGGCACAGTGTGAAGGAGGTAACATATTTCATATTATTTTGTTGAATAATCCTAAGATCTATTGGACAGTGATTTTAGAGATCTTGCCTTGAAGTTGTTTGGGCAGTGGGTCCTTTAGTCTTCCATAACTCTTAACTGGGTTAGAATCTTTTAATAGGGATTCAAAATCTCCTAATATAAATTCATATGTACTGAATGTATTTCATAAGACTCCTAACAGGGTCCATCCTCTAACAAGTAACTTTCATATTAGTGCATCATTTTGTGGGCATCATTCCCACCGGGGTTTACTCTTTGATCAAGAGGCTCCCTAGTTAACATATCTTGTGTTATTGTGTCATTGTGTATGATTATCCTTCTATGGTTGGTTACTACATTAATTATATGGTTTAAAGTTGTTGAAGTTGATATTGAAGTTAATGGTGATAAATGGTTTAATTATCAGATAACTGATTCAGCCCCCCCCCTCTCAGTTATCTTGGTGGTCTTTACTTTCTAACAATTGGTATCAGAGTGGCAGGTCCTTGAAAGAGAATTTTAACAACATAAGGAGATCTATGGTGAATTTCAGGAAAGAAAGCCCTAAGTTTGTTGGAGTAAATTTTGACAGTTGGAAAAAAAAGATGAAGACACGTCTCTTGTGTTTAGGACCAGGTTATTGGTTGATTACAAAGAATGAAAGGACTATAATTGAAGAAGACAATCTTGAAACAATTTCTAAAGATGAGGTAGATCTATTTATGTGTAACATACTTGCAAGAGAAGCACTTTTATCAGTACTTCCAGAGAATGAATACAGTCAGGTAAAAAGTCTAACTAAATCTCATGATATTTGGAAAGCTTTACATTCTACTTTTGAAGGTGATGAACATGCAAAGAAAGCTAGGTTACATAATTGGATTTGTGCATTTGAAGACATAAGAATGATGGAAGATGAATCTGTTAGAAGCTATATTGGTAGGATGTTAGAAATTGTTGCAGGAATAAAGTCTTGTGGAGGTGAAAAGATAGAGAATGAAGTAATATGGAAGATTTTGAGAACATTGACACTGGTATTCAGGCAGACTACACAAATGATTGAACAAGTGATACCTTGTACACCAAAATTTTCAAGAGAGACTCTTCTTGGAAGATTGGAAGCAACAGAGATGAATTTGAGATTATCAGGAGAACTACCTAGAGTAGAGATAGCATTCAGTGCTCTTAGCATTAGACCTACTTTGTCTAGAAGTACAAGTGTGAATGGAGATTATGCCAGCAGTAGTAGATCCAAATCTGATGAAGATAAGAAGATTAAAGAAGACATTGCCTTGCTTGTGAAAAGAGAACCAGATGGTAAGAAAATCTTTAAATGTTGGATATGTCAAGAATATGGTCATTTTGCATCTAAGTGTCCTAAGATAGTTAAGAAGTATAGAAACAATTTTAAGCCTAGAAGATCTAAAGAATGTTATTATGCAAATGATGAAGAAATTGAAGCAGGAATTGAAAGACATTTGAGTGATAGTGATAATGATAACTTTGATGACATAGGATTTGTAGCAATTAAGGAAGAAAATTTTGAATCTGATATTAAAGAAGAAAAAGCCTTAGTTTCCCAAGTTGAAAAGAAATTTGATTGGATTATAGACAGTGGTTGTTCACATCATATGACTGGTGATAAAGGAAAATTCATAAATTTTAACAATTATGATGGAGGAGTTGTTAGAGTTGGTAACAATGCACCTTGTTTGATTAAAGGTATAGGATCTATTACTCTTGATGGAAAGACTAATACTGATGATGTTTACTTTGTTGATGGATTGAAACATAATATTTTGAGTGTTGGACAGTTAGTGGATAAGAGATATCAAGTTTGGTTTACTGAGAAAACTTGTTTGATTAAGGATAAAGATGGAAATCTAATTGGAATTGGATCTAGAACCAAATGTAATGTATTTCAGTTGAATCCTACTAAGATGACATGCTTGATGAGTAAGATTGATGACAGTTGGTTATGGTATAGAAGGTTTTGTCATATAAACTTTGATAATATTGTGAAAGTAAGTTCTACATTTGCAGTAAGAGACTTACCTAAGATTATGAAGCCTACTAACATGATTTGCAAGGAATGTGTGATGGCTAAGCAGAAAAGGAGTTCATTTCCTAGCAAGAAGTTCACATCTAAAGAGAAGTTGGAGATTGTTCATACAGACTTGAGTAGTCCTAGTAGGACTAGAGGATTCTATGGAGAAAGGTATTTTATGATTCTTGTTGATGATTTTACAAGAATGATGTGGATTGCATTTTTGAAATAAAAATATGAAGAATTTGATAATTTTAAGATCATAAAGAATAAAGTTGAGAATGAATCAGGAATGAGGATTAAATGTTTGAGATCCAATAGAGGTGGTGAATTTACATCTAAAGAGTTTAACACTTTTTGTGAAGTAAATGGTATTAAGAGATAGTTATCAACCCCTAGAACACTTGAACAAAATGGTATTGCAGAAAGAAGGAACAGATCAGTAACTGAAGCAACTAGAGCTATGTTATTTGAAGGTGATTTGGCAAAGACATTTTGGAGAGAAGCAGTGAATACAACAATATATATAATGAACCAAGTACAAATCAGAGTAGACATAGACAAGACACCTTATGAATTGTTGTTTGGACATGCACCCTTAGTTAAGTATTTTAGAATTTTTGGAAGCAAATGTTATATTAAGAGAGATGATGATATAGGAAAGTTTGATCCTAGAAGCGATGAAGGAATTTTTTGGGATATTCTTCGAAAAGAAAAGCATATAGATGTTACAATAAGAGAACTAAAACTATTGTTGAAAGTGAAAATGTAAAAGTTGATGAGAAGTTTAAAATTTAGGAAAGAATGCTTGATTATGAATCTGATGAAGGAACTAACCCTCAGCCTAACATTGAAACTATTGAACAATTTTTTGAGACTGACAGTGAATTGTTGAATGAAAGTCATGTTGAAGAAAATAGAGAATAATCTAGAGAAGAATCTATAGTTGAAGAAAGATCAGTGACTATGACACCTAACAAGTATATATCAAGACATCATCCTATTGAGCAAGTTATTGGAAGTTTGGACAGAGGAGTTATGACTAGAAAGAAGGTACATTTATGTTTGATTTCTCAAATTGAACCTAAGTCTACTAATGAAGCTTGTGAAGATGAACATTGGATTAAAGCTATGAAAGAAGAATTGGATCAGATTGAAAAGAACAAGACATGGGAATTGGTCCCTAGACCTAAAGACAAAAATGTGATTGGAACTAAATGGGTATTCAAGAACAAGATGAATGAACAAGGAGAAGTAATTAGAAACAAAGCAAGATTGGTATGTAAGGGATACTCACAACAAGAAGGAATTGACTATGAAGTGACTTTTGCCCCTATGGCAAGACTAGAAGCAGTAAGAATATTTTTAGCTTATGCAGCATTTAAGAAATTCAAAGTGTATCAGATGGATGTGAAGTCAGCATTTCTGAATGGTGAATTAGAAGAAGAAGTCTACATTGATCAGCCAGGAGATTTTCCTTTGACTCAAGGAGACATGGTATGTAAACTAAAGAAAGCATTATATGGACTAAAGCAAGCACCTAGAACTTGGTATGCTAGATTAGATAAGTATTTGTTAAAATTGGGATTTACAAAAGTTACAGCTGATAGTAACTTATACACAAAAGAAATTGAGAATGGATTGTTAGTTTTGGTTATTTTTGTTGATGACATTATTTTTGGAGGAGAAGATGAAGCTAGTGACAAATTTGGTAATGAAATGAAGATGAAATTTGAAATGAGTATGATTGGAGAAATGAAATACTTTTTGGGATTACAAATAACACAAAACAAAGATGGTATCTTTATAAGTCAGACAAAATACTTGAATGATTTGTTGAAAAGATTTGGTATGGAGAATTGTAAACCAATTGGAACACCTATGGTTATAGGACATAAACTATCTAGTAAAGATGAGACACCAGAAGTTGAGCAAAAGAAATACAGATCTATGATTGGTGTATTATAGTACTTGACACACACTAGACTAGATATACAACATTTAGTTGGAATGGTAGCAAGATTTCAAGCTGAACCTAGAGAGTCACATTATGCAGTAGTAAAAATGATATTCAAATATCTTAGAGGCACAATGGACTATGGACTATGGTATGAAAATTCTGATGATTTTACCCTATGTGCATTTACTGATGCTGATTGGGGAGGCAGTGTTGATGATAAGAAAAGCACCAGTGGTGGAGCCTTTTTTCTTAGAGGAAGATTAGTTTCTTGGTTGAGCAAAAAGCACAATTATATCTCATAGAGTATAGCAGAAGCAGAATAGGTAGCAGTAGCAAAAAATTGTAATCAAATAATTTGGATGAAGCAGATGTTGATGGACATTAGAATCAAGTTTAATGAGCCTATTGTCATATATTGTGACAATACAAGTACAGTTAGTATGTCTAAGAATTTGGTTTTAAATTCTAAAACAAAGCATATAGAGATCAAGTATCATGTTGTAAGAGAGAAAGTTGCAGATAAAGAAGTTGGACTAGAGTACATAAGCACAAAGGAGTAGATAGCAGATATATTTACTAAGCCTTTGCCTAAGGATACATTTGAGTATCTGAGAGGTAAGCTTGGGGTTATGCCCCAACCTACTTTTGACTAATGATGTAGTTGGTTGCATCCATCCAGTGGTTTATGGCTCTATCTATTTTTTGGATTGGATGTTGGTACTTCCTTTATGGGGGAGTATGTGTATCTGAGCTGAGTCATTGAGGACTCTTGTGAATGTATTTTCTGAATAGTGTCTTTTGACATTGAGCTATTGTTTGACATAGTGATGGAATTTTTTTCATTGATGTCAATTGGGGAGAGAATCATGAAAAACATTGAGGAACTACATTTTTTGGAGAGATTGAATAGGATAACAAAGCAAGATTTGATTGATGATGAGTAGCTATGCAGTTGAGCAGCAGTGATTGGATTTTGGAACATTGGATGTTTTTCATCTATGTTGCCATCAATGCCAATGGGGGATATTGTTAGGAATGAATGCTAAAGCCTTTGGCAGTCATTTTGTAGCAGTGGTTGTTGCATTCATGACTATGATTGTCATTGATGTCGACATAGTGATATTCCAAAGTTTAGCAGAGTAGTAGGCATAGTTTTGTTTTGCACACATGTTATATTATAAATTGAGTTATGTGTAGTTGATGGTATGTTATTTGTTTTTTTATTAGCCTATGGTTAAGAGTGCAAAAATAAATTCATTTATTCACGAAGGTTATAAGCATTTTGGTGGAAGCAGTATTCTGGCAATATTCCTGTGTAGCGGTTTTTGGTAATCTGAGGATATCTCCTAGCCGGGATGGAATCTGATTCTGCATAGTTAAAGGGAATTTTGAAACTCATTTTTGGTGATGTGGTTCATAGTGAAAACTTTGAGGTCACACGATTGGAAATTTATTGTATCTGGAAGCTGACAATTTTATGTAATTTTGATGTAGCATGTTGAAATTATTATTTTGTATTTGCATGCCGACTCATTTGTAATTATTTGAGTGTGGTATAGAGGAAGGAATGTTTTCCCTATTATGTGAGGATTTTAATAGTTTTAATATGAAGTTGTGAAAGTTGTGATGCAAATGTATGCATGAAGTGAAGAAAAGAGCTAATTCAGTGATGAAGGAAGATTTGCGAAGTACAGAGATCTAGATTTGTGATCTTGTGTAGTAGAGAGTGTGGTTTTGGCACAGTGTGAAGGAGGTAACATATTTCATATTATTTTATTAAATAATCCTAAGATCTATTGGACAGTGAGTTTAGAGATCTTGCCTTGAATCTGTTTGGGCAGTGGGTCCTTCAGTCTTCCATAACTCTTAACCGGGTTAGAATCTTTTAATAGGGATTCACAATCTCCTAACAAAGATTCATATGTACTAAATGTATTTCATAAGACTCCTAATAGGGCCCATCCTCTAACAAGGAACTTTCATATTAGTGCATCATTTTGTGGTCATCATTCCCACCGGCATTTACTCTTTGATCAAGAGGTTCCCTAGTTAACATATCTTGTGTTATTGTGTCATTGTGTATGATTATCCTTCTATGGTTGGTTACTACATTAATTATATGGTTTAAATCTATTGAAGTTGATATTGAATTTAATGGTGATAAATGGTTTAATTATTAGATAACTGATTCACCCTCCCCCTCTCAGTTATCTTGGTGGTCTTTACTTTCTAATAGATACTTCATTGCTAAACTTGTATCGCATGAACTTTGTACATTCTATCACATCAACTGCCTAGTTACTATCACATTGCTTTGTGTGAAATATCATTTGGCCAAATTGTATCATCCTTCTATCCTACGAACTATCGCACAGAATCATTTTTGTTGTCTTACTGTTGTTTGCAATCTGGAGCTGTCAAATTTGAATCTTAGTTTGTTGCAAAGTGTCCTTTCCTATTCTTACCTAAATTTGGCCTATTATTTTCATGTTTAAGTTTGTTCTAGACTAAGAAAGATGAGTTAAAACTATTGGGTTTGAGCCTATCAAATGCTACTTGCGATCACTTGTCACACTATGGTTACCTCTCTAGCTATTTGCTAATCAAGCTTCTTGCTCATATCTCAGCTTGAATCAATTGACTGTTGTAAATTCTTGAGCACCTTTGACAAGCCATCTCTATTGTTCTATCTCGACAAGTGATCTTTATTATCTTTTCTTATCTCAAAATCCAAGAAACTTTGTCACGTCCTATTAGTCAAACAACATTTCTTTTCATGCCAGTTACAACTTGGTTTTAATTTGATCAGGGGAGTCACCCTCCGTTCAACTATACAAAGTTACCCTCTCCTACAAGATGCTCATGAGTTCTAGTTAGTGATGATATTTCTAGCCTAGACAAAGCTGAGGATTCCAAGGTCACCCCGTGGTATAAAGGAGGCTTCCTTTTTTTTGCATTCAAGGCCCCCAAAAGCATGGATAGTGTCTCACTTACCATGATTGAACAAGAGAAATATCGCCATTTTCAAGAACATGTTGATAATAGAGACAAGAAAGCATGCTTAGATAAAGAGCATAATAAAAAAATAATGGATGCTACTAGGTGCATGGCTTCAAGAGGAATGTCTCACGATCAAGTTGAGACTAGCGGTTATGAAAATAGATCTTTTTTTGGTACTAGTGGCAATCATGGTAACAATACGCCACCAAGGTCCCCTCCAAGATGAACTTTTTCTACACCTTCTTCACCTCCTAGACCTCCTCCCTCTCATCATGAGGAAGAGGCCAATAATGACATTTCTAGTGAAGAACTTATGAGGTTTGAACAAGATGAAGCTTCCCAACGTTTGATGCATAAACTTTTCGAGCGTAATGGAGATCAATACATTCAATACATGACTTCTAGAGGATACAAGCTCCCTTCTAGTTATGATGTCCACAAAATCATTCAAGAAAGAGTGCCAACTAAGTATGAAATCCTTAGAGAGGAATTAAAATGAATGAACTAGCATCTTTCTTAACTTGCAATAGAAAAGGAACCTCCAAAGGTCTCTTTTGTAGAATCTATTTGTGCTCTTCCCTTTGATAGGAGTCTATACATGGTCCCATTTCCTAAGGATATTGAGGTTCCCAAATATGATAAGTATGATGGAAATGGTGATCCCCATGACCATTTGCATCATTTTTTATGCTCTTAGCATGGACTTCCTTCAAGAGGACACATTTCTACTATGGTTGTTCCCTAGGAGTTTAAGAGGACAAGCTCTGGAATGGTTTGCAAAATTAACACCCCCTCTCAAGACCTTTGATGAGTTGGCTAGGCATTTCACTCAACATTACTCGTACAATATTCAACAGCCTATTACCATGATAGATCTAGGTGCTCTCAAGAAAAATCAAGGTGAACCATTCATTACCTACTTGCAACATTGGAGGTCGTTATATTCTAGATATGCTTGTCAACTATCTAAAAGAGAAAAGATTGACATCTTTGTCAACACTCTTGTACCTAAATTATATTACGATCTAAGGAAACAATGATTTTCCTCTTTCAATGACATGGTTGAAAGTGCATACTGTATTGAGGATGTTGCCATAATGAAAGGGGATATTGTCATCAACAAAGATACCAGAGGTAATGGAAAGGACAAAAACAAACCCTGGAACAAAAACAAATATGTTGTCAATGATGGGGTTGTGGATGTTCCTAAAGCTAAAGAGCCCACTTTCCACCTCTCCAATGCTATCTATGTAGCTAAACAACAAGAGGCTACCAATACTCAAAGTGCATCTAAACCTCAATATGTAGACAAACCCAAGAAGTCATATCAATGATGAGTCTACACCAAGTTGGTTGAACCTTATGACGTGATTCTTAAAACCTTGGTTGCCAACAAGTATCTTACACTTCCTGACAATTATGATCCCTTCAATCCACCTATTAAGCCTGATTAGTGGAGAGAGGATCATTTCTACAATTACCATAGAAATAAGGGACACAACACAAATAATTGTTTCAAGCTCAAAGATGCTATTCAAGATCCTATTGATGGAGGCGTAGTTCTCACAAATAGCTTGGTTAAGAATTCTAATCACAAGGCCTTCAAAACCCCTCTACCTGAGTATGAAAAGGGGGAGTCCTCTCAAGTGAATAAGAAAAATCATGATGCCAAGATCAATTATACATATACTAATGATGAGAGGGTGATCAACATGTTAGAGCTTGTTGAGAGTGTTTTTATGATGAAATATCAAGGTAATAGTGATGTTAATCATGATACACCTAAGTTGGTCTTGCAAACACTTGATGTTTTATCTTCCCGAAGTGAGACACTGAACGCTATTACTAGGGGGCAAGCCAAAATCATCCTTCAAACTACTCATGATCCCAAACAAGCCTCATCTTCTAAACAAGCAGCTCCTTTAGCCATAACTAGCTATGATCTTGTTCACCAGTTGCAATGAACACTGACCTAAATATCCATTTTTGAGTTGCTTGAGCTATCTCCCTTGCACAAAGAGATCCTTGAAAAGGCTCTACACATAGCATATGTCCCTAATAACATTGATCTAGATAGATTCCAGGATATGGTCAATCATATCTCATCTCCTCATTATCTCTCATTTTCCGCAGAGGATGACATGTCGCTTAGTCACCCACACAATCTTGCTTTACATATCGAGGTCCAAGTCTACCATACTCAAGTCCCCCGAGTCTTGATAGACAATTGTATGGGTTTGAATATTGTTTCCTTTCCTGTTGTGCAACAATTGGGATTGTCTAAATTTGTTGTAGATCCTAGGTGAAAGATCACTATCAACACATACAATGAAGTGGAGAGGTCTTCAAAGGGTCTTATTGTGCTACTTGTCTGAGTGGGTCTAGTTCTAAAAGATATTGTGTTTCAAGTATTAGACATCCCACTTGCATACAACATTCTTCTGGGTCATCCTTGGATCCATGGCATGAAAGATGTTCCTTCTATCTACCATCATGCATCAAATTCTCATATAATGGAGCTGAAATTATGATTCTTAGGGACAATGCTATTGCTATTAATACTCTCACTGCCGCTGAAACTTTTTTCCCCCACAATAAACCTTCTCATGATCCTAGTGCATCCCTTATTCCTACTGAGTAGAAATTAAAAATGATGAGTATTGGTATGGGTGAATACACATTGGATTCTATTACTGCTATGCCTACCTCTCCTACATCATATGGTAGACCTTTAGACAAGATGAAGCCTTCAACTTCCACCATGATATTTTTTGGTACCTTTTTTCAATCATCCATACCCTTAGAGGTAGAAAAAGAAGAACAAGTTGTTAGAGATTGGATCTATAAAATGGAAGAAGACAGTACGATAGTTGCTACTCCCATCTCCCCTAGACGCTATGGTAAAGGCTACACATTTTTGCAGCAAATGGGCTATCAAGGTCAAGGACCTTTAAATAATAATGGACATGCTCTAGTTGAACCTTTGAGTCATACTAATGGTCAACACTCTAAGGATACCATGGGTCTAGGATATGGTGTTGAAGATGACCCCCCTAAATGTTCCATAAATGCTCCCATGATCAGTGACTCAGATAAAAATATGGATGAATCACCACTATACGCTATGGCCCAAATGGGAGATGGTCTCCCTTCTACTTCACTCCTTTGGGGAGAAGAATGCATACCTAATGATGACATAGATGAAGCCTTTACATCTAGAAACAATGTACTTGATGAATCTGACTTTAGAGGTAGACAACATGGAAATATTGTGTAGTTACTAGAAAGAGAAGGTCTCACACATAATGGCATGGGTGCCTCTACTTTCGGGCATCCTAAACCTTCTTGGTGCAAACATTCTAGTAGAAGTTCAACGACAGATTCAAATGAGTATGAATGGGACACTCTCTCAGAAGGATCTTCCACAGTCGATATGGAAGTTGATGTGATTCATACTTATAGTGCCCAACCCGATGTAGTTGATGAGTCTCACATAGGGTCTAACAAATTCAATCTGTGTATTTCTTTAGTGAACCACACTGGTCCTTCTATGCCAAATCTAGATCTTGATACTTTTGGAGCTTACTCTATAGGCTCGACTTCTCTCATCACTAGAGGTGATACCTATCACATCAATAACCTTGAACCTATCACTTTACTTTCTCTCATACACTCAGATCTCATAGATTGGTCCACCTAGGATCAAAGACTTACATTGCCTTCCTTCCAAAATGACTATAAGATCGCTTCTTACCTCAATGTCATTGAACCTGTCACCTCTTCCACCAGTTAACCAACAACTAATATGGCAGAATCATATATCAAGTACCTCAGTCATAAAATGAAAAGAAAAAAGAAATGGTTGGATGGAAAAAACCACATTGTGGCACTATCCAAACCTAAAAATAGTTAAAATAAAGATGTATCTAAGGGTGAAAACCTCTCCAAGGCACCCAAGGATGAGGTACTTGGTAGTCTACCTAGCTACTTCTAGGAAAGATCTTCAGTTCTGATGGAGCCTACACAACCAATCAACTTAGGAATAGAGGAGTCTCCTAAGATAATCCATGTAGCTCAGTCCCTCTCAGTAGAGGAGGAAGAACAATTTACCACATTTTTTCAGGAGAAAACTATCAACTTTTCATGGACATATTCAAACATGCTTGGTTTTGACACTAAGCTTATTATGCACCACATCTCTATTGCTCCAGGGGTAAAACCTGTCAAATAGAAACTTAGAAAGATGCATCCTCATGTGGCATTATTGGTTAAGGTTGAACTTGAGAAGCTTCTAAAAGCTAACTTCATAAGAGCCATTGACTACGCTGAATGGATTTCCAATATTGTTCCTATTTCCAAACATGATAAGTCCATTCACGTATCTAGTGACTTCAAAGATCTAAACAAAGGATCCCTAAAGATGATTTTCCACTTCCAAACATCAATATGATAGTGGACATGACAATGCGCTATGAAATGTATTCTCTTATGGATGGCTTCTCCAGATATAACCAGATCAAAATTGCCCCTGAAGACCAAGAGAAGACATCTTTCACATGCGCATGGGTTACCTTTTGTTGGAATGTCATGCCATTTGGTCTTAAGAATGCTGGTGCAACCTATCATAGAGCTATGACCACCATATTCCATGATATGATGCATAAAAACATGGAAGACTATGTTGATGACACACTTGCTAAATCACAACAAAGAAGCACTCATTTATCCAATTTGAGTTTGATATTGGACCGCATGGAATGATTTCAACTTAGATTGAATCCTAAGAAATGTGCTTTTGGTGTCACTTCTATGAAACTGCTAGGCTATATCATATCGGCAAAAGGAATAGAGGTAGACCCAAAAAAATGTGCAAGCTATCATGGAGATGCCAACTCCTCACAACATAAAATAATTAAGGGGTCTCCAAGGCCATCTCTAATCTATTAGGTGGTTCATTTCTCAATTAGCTGATAGGGCTCAACCCTTCAACAAGAATTTTCATAAAGGGGCTACTTGTATATGGAATGAGGAGTGTTAAAAGAACTTGGACCAAATCAAGGATTACCTAGAAAAACCTCCTATTCTTATGCCGCCTATCCAAGGGAAACCTTTGATATTCTACATATCTTCTACAAAAAATTCTTTAGGAGCTCTCCTTGCACAGCAAGATGATATGGATAAAGAATGAGCTATCTATTACATTAGTCACACCTTGGTTTCTTATGAGCTCAATTATACCAGCATTGAAAAAGCTTGTATAGCAGTAGTGTTTGCATCCAAAAAACTCAGACATTACATGCTCGCACATACCACACAGCTGATCACCAAAATTGATCCTTTAAAGTACCTCTTAAGTAAAGCTATGCTTACCAGATGACTTGCTAAATGGATGCTAATTCTTTCAAAATTTGAAATACAATACATCAAAAGGAAAGCCATTAAAGGACAAGAAATCATGGATCAATTGGCCAAATTTTCCATGACTGATGATGTTCCTCTTCAGATAGACTTACCGGATTCTTCGATCATGAATGTCACAAAGCATATGCAGAAACTGTTCTTTGATGGTTCTCATACATAGAATGGGGCTAGCACTGGAATCTTATTTGTTACACCTCATTGATACATGATTTTTAAATCTTATAATCTTCTCTTTCCATGGACCAATAATATAGCTGAATATGAAGCCCTTCTCAATGGTGTTAAGCTTTCCCTAGAATGGAGGATTACAGAATTTCATATCTTTGGAGATTCACAGCTTGTCATAAATCAAGTAAAAAATGATTACCAAACAAAGGATCACAATTTGATTCACTACAAGAAGATGATAGACTCACTTGGGAATTATTTCACATCTATGACATTCCAACAAATTCCTAGAGCTGAGAACAAGGTTGTTGATGCGATGGCTACTTTGTCATTGATTCTACAATTGGAAGAACATGAGTCATGCTTTGAGTTCCTGGTGGAAAAGTTGTGTTATCCTGCCTATGATTCCCCTAATGACCATGTCATTTACACTATGGTCAATCATGATTCATCCCGCTATGCTACTATATTTTCCTATCTCTAAGATCAAATTATTCCTAAAAATCTAATGCGCAATGAGAAGTGCCAACTCATCTGCAATGCCTAACATTTTACCCTCATATCTAGTGACTTGTATAGGAAGGGTCTAGACAGAACTCTCCTTAGGTGTCTAGAAATAGAGGAGTCATAAAAAGTGCTAGCTGAAGTCCATGATGGCATATGTTGTTCACACTCTAATGGTCTTGCATTAGCTCAGAAATTGCTTAGGGCTGGTTACTATTGGCCTACTATGCAAGCTGACATTGTTCGATATGCCAAGTCCTGCAAGAAATCTCAACTACATGGGAATCTCATTCATGCTCCTGGACACAAGCTTATTCCCTCTGTTACATACTGGCCATTTCAGCAATGGGCCTTTGACTTGGTAAGCTAGATTCATCCTAGTTCTTCAAGTGGGCATAAGTTTATTATTATAGCTACTGAATATTTTACCAAATGGGTTGAAGCTGTCCCACTATCTACAGCTATGGGAAAACATTTTTCCTTGTTTATCTTGAATCACATCATTGCCTTTATGGTATTCCTTCTTCGATAGTCACAGATAATGGTGGCCAGTTCAAGAATAAAGACCTGAAACAATTGTGCAAAAAATTCAAAATTAAACAACATTGGTCTTCTATTTACTACCCTTAAAGGAATGACCAAGCTAAGGCCTTGAAAAAAACATGTTAGGAATGAATGCAAAGTACTTTGGTAGTCATTCTGTAGCAGTTTTTGTTGCATTCATGAATTGGATTGTCATTGATGTCAACACAGTGATATTCTGGATATTAGCAAGAAAGTAGGTACAGTTTTGTTTTGTGCACATGTTGTATTTTAGATTGTCTTTTTCAAGTTGATGGCATGTTCTTTGGTGTGTTATTAACCTATGGTTAATAGTGCAGAAATAAATTCATTCATTTGTGAGAGTTATGAGCATTTTGGTGAAAGCAGTGTTTAGACAGTGTTTCTGTGAAGCGATGTTCAGAAATCGGAGGATATCTCTTAGCTGGGATGGAATCTGATTTTTCATAGTTAAAGGGATGTTGGAGACTCATTAATGATGATGTGGTTCATAGTGCAAACTTTGAGGATATGTTTGGAGAAAGTTACAGTATAAGGAAGCTGATAGTTTTATGTGAATTCTGTGTGTAGCGTGTAGAATTTATTATTTTGTAATTGAGGACCCACTCATTTGTAATTATTTGAGTTTGGTATATAAGAAGGAATTTTCTCCTTGTTTTAATGTGTACTATGAAGATTGTGATGTGAATATATGCATGAAGTGAAGAAAAGAGCTAATTCAGTGATGAAGGAAGACTTGTGAGTACAGAGATCTGGAATTGTGATCTTGTGTAGTAGAGAGTGCAGTTTTGGTACAATGTGAAGGAGGTAATATATTTCATATTATTCTATTGAATAATTCTAAGATCTTTTGGATAGTGGGTTAAGAGATCTTGCCTTGAAGCTGTTTGGGCAGTGGGTCCTTCTGTCTTCCATAAACTCTTAACCGGGGTAGAATCTTTTAACAGGGATTCAAAATCTCCTAATAGGGATTTATATGTACTGAATGTATTTCATAAGACTCCTAATAGGGTCCATCCTCTAACAAGGAACTTTCATATTAGTGCATCATTTTGTGGGCATCAGTCCCACTGGGGTTTACTCTTTTCAAGAGGTTCCCTAGTCAACATATCTTGTGTTATTATGCAATTGTGTATGATTATCTTTCTATGGTTGATCAGTACATTGATTACATTGTTTAAAGTAGTTGAATGGATAAATTATTTGATAACCAATTCACCCCCCCCCCCCTCTTAGTTATCTTGGGGATCTTTACTTTCTAACAATTGGTATCAGAGAAGCAAGTCCTTGAAAGAAAAGTTTAACAACTTAAGGAGATCCATGGCGAATTTTAGAAAAGAAAGCCCTAAGTTTGATGGAGTAAATTTTGACAGCTGGAAAGAAAAGATGAAGACACATCTATTGTGTTTAGGACCAAGTTATTGGTTGATTACAAAGAATGAGAAGACTATCATTGAGGAAGACAATCTAGAGGTAGGAACTAAAGATGAACTAGATCTATTCATGTGTAACATACTTGCAAGAGAACCACTTTTGTCAGCACTATCAGAGAATGAATATAGTCAGGTAAGATGTTTGAAAACATCTCATGCAATTTGGAAAGCTTTACATTCTAATTTTGAAGGTGATGAACATGCAAAGAAGGCTAGATTACATAATTGGATTTGTGCATTTGAAGATATTAGAATGATGGAAGATGAATCTATTAGAAGCTATATTGGTAGGATGTCTAAGATTGTAATAGGAATAAAGTCTTATGGAGGTGATAAGATAGAGAATGAAGTGATATGGAAAATTTTGAGAGCTTTGACACCAGTATTCAAGCAGACAACGTAGATGATTGAACAAGTGATACCTTGTACATCAAACTTTTCAAGAGAGACTCTTCTTGGAAGATTAGAAACAACAAAGATGAACTTGAGATTATCAAGAGAGCTACCTAGAATGGAAACATCATTGAGTTCTCTTAACATTAGACCTACAAGGAGTACTAGTGTGAATGGAGATTATGCCAGTAGTAGTAGATCTAAGGAAGATAAGAAGATTGAAGAAGGTATTGCATTACTTGTAAAAAGAGAACCAGATGGTAAGAAAATCTTTAAATGTTGGACTTGTCAAGAATATGGTCATTTTGCATCTAAATGTCCTAAAAGAGTTAAGAAGTATAGAAGCAACTTTAAACCTAGAAGATCTAAAGAATGTTATTATGCAAATGATGAAGATCTTGAAGCATGAATTGAAAAACATTTAAGTGACAGTGATAATGATAACTTTGAGGAAATAGGATTTGTAGCAATTAAAGAAGAAAGTTCTAAATCTGATAAAAGGGAAGAAAAAGCATTAGTTTCACAAGTTGAAAAGAAATCTGATTGGATTATAGACAGTGGTTGTTCACATCATATGACTGGAGATAAAAGAAAGTTTGTTAAGTTAGATAATTATGATGGAGGAATTGTTAGGGTTGGTAACAATGCACCTTGTTTGATTAAGGGTATAGGATCGATTACTCTTGATGGAAAGACTAACACTGATGATGTTTACTTTGTTGATGGATTGAGACATAATCTACTAAGTGTTGGACAATTAGCTGATAAGGGTTATCAAGTTTGGTTTTCTGAGAAAACTTGTGTGGTAAAAGATAAAGATGGAAATCTAATTGGAAAAGGATCCAAAACCAGAGGTAATGTATTTCAGTTGAATCCTACTGAGATGACATGTGTGATAACTAGGATTGATGATAGTTGGCTATGGCATAAAAGGTTTTGTCATATAAACTTTGATAATATTCTCAAGGTGAGCACTACACTTGCGGTAAGAGATTTACCTAGAATTATGAAACCTACTAACATGATTTGCAAAGAATGTATGATGGCAAAGTAGAAAAGGAGTTCATTTCCCAACAAGAAGTTCACATCAACAGAGAAGCTGGAAATTGTTCATATAGACTTGAGTGGTCCTACTAGGACTAGAGGATTCTATGGAGAAAGGTATTTTATGATTCTTGTTGATGATTTTACAAGAATGATGTGGATTGCATTTTTGAAAGAAAAATATGAAGCATTTGATAAATTTAAGATCATGAAAAGCAAAATTGAGAATGAATCTGGAATGAAGATTAAATGTCTAAGATCTGATAGAGGTGGTGAATTTACATCTAGAGAGTTTAACACCTTTTGTGAAATGATTGGTATTAAGAGACAACTTTCAGCCTCTAGAACACCAGAACAAAATGGTATTGTAGAAAGAAGGAACAGGTCAATAACTGAAGCAGCAAGAGCTATGTTGTTTGAAAATGATTTGGCTAAGAATTTTTGGAGAGAAGGAGTGAACACAACAGTATACACTATGAACAGGGTT
This sequence comes from Chamaecyparis obtusa, assembly GCA_027943335.1. Lineage (NCBI taxonomy): Eukaryota > Viridiplantae > Streptophyta > Pinopsida > Cupressales > Cupressaceae > Chamaecyparis > Chamaecyparis obtusa. The sequence continues at coordinate 119,739 of BSBK01002251.1, read as the reverse complement.
CAAATCAGAGCAGATACAAACAAGACACCTTATGAATTATGGTTTGGACATACACCCTCAGTTAAGTATTTTAGAATTTTTGGAAGTAAATGTTATATAAAGAGAGATGATGATATAGGAAAGTTTGATCCTAGAATTGATGAAGGAATATTTCTTCGATATTCTTTAAAACGAAAAGCATATAGATGTTATAACAAAAGAACTAAGACTATTGTTGAAAGTGAAAATGTAAAAGTTGATGAGAAGTTTAAAATTCAAGAAAGAATGCTTGATTATGAATCTAATGGAGAAGCACAACCTTAGCCTAACATTGAAAATGCAGAATTATTTTTTGAAACTAATAGTGATTTGCTAAATGAAAGTCATACTGAAGAAAATAGAGAAGAAAGAAGAGAAGAATCTATAGTTGGAACAAGATCAGTAACTATGACACCTAACAGGTATACTTCAAGACATCACCCTGTTGAGCAAGTTATTGGAAGTTTAGATAGAGGAGTTTTGACTGGAAATAAGGTACACTTATGTTTGATTTCTCAAATTGAACCTAAGACTACTAATGAAGCTTGTGAAGATTAACATTGGATTAATGCTATGAAAGAAGAACTAGAGCAAATTGAAAAAAACAAGACATGGGAATTGGTCCCTAGACCTGAAGACAAGAATGTGATTAGAACAAAGTGGGTATTCGGAAACAAGATGAATGAACAAGGAGAAGTGATAAGAAACAAAGAAAGATTGGTATGTAAAGGATATTCAAAACAAGAAGGAATTGACTATGAAGAAACTTTTGCACCTGTGGCTAGACTTGAAGCAGTGAGAATGTTTCTAGCATATGCAACTTACAAGAAATTTAGAGTGTATCAGATGGATGTGAAGTCAACATTTTTGAATGGTGAAGTGGAAGAAGAAGTCTACATTGAGCAGCCTAAAGGTTTTCCTTTGACACAAGAAGGAGATATGGTATGTAAGTTAAAGAAAGCTTTATATGGATTAAAACAAGCACCTAGAACCTTGTATGCAAGATTGGATAAGTATTTATTGAAATTGGGATTTATAAAAGGAACAACAGATAGTAACTTATACACAAAAGAACTTGAGAATGGTTTGTTGGTTATAGTTATATTTGTTGATGATATTATCTTTGGAGGAGAAGATGAAGCTAGTGACAAATTTGTAGATGAAATGAAGACAGAATTTGAGATGAGCATGATTGGAGAAATGAAATATTTTTTGGGATTACAGATAACAAAAAGCAAGGAAGGTATATTTGTAAGTCAGACAAAGTATTTGAATGACTTATTGAAAAAATTTGGAATGGAAGATTCTAAACCTGTTGGAACACCTATGGTAACTAGACATAAGTTATCTAGCAAAGATGAGACACCAGCAGTTGAGCAGAAAAAGTACAGATCTATGATTAGAGTATTGTAGTACTTGACACATACAAGACCTGATATAGCACATTCAGTGGGGATTGTAGCAAGATTTCAAGCAGAACCTAGAGAATCACATTATGCAGCAGTAAAGAGGATACTGAGATATCTAAAAGGAACAATGGATTATGGATTATGGTATGAGAATTCTGATGATTTTACTTTATGTGCCTATACTGATGTAGATTGGGGAGGCAGCGTTGATGACAAGAAAAGCACCAGTGGTGGAGCCTTTTTTCTTGGAGGAAAATTGGTCTCTTGGCTAAGTAAGAAGCAGAATTGTACTTCACAAAGCATAGCAGAAGCAGAATATGTTGCAGCAGCAAATAATTATAATCAGATTATTTGGATGAAGCAGATGTTGAAGGATATTAGAATAAAGTTTGATGAGCCTATTGTTATACATTGTGATAACACTAGTACAGTGAGTATGTCAAAAAATCCTATTTTACATTCTAAGACTAAACATATTGAGATCAAGTATCATGTTGTAAGAGAGAAAGTTGCAGAAAAAGAAGTAAGATTGGAGTACATAAGTACAAAGGAGCAGATAGCAGATATATTTACAACGCCTTTACCTAAGGATACATTTGTGTATCTAAGAGGTATGCTTGGGATTATGCCCCAACCTATTTTTGAGAATTGATGTAGATGATTGCATCCATTCAGTGGTATATGAACCCTATCTTTCTTCTGGATTGGATGTTGGAACTTCCTCTATGGGGGAGTTTATGAGCTGAGTCATGAGGACTCTTGTTATTGTATTTTTCTAAAAAGTGTCTTTTGACATTAAGTTGTTGTTGACTTTGTGATGAAATTTATATCATTGATGTCAATGGGGGAGAGATATACATGAAAAATATTGTAGATTGTATGAGAGAGTTGAATAGGAAAACGAAGAAAGATTTGATTTGATATTTTGCAGTGATGTTGCAGTATTGGATTTTTGGAACATTGGATGTTTTTCATCTATGTTTCCATCAATGCCATTGGGGGAGATTGTTAGGAATGAATGCAAAGTACTTTGGCAGTCATTCTGTAGCAGTTGTTGTTGTATTCATGACTTGGATTGTCATTGATGTCAACACAGTGATATTCTGGATATTAGTAGGAAAGCAGGTATAGTTTTGTTTTGAACACATGTTGTATTGTAGATTGGATTTTTCACATTTTATGGTATGTTCTTTGGTGTGTTATTAACCTATGGTTAACAGTGCAAAAAGAAATTCATTCATTTGTGAGAGTTATGAGCATTTTGGTGAAAGCAATGTTTAGACAGTGTTTCTGTGAAGCGATGTTCAGAAATCGGAGGATATCTCTTAGCTGGGATGGAATCTGATTTTGCACAGTTATAGGGATGTTGGAGACTCATTAATGATGATGTGGTTCATAGTGAAAACTTTGAGGATATGTTTGGAGAAAGTTACAGTATCCGGAAGCTGACAGTTTTATGTGAATTCTGTGTGTAGCGTGTAGAATTTATTATTTGAGTTTGGTATATAAGAAGGAATGTTCTCCTTATTTTAATGTGTACTATGAATATTGTGATGCGAATATATACATGAAGTGAAGAAAAGAGCTAATTCAATGATGAAGGAAGACTTGTGAGTACAGAGATCTGGAATTGTGATCTTGTGTAGCAGAGAGTGCAGTTTTGGCACAGTGTGAAGGAGGTAATATATTTCATATTATTCTATTGAATAATTCTAAGATCTTTTGGATAGTGGGTTCAGAGATCTTGCCTTGAAGTTTTTCGGGGAGTGGGTCCTTCTATCTTCCATAAACTCTTAACCGGGTTAGAATCTTTTAACAGGGATTCAAAATCTCCTAATAGGGATTTATATGTATTGAATGTATTTCATAAGACTCCTAACAGGGTCCATCCTCTAACAAGTAACTTTTATATTAGTGCATCATTTTGTGGGCATCATTCCCACCGGGGTTTACTCTTTTCAAGAGGTTCCCTAGTCAACATATCTTGTGTTATTGTGCAATTGTGTATGATTATCTTTCTATGGTTGATCGATACATTGATTACATTGTTTAAAGCAGTTGAATGGATAAATTATCTGATAACTAATTCACCCCCCACCCTCTTAGTTATCTTTGGGATCTTTACTTTATAACAAAACATTGTTGAAAATCCTTCATAGGATAGTGCACAAATCAGGCAAGGATTAGCATCTGTAGATCAATCTTGCGCTATGGGCTTATAGAACTTCTATTCGCACTCCTATAGGTGCCACACCTTTTTCCTTGGTCTATGGTTTTGAGGCCGTCTTACCATTAGAGGTCAAAATACCATCACTGAGAGTCTCTCTACATGGTTTGATTATCAATGAAGACCATAGGGCCATGAGAGTTCATGGGCTTACTAGTTTGGTGGAATGCCACAAGGCCGCCTTTGATCACATGTACACTTATCAAAAGAGAATATCTACTGAATATAATAAGAAGGTTCATCCTAGAGAGTTCCAAGTGGGTTAATTAGTTCTCACAGAAAATCCTAAAAATCAGCAGAATAAAGAGCAAAAAGGCAAGTTCAAGCTAAATTGGTTAGGGCCCTTCATCATCACGATAGCATTTGGGTCTGAGGCCTATCAGTTATCTACACCTGAGGGAGAAGAGCTTTCTGAACCTATTAATGTTCTACATCTGAAGAAGTTCTATGCCTAAAGTTCTTGATCTCTTTGTATATACCTTATTAATCCTGAAAAATTTCCAAAAAAATTCATATATGATGCTGAAAAATCCTAAAAAGCATATAAAGTCCTGAAAAAAGAGCATCCTAGTGAAAACCTAGTAATAGGCACTTTGATGTCTCACCAAAAAAATTATATATTCCAAAAATTTAAAAAAAATAGAAAAGTGCCTTGGTGAAAACTTGGAAATAAGCGCTGCTTGGGACCCTTGTACCTATGTCTATCAGTCTTGTGTGGTGCTCATTCGCTCCACTTCTTGCTTTGTCTCTCCTAGCCTAGAATTGACTCATGTCTTAGTCTAGGGGACATACGTTATTTTAGCTTATCTTGGGTCTCTTTGTGCGTTGAGGTTTCTTGCGCAACTTGGTTCAAACAGTGTTTCTCAACACTTTCCAACTATTTTTTTCAACACTTCCCTAGCATCAAGTGTTTCTCAACAATTATCAAATATTCTACCCATAGTCTAGAATGATACAATATTTCTCACCGGCAGATGTGATACTCAAAGTTTGACTCTATGACCTACAAAAACACACTTAAACACTTGACTCACTGAGACTTGTTTGACTTTATTTCTTTGTGTGTTGTCCATGATGATTTATTTTGATGAGTGTTCTCTCCCTAATAGTTTTTAATGATGCATAGCTAGAAGACTGGGGGCATGAGGACATGTTTTATTTATTTTTTGCCTATGGGTATATCTTGTTGATCCTAACTATCATAAGCATTTATGCTTGTTACACTTGACATTAAGGATCTACAATGTATTATCCTTGAGTGTTTTCCACAAGTGCATGCTTATGGTCATCTTGACTTTCTTGTGTCTCGATGTGAGCATAATATTTCTATACTAAACTTAGGGAACCTCATTGCACTAGTCATCTTGACCTACATGTCTTTGATGCATTCTTAGGTGGGATTCCCACATACCTATCTAATATAGATCATATTCATATACCCATAGTTATACTAGTGCATATTGTATGATCTTGCGATGCTACCAATAAAGCTCAATGATGATTATTAGAGTCTAACGGCTTTGTAACCTTGCAAGTAAACCACTTTTCATAGTAGCTTGCATTCTTAAAATTCATGTTAGTTTAGTTTTGCATCTTGCATATGGAGAGAGCTCTCCTTTCATCTTTCACAGACTTGTCAGTCAACTGCGCTCACCTTTTGCTTCTTCTCGATCATGTCTTTCAACTCTTATCTTTCATATCACATCCTGTTCTATTCCTATCATCACAAGGGGTTAATCTTATCATCATATAAAAAAGATCATTTTCAGAAATATGAGTTTATATCATAACATGAGAACTAAATATATATCCATGAGAGAAACTATACATGAGCATTTATAAGCATATATCATACATTTGAGCAATATAACAAGACAATAATACTGAAACATCCATCATAATGAGAGAAGTACACAAGATATATCATAATCCATTCATCTCATATATATAAATCATGATATAAATACAATATGGGATCCAAAATCTAGATACAGTCTCAAGACATGTTTGTACATCAAAACCCTAAACCTAGGACTGACTCTCCCCCTCATGTGTAGGAGGTGTTGGTGGAGCCTGTGGTCCCATCCTGTTGGCTGGCATGTCCAACCTCCCTACCCTCTTAGAGTAGGGTGGCAATCACTCACCCTCAGGCATGGCTGCTATATACAATTCATGGTAGTATGTCACTCATGCTACCTCCCTCCGTATCTCTATGACATCATCTTGTGCCACTCTCTCCTACTGATCTATCTTGGCTCAAGCATCCATAAGCTGTTGATCATGAATAGCAATCGTGGTCCTCAATTTTTGCACTTTGGCCTCTAAGGCCCAAATCCTAGCCTAGAGATCCTCTCCTCCTTTGGCTATAGGTTGCTCCTACCCTTCCTCAACCCATCAGTGAAATGGTCTCACCTCCTCCTCCTCCTCCACTTATCGGCATGACCATCTGTGGCCACCTAATCAGGACCCCTGGCCTACCTCCCACCTCCTCCCCCCTCCCCCTCCTCCATCCCCTTCATCCCCACCTATTGCCTGTGGCTATGCATCTAGGACTATAAAACTTCGAAATAGACATCTCTAATGCTCTACTATGTATGCTACATCTGCCCCTACATCTTCCATGTTTGGTAGGTAGTCCCATGGCTCCCACTATAACCCCACTATCTTCTGTATTTCTTGATGGTAATCTAGCATCGATAGCCATCCTGGTGTCTCATCCTCTTGTACCCTGGCATATGTGGTGGTCTCTACTACCACTCTCTATTGCTTGCCAAACTGCCTCCACACTCGGGTAATCACAAAATGCTCTACAATCTTTGCATGCCTGCCTAGTAATGGCTGGTTGCATAACATATACCTGAGCTCCTGATCCTCATCCCTCCACCACTCACACTGCCTGTATGGACTCCACTCAAATGTCGTCAGCTTATCTAGCAACCTCCTATAATATGTGAGGTCCCCACTATGTGGCTATGTGATGAACCTGGTAAATCGATATATATAGGGAGTCCTCCACTCCTAAGGCTATAATCATGGTTGCACAACAACCATATGATCCCATGCCCATATCTGCACTAGGATAGCCCCGCATGCCCATGATCGGCTGCCCCTGTAAATGATCTCATGAAACTCATGATACATATCCATAAGGATCATTGGTCCCCATGCCATCTATCTAGGTCATGCCACCAAGTATGCAACCAGTCTCCCCCAGCCTGGTGGGAACCCTCTCTGACTCCAATCAGTGATCAAAGCCTGTGCTACTATGGATCACATGATGCATGACACTAGATAGTCTCGACTATACTCCTCTATTAGACGGTCCCAACTAAGATGTCCATCTATGATGTTAACATCTTGGAAGAGATCTTGAATGGCCTACCTCCCATTTGTGGGAGTTTGATCATAGTATACCTATGCCCAAAAACAAAAAATCATGTCAGTTTTCATCATATGGAAACATTACATTAATGAACATCTATAAACATGATTATGCTCACCACATCTCCATGTCTCGGTACATGAAGGATCTGATAGACATCCTAAAGTGTGATAGTGGCCTCTCCGGTTGACAAGTGAACGGTGTTATGCTCACTATGCCACCTCTCTTCCAGTGTTGTCAGTAATCCATGGTTTTCCTGTATATGGGGCATCTACAACAAGTAGGTGAAACCCATCCAAGTCAAAGCCGCTCTCCCTGGATCATCTAGATCCTGGACACAACACAACCCGACAACCCTTAGTTCTCTGATGATGAGCATCAATAGCATCTCCTACAAGCCATAAACCCACAAACCAAATGTCAGAACATGTCATAATGGATGTCCAAAATTAGTACAAGTAATCTCAAAAGCAAAAATTGTCTCTACACATGTTATATTGCTCAAATTAAAGTCATGTGATACTTCTTATTATTCTGGTGTGACACTGTCTACTGATACTATATCATGAGATACTTTCTTGTATAGTGGTGCGATCCTTTTGCCTCATGTGATAGTTCTCACCTTGTCACATGACATTTCATCCAGGCTTATGCGATACTTTCCTGGATAGTCGTGTGACACTTTTTGGCCCCATGAAGTATAGCATGATACAATATACAACAGGTGTGCGATACTTTTAAAGTATCATACGATGTTTCACAAAAGCATAATTTGAAATTCAAAAAACATACTTTAAATGCAAAAAAATGTCTCAAACGGCTAGTTTTTGTGAAAACTTACAAGGCCACCATACTAAGGAGGTCGGTTGTGCAACCAACCATGCTTGAATTGAGGTGTGTCAATCAAAATGCCTGCTTGCTGAGCCATAGTCTCTCTCAGATCTCTCCAAGTTCTCAAAATTCACATAAGACAAATGAATTTCAAAATGACCTTTTCACCCCTTATATAGCATTTTGACCTTATATGACATTTTGACCTTATTTTCAAAACATCTTAGAATTTTGTGAAAATTGCACTCCTCGCTAATTTTGATGTCCTGGATCCATTTTTGGGATTGAAATAAAAATTAGAGTTCATATTGATGGTCAAAATTGCATCCTAAATTTCTCCTTCTTCTACACAGTTGGCTGACCGTTTGAGGCCTAGTCCTTTGATCTTTGTTGGGGTATTTTCATTTCTTCATCTCCATCTCTCTCAACCTTCTAGTATTTCATTCATTTCCTTCACTTTTTCTCTCTAAGGTTTTGACTTTATCTTTATCCTATATCTTTCTTAGTCAAACCTAGTCAAACTGGGGCATATTTTCACTACTTGATGGTTATTCTATTATCTCTCATCTTTAATTATGATTTCTGGTGATTTGATCATGTTTCTCTCATCTTGCTTCTACATTCCCTCTACCTCATTTTGATTTTAATCTCAAGGGGGCAGACATATTCTATCAGCTATTCTCCAGAGCATATGCCTAACCATTCCATTTGCTTTGATTGATCTATCTATCTATTGTGCTTGACATGTTAGTTCTCATCTCAATTTTTGATACCATCCATCTCTCTCCTAAGTGTTCAATATTGTCGCTACCAGACTAACCATGCAGGATTTTCTATCTCTCTACGCTTCATTCTTTGGACTAAGATCTCTATCTATTTCCTTCTTGGCTAATCTATTCTTTGACATAATGTGTTCCCAGATTGATCACACATTAGTCAAAGAGGGGAAAATGTAATCACCCAAAAATGGTAATCTAGACTATTAGCCCCTTTCTAGCATTATTTGCTAAATTTATTGATTGCTTATTCTTGATCAAATCCTAATTTTATCATTTATTTGATTATATTCTATGGATTAAAATTTTATCCTAAGTCTTTATTTAATTAAAAGGAATTCCCTCCCCTTTTATTAAATAAAAAGCCTCCACTTACCTTTTATCCTAAGTTGCACAAATAAATCATTATTCCTATTTATTAAATAAGAAGAAAAGGCATTTTGTCTCACATGGGGCACAAAAGTCAACACTTATTTCTCATTGGAGGAGACTTGTGCACAAGGATTTCTCCCACTTTCAAACTCCACCCTTGATCAAATCTTTTGCCTCTTAATCTCCATGGTCCATTTATCTTTAAAAGGAGAGCTCTCTTCTCATTCTAGGATCCCCTCTCTTGATGCTAATGTTGTGCTGCTAGTTTTCTTGGTGTCATTGGATCTTTTGAAGAACTTGTTGCATTTTAGTACTCATATTTTCATTGTAGCTTAGTTCTCATGGTATTCTTATCTTAGTTTTCTTTTATGCTTTAGCTTAGCTCGCATAGTTTAACTAGTAATGGCTTGTAACACTCTCATTTCCATAGTTTAGTTGCATTCTTGCATTCTCATTCTAGCATAGCTTGCATTGCATTTTTCATTGTGATTCTTGAGGATATTGGCATTATTTCCCTTGTCTCTTTGAATCTCCCATTGCATGGTTTACTAGCAAGGTTTCATGCTTAATAGCTCTAGCTAAGAGCCCTCTAAACACCCTTGCACTCCATGCCTAGGGAGATGTAGGTCACTTTTCAAGGTTTCCAGTCCATGGATGCCCTTGGAATCAATGGCTTACAGAAGTGCACATTTTGAGTGTACAGTTAGGACCTTGACTAAAGAAAAATCTAAGAAACTAACACACCTATTTACATGACTCACACACACACACACACACACACACACACACACACACACACACACACACACACACACACTTTGGGACTTTATATTAATCCTTATTCTCCTGTGGTTGGCTAGGACCACCTACAAGCCAAAATTTCATAGGACCTCCACTAGGATCTTAAGGTGCTCCTACATCAATTTACTACTACTTTAAATTGACTAGTATCATCATCCTTAGAATCTACATCATCTTTATTTCTTATGAATTTCTCCTCTTTTTGGGTACCTCAGTAGATGCTTGTGTACCTCTCTTTTTATGATAGGTCTTAGTTGGTGTAGGCCTTGTTATTTTTTCTACTCTTCTTCTTTGAAGTGGGGAAACACCTATAGCAGACCTTTTCCTTTCTCATGCAGGAGTATCATCATGTTTACTCTTACCTTTCATTGCCTTTTCTAGCTCTACATGTATTTCTTTTTCTGACTCGATATCCTCTTCATCTTCACTATTACTGATCAATTTTGGTTTCTTGGTTGCCTCTTCAACTAACTTCTTAGCTTCTTCCTCTCCAAGTTATTTTTCAAGTGTGCTTATCATTTTCTTTGATTTCCTTCCCAATTTAACTCTGACTAAGTCCATTTTTCTTATTTTTTTTCTTCTTCATATATTCCAAATCTTGTTGCACTTTTGTCCTCAGGCTTTGCTAGAAGTGCCTCTATTGACCCCGTAGATTGGTCACTAGCTAGTTCATATGCCATCAATGGAAGCCATGCAGTCCTCGATTCAACTACCTTAATTAAAATGGTGTCGGTATCCACTAAGAAAAAAATTTCATCTTTATACTTCTCCACCAATCATGTAGGAATTTTGCTCCTCATGTACATTATGTCCTTAAATTTGTCAAAGTAGTCATCCATAACTAGATCAAAATTATGACCTAAACTACTTATGAATTCACTGATTTGAATGTTAAATTGTTTATTTACTTCCCATTCTATATCACCGATTGAGAGAAATTAATTCTTCAAGTAGAAAAAGATACATACCAATAGGGATCCAAACTTGCAGGTTTTGGATTTTGTAACTCGGATTGTTCTCAAATTCTCCACCAGTTGCCTTGAAACATCAACTCGGCTAGGTCAAGTTGAAGACCGTTCTTCACTATCTTGTAGGCAATACCAAAAATGCCACAAGGAACACTGTTTGGTCTACTAGATTTAAATACCTTGTATGTTATTACATATACTCTGAATCTAGTCTCAGGGTCATCAATTGTGTTTATCCTCATTCCTTTATCATCCCATTTGGCTCTAGTAAATTTATCGATCTTGTTCTTTGGTGGGTGCCTTAGGGATTTTGCCTTGTCACATACTGGATATCTTGTGAACATGTGAATCACGTCCTTGGTGATTTTTAACATCTCATCTAGCCACATTATCATTTCATGTACTCTTCTAAAAAAATATTGATCCATTCTATTTTAAATACCTTCAGGAAATGAAGAGCATTTGTTAATCCCTTAACTTAAAGATTTATTTGTTCATCCTTCAGTTTTTCATCCATGCATAGCTCATGATAAGTGGATTGTATCTTGAAATCACCAATCTCACTGATCTTGCAATGTATACATGACTGAATATGCTTTACCAATAAAACCGTAGACCATATTGATGAAAATGTGCCTTTTTCATCGATCTATGAAGCAACCTCAAGATGTAGCTTGTATTTTGCTTCTTCATAGGTTGTGCTTGTCCCTACATTGTCTTCAGTTGATCTTATCCACATTTGACTCATCTTCCTTCTAATTCCATCAATGGTGTTATCATTCATATCAACATTCAGTTTTGGTGCTCGGTCTCTACAATCTTTACTTAAGTGCCCGACCTTATGACAGTGCAGACATGCCATTCTACAATTTGTCCAATTTCTAGATTTACCTCTCTAGTGTAGTCTCATGAAATTTTCAGCAATATGACCATATCTTCCACATGTTGTACAATTAACCCAAGTGCTATAATCCCAAGCGTAAGAATTACCTTTTCTTCTCTATTGATAGATATTGTTTTGTCTCTTCAGTTTCCAAACTTATTTCAACTGTCCCTTGGATTCTTGCAATGTATGACCATGCTTGTTGCAATTGGGATGTGATTTTCCATATAGTTCCTCTTAGGTGACTTTTTTTTAATCTTTGATCTACATTCATATTCTTGATGTCCATACTTGTTGCAATTATAGCAATAACCATCAAATTTAGGAGTAGTTTTAGGAGTACCTTTGGCTTTACTTCAACATACATTTGTTGTGTGACCTGGTTTTCCATAGTGATATCATGAGAGCTTCTTTGGTCTTGGATTTTCATAGGATTATTTTTCTCTACTTGATTTGATGACCCTCCTTTCTCGGTATAACCTAATCCAGTGGTGTTGTCCAGTATTCTCTGACTCATTAAGAACTTATCCATCCTTTTGGTAGTTTCTTCAACTTTATTTATCATTTCCTTTTGTTGTTGTTTCATTTTCACTTCACTTTTCAATCTTTCATTCTCTTCCCTTAGTTCACCTATGTCTTCCAATTTCCTAGCAAGTTCATTGTTTACTCGGTTGACTTCTTGACTCATGACAACTATGTGATTGAAAATTTCAAAGTGATGCTTGGTCAACCTTAGTATTTCAAATTCTTTCTCTTCCAATTTCTTAGTCATTTATCTTTTGTCTTCAATAGCCATATTCCTTTCTTGTTTATCTTTTCTTGTATTGTTCATAACTTCAATCATTCTTACCATTTGTGTTTCTTGTCTAATTTTCAGTGCTTTGACTTGTTCGGTGAGGTGTTGATTTGTTTCAAATAGATTTGAGATAGTTCCTTCAGATGCATCACATATACTTCTAGATCCTTAAGATAATTCTTCTCTCTTCTTCCTGATACTGAGTCTCATTCAGCTAAAATGGTAATTCCTTCCTTTTGTTCAATGACTCTCTCATCTTTTCCTTGATGTCCTTAAGTTGTTCAAGGGTAATCTGCAACTCCAATTTCTGATTCTCAATTATCTTGTCCATTTTATACCTTTCCATCTCTATGGATCTTTCCTCTTCATTGATTAAAATTCTTTAACAAGAGAACTAGCTTTGATACCAATTGTTTGGATTATGGAAAGGTGAGTTACTGAGAGGGGAGGGGTGAATCAACAACCCTAATTTTTTTTTTATCTTAATCCTTAAAACAATGTCTCTCATTAACCGACTTCCATATTAAAATTTTGATTTATTCATAACATAACTAAAATATGAAATGCTTTCTAATCTAATTAGTAAACATTCATGAAACTTCATACAATTGACACATGTATTTTGGTATCGTAGAAACCCTTGTTAGAAGGTAAAAAATATGGTGGGGATGACACCCACAAAGCTTCACTACTGCAATAATAAAGTTTGCCTATTAGGGCTTACAATGTTTGATCACTTCTAATGATCTTACCCTATTAGGAGTAACATTTAAGACCTGTTAAGATCTACCTTGTTAGAGGATTTAAGCAACATTCTTAAGTGTGCACTTGGTTAAGAGATTTACAGAAGATAGTTTAGGTCTACTCTATTAAGAGATTTTGTCTGCCATAGTTGTTAGAAAGAAATAGTAAATTGATTTGGATGTAGAAACTTATTTTTCTCAATTTTAGATCTTCTTAGCTCTTAACTAATTTCACCTTCCTGTGATAGATTTATCCTTCAAATACTACTCGATAGCCTCTAGTCTAATAATGAGTCAATTATAAATACTTTTTGAATGCTTAGCTTCACAACCTTGTCTGATCTTAAGATGTATCCTATAGGTGGCTACTTCTCATGTGTCATCATTATGCAATCTAACATCTTGACAATTCTTTAATCATAAATATATGACCTAATTAGGGTTATGGAATCATCTAGAAAAGATTTAAATCTACAATCCCTATGAATGACCTAAATCAAAACTGCATAGGGATCATCACTAATTAATTGTTACATCTCCAATAAATATTTACCTCAATTTATGTAAACCATTTTCTATCTCGGTATAAACCATTTGCTTGGTTTTTAGTGCCATACCAAACTTCTATGTTATTCATGTATCACTCGGTAGATACTGTAACTTTGACTCAATAAAATAAAAATTCTCAGTAAACATGAATGCTCATTTATAACTATACTCAGTGTGCTCCGTAATCATTTGGCTCAGTGTATGTTCTTGGTCAAGACTATGCTCAGTTAATTTGTCATTCTTGCATATGCTTTTCTTGGTTACTATACTTAGTGTTTTGACCGACTAGTATGTTTTCTTCCTTTACTAACTATATGTGTGACAATAATGAAAACTCATAATGTAATTATGTGTAAGGTAGCTGAGTGAAACTATTCAAGTAAATGTTGAAGAGATATGACATCAAATGAATAGAACATGGAGAAGAAAGTCTCAAAATGATCGAACTGAACTTGGAACGATTGATGGCACTTCATCCTCTGGATCGGGTGCACCTATATTCACCTAATCGGTCAAAGGTATGTTTAGGAACTCAGAAATAAAATTCAATTTTAAATCAGTTCCTAATATTTGTGCAAAGATACATATGAGAATATTTAGATGCATTTGGATATATGTTGTGAAGTTAAAATTTCATGTTTTGATCGGTGAAAAAACTATGTTATTTTGTCTCATTCGGTGAAAGGTAGTGTATTTGGTAATCAATGAAAATGGATTCCGTAACAAAATTTAATGCCAAAATTATTTCCATTGGAAACTCTAATCGAGGAAAAGGTATAAATAGACCCCTTTTCATTTCATTTTTACCTTACATTTTTTAGAGCATTTGTAGCACTTTGCAAAAATGAGTCCTCCAAGAGAATTCAAGTGATTAATTGAGTATATCTTAACATTATCAAGTGCATTCAATTAATTACCATTTTTTTCATGACCTATGTAAGTGTGACTGAGTTGATATTAAAAATAAAACTCTACCAATCAAGTGATTATATTTGTAAAGAAATGGCACCAAAAGTTCAAAATCCTATTTTCGTGGAGAAGATTGATCTTGTCAATCCCAAATATAAGCTACCACCAACTATAGCCACCAAAAATAATAAGATGGGAGCCCTATCTTTGATCCATCTTAGAGTAATTATGATTGAAGACATCCATGCCTTCATCCATTGCAAAATTGAAGAAATTTTCCAAGACGACATTGATACATCCTACCAGAATCTATGTGTAGATGGGAAGCCGAAAGATGAGAATATCCACTTGGAGACAAAGGGTTTGATGCATGCACTGCATGTACTAAGCATGTTTAAATAAGAATGGATGAGAATTGTATTGAGTTGACTTCATGACCAATTCATATGGCTTGATGAAATTGTAAATATCACAAAGGATGTGTTACATATTGTAACTGGTTATCCAATTAGTGATAGAAGCACATAAACTTGAACTAACAAGAAAAAATTGTGTGAGCTGACTCAAGAAAAATGGGATGGAAGAGGTCTCAAATTGTCTATCATTGATGATCTTGAGTTAAGATTTTCATGTAATGTGATATCCTACCTAATCTTTCAGTCATCTTGGGTAGATAGTGTACCTTGTGGAGTTGTGGACATAGCCTACAAGATAGTCAAGAAAGATATGAAGATAGATTTATGTGAGATCCTACTGAAGCAATTTGATGAAAACATGAACACCGTCAGGAAATTGAAGACCAACACTTTGAAGTTTGGTTCATTGTTGGTATGTATATTTTTCTACTTTCATAACTTTTTCCCATCAATCGGTGATGTAGAATGGAGTGTGAATAAACTGATTATTTATCAGATAAATGAGTTCATTCAAAGTTTAGGAGATAACTTTGATATATGATAATGAATGACTACTTTTCAAAGTTTCAAGAAAGAATGCAAATTTTTTTTAGAATTCCACCTCATCTAGTGGAAAAGTACTGAGATTCTATCTATTTTGAAATAGACACCGAGACATTCATACTAAAGGTTGTGGAGCCTAAGACCATCTAGTTACCACCAATGGGATATGAGATGGACATTGATATTGCATCTTAGTAGATTGAATCTTCGTTAGCTAAACCGGTTGATAAGAGAGCCAATTAGTATGGTACTTATGAAGAAGTGAAGGAAAAAATAAAGCTAGGTATATTGATACCTAAGGCATTGAGGAAAACTAGTAGAATGATAAGTAGTTTTTCAGAGAATCTAGGAGTTACTATTGAAGAAGATGAAGTTGGTCCTTCTAAAATTAAAGGCAAGAAGATAAGAATGCAAAAGGAAACACCAAGTCCTATAAGAACAAGACCATTGACAAGGTCTTCCTCCACATCGAGAGAGAAGAAGAAACCATAGGTAGAACAATCAAAGCCCAAAACATATATGAGAGAAAAGAAGACTTTTGGAAGACCTAGGAGAAAGATAAAGCTACAAGAAGACAACAAAACTAAATCAAAAGACTTGAGAAAATTCAAAGTTGTACAAAACAAACCTTATAATCCAAGAAACTTAGATGAGTTTCTTGAAAATATTAAGAAGTATGGAAATGTTTTTGGATTAAAATATGTTAAATATGAAACCATAACTAAAGAAGAAAAATAAAAGATTGTTGTATTTACTTTGCACAAGTTTAGAACTACTTTAGTTGAGCTGGCCAAACAAGTACTAGATGAGTTATAAAAAATAATAGATGCAAGATGGAAGTATGTTATGAAATCTCATAAAAAAATGAGGGAAAGATCCATAGCTATCATTGTACCTAAGTTGTCGGTACAAGGGATTAATGAAGCATTGGAGGAATATTCAAAGAGATTTCTAGTAAAGAGAAAAGCATTGAGGATAATGGTTAGTAAACTAGAAGTACAAAAGGAAAATGAAGACTTATGGAGAAAGATTTTATTTCCTGAAAAACTGACAAAAATCAAGGAACAAAAAGGGAAGTCAGGTCCTATTGATTTGACAATAGATAAAGATGAAGTTATCATTGAAGATATAACTGACAAAGACCCAGCAAAAGATATATAAATTGATGAAGATGTGATGGTAAGTGAGGTAAAGGACACTAAAGAAATGAATACTGATGATTCAAAAAAAGAAAAATTGATGGATGTAGATCCAGTTATTGAGAAAATAATTTATTTTCCTGATGTAAATGAGGTTATCTTAGAGGATACAAATGAAAATCCTACTGATGTAGAAGAGTCCACCAAACTAGAAAATGAGACTGAACAAAAGGACACCAAGGAAACTATAAAGACTAAGACTGTAAAAGATCAGAATATAGTCGTTCATCCCTACTGAGACTATAGGTCCACATCAGTTATGAGAACTAGAGAAGAAAGAATAAATTCATGAAGAGAAAAAGGAGGAAAAGAAACAAGAAGAGAAGAAGGAAGAAAAGAAAACGTAAGAAAGAGAAAAGAAAACCAAAGATACAACTACAAAAACATCTGATGCAAAGAAGGCATCTCATTCTTGAAAATTATGTATTGGTGAGAGTATGCAAGAAGAAATGAAAAATTCAAATAAGAGGAAGCATGAAAAAGAGAAAGTTGACTTAAGTCAATCAATTGTAATTCCTAAGGGTGACATCTCCACCCTAAGCCCTAAGGAGATATCATAATTTGGAGATTTACTTAAGAGGAGAGGAGCACAAGATAAGTTACTATAAGACAAATAGAAAACTAATGTGGTAGAAAGTTTTAAGGAGATACTGCATGAGATTGTACCAGATGTAGATATAAATGAGAAAGGTAGTTTACTTAGCCAATTGGGTGAATTGGTAAAATAGATAAATCAACCTGGTATAGAGGCTACAGAATACTTGATGCAAATACATCGAAAGAAAATGGAAGATAAGATAATTGAATAATTACTTCAATTAGTGGCACTAGACAAGGTAACACTTTCTGAATAAGTTTATGAATTAGAAGAGGAATTGAAAGATATTCTTTCATTATTTCATAAAATTTGTTTGATTTCAAATTTTATAAACAATATAAAAGAAAAAGATGAATTTGTTGAGAAAGAGATGACTGATCAGCTAGCCAAAGTCACAACCGAGCCTGATGCATTCAAAGTTTACTATCAAAGGCTTAGTAATCTAATGGGAGTGCAACATAAGTTAAGAAAAGAGGAGAAAAAAATTATAATGGAACTCATGGAGTTGCAAACATTTTTGATACCCTAGATAAAGTCATTGTAAACACATACTCATAAGGATAAAGAGCTAGTGAACAACCCTGATATCAATGCTATGGATAACATGATAAGTCTTGTAGCTAACATGGGAGAAAAAATTGTGTTGTTATAGACAATAGATTCATGGGCATTATCACTAAAAGATGCACAACAAAGATATAAATATATTTTTTATAAGATTCCTCCATCGGATAATAGTAAGTAATTTTGTATTTGGCATTTTTATCAAGAATGGGTGATATAGAGTGTTATGGGATAAGGGGGATATATATGTGATAAAGGAGGATAGATATTGTAGATAGATATGTATATAGGGAGTATTTCCATAGGGGGAGTAACTAGATAATGGAGATATAAGGAGTTATACCGAGAAGTGTATACATGGTCAAATTTTATATGATGAAATTTTGATGACTCTAAAGTTTTTAACAAAGATACCAAAATAATGCCAAAGGGGGGCATTGATACTCCTAAAAGAGTTATTTTGTTTTCATTATTTTTGATAAAATCATATTGATTTTCAAAGTCATTTGGTAAAGAAGGATAATCAAGTTGGTAAAGGAAAAGATAATTCTGGTAAAGAGAATAATGAACATGCACAAAGAAAGAGTAAGGTAGACCGAGCATTGATCAATTACCGAGTTACAATAGTTACCAAAATGAGAGTACATATGTTACTACGTAGAAAAAAACATGTTACCAAGAAACACATGCCAACATAAGAAGAATCTAGACACCGAGCATAAAACATTTTAAAGATCTTGAGGAGATTATTCAGTAAAACATTGGAGATTTAAATATGATGATTGTGCATGATTACAAGGTAAGATCCACCAATGAAAATTACATGTAATGTATGCATTAGAGATGTAACCTTTGGTAGCACTACTTAAGGAGGAGATTCTAGAATGTTTCCACCACTTCTAGATCAAGTATAAAAGGATCAGAGTATGAAGATCAGAAGATATGTGAAGGAGAAATTTTATAGAGAAAGTGATGATCAATAAAAGTTAAGTGTGACGGTGATGAGAAAAGAATCTACTGAGTAACATAGAAGTCAAAACACAGTTATGAATGTGATACAGAGTTGAAGCTACTGACTACAGAAGTGAAATTGTGAGTGAAATACAGTATGAGTTAAATTGATATTGAGCATATTGAGTCTGATAAGCATATGTTGATGCAACACTACACATAGTTTATGTAGTGATTAAATTATGTAATCAGAATTGTAAAAGCTCTTAACTGAGTAGATCCTAATAGGTCTTAAATTATAAATCCTTTAATAGGGTACATTTCTTAGATTAGAGTTGTAAATTAATTTAACAAGGTAGAATGAATAAGTCTTTATATGCTTAACATGGTAAATACTCTTAATAGGGTAAGCTATCAGAAATAGCTAAACTTTGTAGCTCTAACTGAGAAAATTTTTTACTGTAGTAATGAAGTGTTGTGGGTGTCATCCCCACTACAGGTTTTTCCTTTGACCAAGGATCTCTGCAAGAGAAAAAACAGCAGTGTTATGAGTTGTGTTCTATGATTTGGATTTATATGTTTTCATGTTAATGTATGTAATTTTTTTTATTCGGTGAATGATTAGAAAGGTAGATAAAATTTTTTGGAGTACTGATTCACCCCTCCCCTCTCAGTACTTAACTTTCCATAATTAATCCAATAGAACTCATAATCTAATAGCTTTAGATTTTCCAGTTGGTGCACTAGATTACTCTACATTCTATCACAATGAATTATTTGGCTATGCAATTTTGGGAATATGTTGGAAATCATGTATCGAATCAAATATATGAATTTCAATTTTTTTGGAGCTTTAATGAATGGAATTCATCATGTTGAAGAATGTTAGAATTAACAAGATAGAAATAACAGTTACATGCAAATATAACCAATATCATAAAATAATAAATCACACAGAAGAGAACACAAGACACAAAAATTTAACATGGTTCACCCAATCCCTACACTACATCCACCAACAATGAGTCCAATATTCTTATTATCCAGTGATTACAACTTGATTAAAACTGCCAATCCCTTACAGCTCAATACTACTACAAGAATCTACTAAAACATATATCATGGAATCCATAACCCTGAGCCTTTTTTATACAATCTTTTTTTTCACTTTATGGTTAGAATCGATTACAACATGTCAACCCAAAAATAGCTGAAAGCTAGCCCTAAACCCTAGAGAGGATACATGAAAAGTGTACATGATGAAGGGTGTTCCACTTATACCACAAACACATAACAAAAATAGAGACACAACAACAATTTGCAAGAACATAAAATGGGCTTCTTATTATCTCCACAAATGACGTGGAATTACAAATTTTAGAATTAAAATATGCAAATCCACATGGGCATTTTCCTTACAACATTTTGTAGGACAAAGCCTTGAAAAACCACCCAGAACTTCCCTAGGAAACATTACGAAACTTCCTTATATAGGCAATTTTCCACCTCTCAAGAAGGTTCTAGAATTTTAGCCATTAAGGTTGACTAGCCCTAGAATTTTTTTTTTCATTTTTATTACATTAGGGTTAGCTCAAAATAATTACAAATTATATTTTTAGGTAACCTAGCTTCCAAAGGCCATAACATTTTAACCGTAGGTCCGTTTGGCTATTATAACCACTTTTCAGAAATGGCAGGTCATGATCTACAACACGTGACTCATGTGCATGCTCCAATCAACTAGGGTTTGATCTCATTCTGGAGCCTCTAAGGCCTTCAAAATTGAGCTCAAAGATTTCATACCTAAAAACCTCAATAACATCACCAATACATATGATATGGAAATGAAACTCAATTGGTAGAGTGATATGACTAAGATGAACTTCCACCTATGAAATCAGAACATTTCGAGCTCGTATGACCAACTTACTAAAAATAATAAGTTTCCATCAATAGAAGCTCTACATAAGATAGCCCTTATTGAAAAGAAACTATAGATATTTTTGGGTGATGCAAGATTTCCCTTACACCTAGGATGCTCCTGCATCAGACACCCGGGGTAATTTGAGAAGTGACCCTGTCATGTCTCAGGTGCGCAGAGGAAAACCAAGATGGTTAACCTCCTCCCTTGTCAGCCATGATGAATATTCTATAGGTCATCCCTTCCATTTCACTAGATATTCTTCATATGTCATGTTCCTTGTGCTTCTACCAACATGACTATCCAGTATATCCTCAATCTCGTTGGTAGTTGAAGTAGTTGCCAGAATAATCCATTGCGCTTTTGTGATCCCATCTTCAAAACCCCCTTCATGATACTCTATCACAAATGAAATGTTAAACACTGGTGAAATATTCAGCATAGGAGGAAACTCTACTTTATAGTCATTTCTTGAATCATGCTTCTTTAGTATCTTACATGGCCCAAACATCTTCATTTTCAACTTGTTATATGTACCTACTGGAAATTGCTCCTTCTACAAATGAATCATGACTTCATCCCAACCTAAAATTCCTTATGCCTTTGTTTCTCATCTTCCTTAGCCTTATAATGCATATTCATCTTGGTAATGTGCTTCCTCATCTCCTCATGGATATTCTTCAAATGTTCTACAAAATCCTCATTTTCAACATTACTTATCTCTCCTTTGTTTGTCTTCCTCAACTAGAAAGCATTTCTTGGACTACTTCCATATATAATATGGAATGGTGATCTACCATTGCTCCTATTGACAGAATTATTGTATGCAAATTTTGCCTGTCGTAAAATCAAATCCCATCCCATTGGCTTATCTCCAACCAAACACCTCAACAAATTCTCCAAAATCCTATTCACGACCTTTTTATGTCCATCAGTCTATGGATGATGTGATGAACTCAGCTTCAAATCTATCTTTAACTTCTTCCATAATGTGCACCATAAATATCCAACAAACATAGTGTCTCAATCTTAAACTATGATCTTTGGTAGACCATCTAGTCTCACCACTTCTTTGAAAAACAATTCTACCACATGAACAACATCATTAGTCTTCTTGCAGGGAATGAAATGTGTCATATTTGAAAACCTATCAGCCACCACAAAAATTGAATCATGTCCCTACTGAGTCCTTGGTAAACCAAGAACAAAGTCCATATTGATATCCTCTCATGGCTTATCTGGTATAGGTAATGGCTGATACAACCTTGTATTCTACTTTTCACCTTTTTCCATTTGACATACTCTACAACTCTGTACAAACTTCTTGACATCTTTCTACAACTGTCGCCAATAATAATTCTCACTAACTAGAAAAAGGGTTTTATCTCAACCAAAATTTCCAGCCAATCCTCCATTATGCTTCTCCTTGATGAGATTCTCCCTCATAGAACTTCATGGAATGCACAACTGGATCCATCTGAATAGCATACCATCCTGGATGATGAAATTCAACCACTTTATTTTGTCTATAGTAATAGGTTTTGTACAAGCTTTCCAAGCTTCACCAAAATCAGGATCCTCTAGATACAAACTCTTGAGTTTCTTGAACCCAACCACCTCAATATGCATCTTTGTTAGCAAAAGCTATCTCCTACTAAGAGTATCTGCAACCCTGTTATACTTTCCACTCATGTGTTTCAAAACGAATGTGTAACTCTGCAAAAACTCAACCCATTTCAAATGCCTCTGATTCAAATTTTCTTTACTATTCAAATATTGCAAAGGTTGATGATTAGTATACAAAAAAAACTTCATAGGAAGAAGATAGTGTCTTCATTCTTTTAATGCCTGAACTATAGCATAAAATTCATGATAAAAAATTGAATATTTCCTCCTGGTATCATTTAACTTCTCACTGAAATAAGCAACAATTTTACCTTATTGGCTCAAAAAAGATCCTATTGCAGTACCACTAGCATCAGTCTACTTGAAACACTTTATTAAAACATGGAAGTTCTAAAATAGGTTGTTCTGTAACTTTTTGTTTCAACAGTTTAAAACTCATATCTGCCCATGTAGTCCACTTAAACTCTTTCCTATCCCCTTTCATTGTTTCAATCAAGGGTCCACAAATACTGCTAAAACTCCTAATAAACTTTCTATAAAAGCTATCCAAACCATGAAAAGATATTACCTCGCTAGCACTCCTTAGAGTAGGTCATTCGAGGATAGCCTTTACTTTCTCTGGGTCCATTTCAGACCTTCTACTAAAACTAAAAATCCCAGATACACTAACTATTGGAATTAGGAGAGATAGATACTGAGAGGGGAGGGGTGAATCAGTGCCTTCAAAAAATTTACTTGTAAACCTTTCAGATATATATATAACTGTAAATAGTTATAACCGACGAAAACAACTTGAATCTAAATGCATGTATCAATCATTCATTTAACTTATGAAAGTAAACAACATGAAATCAATATGACAATCACATGACACAAGTATTTTGGTAACACATAAACCCTTGTTAGAAGGTAAAAACTGTGGTGAGGATGACACCCACAAATTCTTCACTACTATAGATAGAAAAGGTTTTCCTATTAGGGCAACAAGTTTTGATCACTTCTAGTGATCTCACCCTGTTAGGAGTGACATGTTAGATCAGCTAGATCTACCTAGTTATAGGAGTTTAACAACACTAATGAAGTGTGCACTTGGTTAAGAGATTTACATAAGACTGTTAAGTCTACTCTGTTAAGAGATTTTATCCAAAAATCTATTACAATTGTCAGAAAGCAATAGGTAATTATCTACTATTTGACAACTCAATTGTCTGATACAGGTCTATAAGCTCTGATAAAATATCACCTTACTTGTGATGAATCTCTACTCTGAACTACTCAATAGCCTTTTCTGATTCTCCTCAATCCGAATTCCTCTGTACTCACTTCTGCTCTATTAACTGATAGACTTGAAGTTAAACAATTGCTTCAAGTTCTATGTGATTCATATATCAGCTCACACCAATAAATGATGCGAACACACAAATATATAGTGTTCTATTTTTGCCACTTTAACAAAATTAGGTTACACAACATAGTCATAACCCTAAGATCTACGGTGTACAATAATGATCTAGATCAACTATTACAAAAGATATACATTGCATTTAATGAATATCATCACATTAAATGTTCCTCAATCTTGGTAAAACATTTTATGAACTGTTGTAACTATATGCATAGAAGTATGTGCCATTTTATATTACTATGCCATTTTCTATGATCCTCAGTAAACACTATATAAATTTCTCAATGTATACTGCAATACTCAGTGTTTACTGTCTGTCGGTGTTGGTGTTTGTTGGTACTCGGTAAACTATCTACTGCTTGGTATATATGCTTTACCGACTACTCTGTCTTGCTTCTAGTTACCAATTAGCTCAATGTAAGTGATTGAATGATATCTTTACAAACCTTTGATGCTAATGACAACCTTAAATTCTCATTAGAGATAACAATCTCCCCCTTTGGCATTAGTATCAAAACTTCGAATGTATATAGACAAAATTTTCTATATAACTTATACTTCTGCCATATACATATACATATCAAAAAAATTTGAAGTACTAAGTACTCCCCCTCGATGCATGCTCTGAGTAATATGTAGTATACGTAGCATCTATGTACATATTTGGCATAAAGACTTATACATTGCTTTCCCCCTTTTTGATAGTAATGCCAAATACAAAAATTAAGTAGTATACTCACACCTTGTCAAAAATGTGCTAGTGGGTTTTCTTCACTAACTCCAAGAGGTTTTTCCATTCCTCTTTCAAGTTGGTGAGAGCTATATGCTCAAGACCAACTTGTACATGCATGTCAAAGATGTTATCTAACATCAAAATTTTTGGTGTTACAACGAGTTGTTTGGCTTTGAAAATGTGTGCCTCAAAAATTTTCAGGTATGGTAGGAGTTCTTTCTATAACTCAGTAACCTGATCTATTATGTGCTCTTCTTGTTTCTTCAAATCTTCTATTAACCATCGGAGTTCCTGAACTCGGTGAATGTGCTTTGAGAAAGCATTAGGCTCGATTATAGCTACATTTGTACTTAACTATATTTCTGCTTCCAATCCTTTGATCTTCTCACTGACTTCAATAGTGAAGTTGTCTATAGTACAAAGCTTCAATAAGAAATTACAAATTAACTGGGTGATATTTTTTGTCTTGGTGATTACCTTAGATAATTTGACCTTCTTCAATGCCACTTCTAGGCTTATTTTCTCTCCCAGTTTGTTCTATATCTTGGATTCTACCCTTTCTTCAATCCATTTATCTACATCAATATCTAGGTCATTGATCTTCTCGGCAAGTGTAGCAAGTTGATCTATGATAGAAGTATCCTCATCAATATTCATCTCAGGTACTACCTATTGTAGGATATCCCTCACATCTGTTAAGATCTCTTTCCATTTGTGTTCTTGCTTCTGTTAGAAAATGAAGTCCACCAAGATAACTGAGAGGGGGGGGGGGGTGAATCAGTTATCAGATAATTATAACCTTTATCAACTTCAACAACATTTAACCATGTAATTAATGTAATCACCAACCATAGAAAGATATTCATACACAATAACACAATATATGTTGACTAGGGAACCTCTTGATCAAAGAGTAAACCCCGGTGGGAATGATGCCCACAAAAGATGTACTAATATGAATATTCCTTGTGAAAGGATGGACTCTATTGGGAGTCTTATGAAATACATTCAGTACATATAAATCCCTGTTAGGAGATTTTGAATCCCTATTAAAAGATTCTAACCCTATTAGGAGTTATGGAAGATAGAAGGACCCACTGCCCAAACAACTTCAATGGAAAGATCACTGAAAACACTGTCCAACTGACCTTAAGATTATTCAACAGAATAATATGAAATATGTTACCTCCTCACTGTGCCAAACTGAACACACTGCTACATCATACCTCAATTTCAGATCTTTGTACTTCGCATGTCTTCCTTCACAACTTTGCTATCATACTTAGCTCTTTTCTTCACTTCATGCATACAACATTGCATATCATCACTACATCTATATCAAAACAAATAAATACATTCCTTTCTTTATACCACACTCAAATAATTACAAATGAGTTGGCATACAATTATAAAATAAAATATTCCACATGCTACATCAAAATTACACAAAACTGTCGACTTCTAAATACAATAAATCTTCACTTGTGTCACCTCAAAGTTTTCACTATCATCCACATCACTATCAATGTGTCTCTAACTTCCCTTTAACTACGCAAAACTAGATTCCATCCCAATTAGGAGATATCATCTGATTTCCAAAAACCTCTACTCAGGAACACTGCCTAAATACTGCTTCCACCAAAATGCTCATAACTAATATGAATAAATGAATTTTTGTCTATGATCTTAACCATAGACATATAACATATTAAAGAACATAACCTCAACATCGCATAGCTCCAACTAAAATATCCCATGTGCGCAAAACAAAACACTATCTGCAACTCTACTAGCCTCCAAAAGATCACTGAGTTGACATCAATGACAACCATAGTCATGAATGCAACAACTACTATAGAATGACTACCAAGCATTTAGCATTCATTCCTAAAAATCTCCCCCATTGGCATTGATGACAACATAGATGAAAAACATCTAATGTTCCAAAAATCCAATACTGCAACACTGCTACTTCAAATCCTCTTCATTAGTTAAATCTTGCTTCGTTATCCTATTTAGTTCTCTCCAAAAGATGGTACAAAGGTTTTTTCATGTAAACTTCTCCCCCATTGACATCAATGATAGAAATTCCATCACTAAGTCAACAACAACTCAATATCAAAAGACACTATTCAGAAAATACATTCACAAGAGTCATATACCACTGGGCGGATGCAACCAACTACATCATTGCTCAAAAGTAGGCTAGGGCATAACCCCAAGCATACCTCTCAGATTCTCAAATGTATCCTTAGGCAAAGGCTTTGTAAATATGTCTACTATCTATTTCTTTGTGCTCATGTACTCCAATCTGACTTCTTTCTTAGCAACTTTCTCTCTTACAACATGATACTTGATCTCTATATGCTTAGTCTTAGAATATAATACAGGATTCTTAGACATACTGACTGTACTGGTGTTATCAAAATGTATAACAATAGGCTCAAAAAACTTAATTCCAATATCCTTCAGCATCTGCTTCATCCAAATTATCGGGTTACAATTGTTTTCTATTACATACTCCGCTTCTGCTGTGCTCTGTGAAATACAATTTTGCTTCTTTCTCAACCATGAAACCAATCTTACTCCAAGAAAAAAGGCTCCACCACTGGTGCTTTTCTTATCATCAACACTACCTCCCCAATCAGCATCTGTATATGCACATAGGGTAAAATCATCAGATTTTTCATACCACATTCCATAGTCCATTGTACCTCTTAAATATCTCAGTATCCTCTTTACTATTGCATAATGTGATTCTCTAGGTTCAGCTTGAAATCTTGCTACCATTCCAATTGAAAGTTGTATATACGGTCTAGTATGTGTTAAGTACTGCAATCCTCCAATCATGGATCTGCATTTCTTCTACTCAACTATCATTGTTTCATCTTCGCTAGATAGTTTATGTCCTATAACTGTAGGTGTTCCAACTGGTTTATAGTTCTCCATTCTAAATCTTTTCAGTAAATCATTCAAGTACTTTGTCTGACTTACAAAGTTACCATCATTATTCTTTGTTATCTATAATCCCAAAAAGTATTCCATCTCACCAATCATACTCATTTCAAATTCAGTCTTCATTTCATCAGCAAATTTGCCACTAGCTTCATCTTCTCCTCCAAAGATAATGTCATCAACTAAAATAACTATAATCAACAAACCATTTTCAATTTCTTTTGTTTATATATTACTATCAGTTGTTCTTTTAGTAAATCCCAACTTTAACAAATACTTATCCAATCTTTCATACCAAGTTCTAGGTGCTTGTTTTAGTCCATATAATGCTTTTTTCAGTTTACATACCATATCTCCTTCTTGAGTCAAAGGAAAACCTTCAGGCTGCTCAATGTAGACTTCTTCTTCCAATTCACCATTTAGAAATGCTGACTTCACATCCATCTGATACACTTTGAATTTCTTAAAAGATGCATAGGCCAAGAACATTCTTACTGCTTCAATTCTTTCCATAGGTGCAAAAGTTTCTTCATAGTCAATTCCTTCTTGTTGTGAGTAACCCTTACATACTAATCTTGCTTTTTTTCTTACAACTTCTCCTTGTTCATTCATTTTATTTTTTAATACCCATTTAGTTCCAATCACATTCTTGTCTTTAGGTCTAGGGACCAATTCCCATGTCTTGTTCTTTTCAATTTGATCTAGTTCTTCTTTCATAGCATTAATCCAATGTTCATCTTCACAAGCTTCATTAGTAGATTTAGGTTCAATTTGAGAAATCAAACATAAATGTACCTTATTACAAGTTAGAACTCCTCTGTCCAAACTTCCAATAACTTGTTCAATAGGATGGTGTCTTGATATATACCTATTCGGTGTCATAGTCATAGATCTTGCTTCAACTATAGATTCTTCTCTGGCTTCTTCAGCATGACTTTCATTCAATAATTCACTATCAGTCTCAAAGATTAATTTAGTAGTTCCAATGTTAGGCTGAGGATGAGCTTCTTCATCAGATTCATAATCAAGCATTCTTTCCTGAATCTTAAAATTTTCATCAACTTTAACATTTGCACACTCAACAATAGTTTTAGTTCTCTTATTGTAACATCCATATGCTTTTCTCTTCAAAGAATATCCAAGAAAAATTTCTTCATCACTTCTAGGGTCAAACTTTCCAATATCATCATCTCTCTTTATATAACATTTTCTTCCAAAAACTCTAAAATACTTAACTGAGGGTGCATGTCCAAACCATAATTCATAAGGTGTCTTATCTGTGTCTGCTCTAATTTGTACTCTGTTCATAGTATATACTACTGTATTTACTACTTCTCTCCAAAATGTCTTTGCCAAATCATTCTCAAATAACATAGCTCTTGCTACTTCAGTCACTAATCTATTTCTTCTTTCTGCAATACCATTTTGTTCAGGTGTTCTAGGGGCTGAAAACTATCTCTTAATTCTATTTACTTCACAAAAAGTGTTAAATTCTCTAGAAGTAAATTCA
Source organism: Chamaecyparis obtusa (assembly GCA_027943335.1). Taxonomy (NCBI): domain Eukaryota; kingdom Viridiplantae; phylum Streptophyta; class Pinopsida; order Cupressales; family Cupressaceae; genus Chamaecyparis; species Chamaecyparis obtusa. The sequence continues at coordinate 90,654 of BSBK01002251.1, read as the reverse complement.
CCACCTCTATCAGATCTCAAACATTTAATCTTCATTCTAGATTCATTCTCAACTTTTTTCTTAAGGACCTTAAACTTATCAAATGCTTAAGATTTTTCTTTCAGAAATGCAATCCACATCATTCTTGTAAAATCATCAACAAGAATCATAAAATATCATTCTCCATAGAATCCTCTAGTCTTGGTAGGACTGCTCAAGTCTGTATGAACAATCTCCAACTTATTTGCCGATGTGAACTTCTTACTAGGAAATGAACTTCTCTTTTGCTTAGCCATCACACATTCTTTGCAAATCATGTTAGTAGGCTTCATAATTTTAGGAAAATCTCTTATTGCAAGTGTAGTACTCACTTTCACAATATTATCAAAGTTTATATGACAAAACCTTCTATACCATAACCAACTATCATCAATCTTAGTAATCAAACACGTGATCTTAGTAGGATTCAACTAAAATACATTACCTCTGGTTCTAGATCCAGTTCCAATCAGATTTCCATCTTTATCCTTTATCACACAAGTTTTCTCAGTAAACCAAACTTGATATCCCTTATCAACTAACTGTCCAACACTCAAAAGATTATGTTTCAATCCATCAACAAAGTAAACATCATCAGTATTAGTCTTTCCATCAAGAGTAATAGATCCTATACCTTTAATCAAACAAGGTGCATTGTTACCAACTCTAACAATTCCTCCATCATAGTTATTTAACTTTATGAAATTTTTCATATCTCCAATCATATGATATGAACAACCACTGTCTATAATCCAATCAGCTTTCTTTTCAACTTGAGAAACTAAGGCTTTTTCTTCCTTAACATTAGTTTCAGGGTTCTCTTCTTTAATTGCTACAAATCCTATTTCATCATTATTCTTAGTATCACTTTCACTTAAGGTTCTTTCAATACTAGCATCAAGATCTTCATCATTAGCATAATAACATTCCTTAGATCTTCTAGGCTTGAAATTATTTCTATACTTCTTAACTCTCTTAGGACATTTAGATGCAAAATAACCATATTCTTGACAAGTCCAACATTTAAAAAATTTCTTACCGCCTGGTTCTCCTTTCACAAGCAAGGAAATACCTTCTTCAATCTTCTTGTCTTCTTCATTTCTAGATCTGTTGCTGCTGGCATAATCTCCACTCACACTGGTACTTCTTGACAAAGTAGGGAAAACAGTAAGAGCACTAAATGTTGTCTCCATTCTAGGTAAGTCTCCTGATAATCTCAGGTTCATCTCTACTGCTTCTAATCTTCCAAGAAGAGGCTCTCTTGTAAAGTTTGTAGTACAAGGTATAACTTGTTCAATCATCTGTGTTGTATGCTTAAATATAGGAGTCAATGTCCTCAGAATTTTCCATATCACTTCATTCTCTATCTTTGTTCCTCCACAAGATTTTATGCCTGCAATAATTTCTAACATTCTACCAATATAGCTTCTAATAGATTCATCTTCAAACATTCTTATATCTTCAAATGCACATATCCAATTATGTAATCTAACTCATTTTGCATGGTCATCACCTTCAAAAGTAGAGTGCAAAGCTTTCCAAATTTCATGAGACTTTTTCAAACATTTTACCTAACTATATTCATTCTCTAAAAGTGTTGTCAAAAGTGCTTCTCTTGCAAGTATGTTACACATGAATAGATCTCTCTCATCATTAGTGCATGTCTCAAGATCATCTTCTTCAATGATAGTCTTATTATTCTTTGTAGTCAAACAATAACCTGGTCCTAAACATAGTAAATGTGTCTTCATCTTTTCTTTCTAGCTGTCAAAATTTACTCCATAAAACTTATGGCTTTCTTTCCTGAAATTCACCATGGATCTCCTTAAGCTATTAAACTTCTCTTTCAAGGACCTGCTGCTCTAATACCAATTGTTAGAAAGTAAATTCCACCAAGATAACTGAGAGGGGGGGGGGGGTGGGGTGAATCAATTATCAAATAATTATAACCTTTATCAACTTCAACAACATTTAACCATGTAAGCAATATAATCACCAACCATAGAAAGATATTCATACACAATAACACAATATATGTTGACTAGGGAACCTCTTGATCAAAGAGTAAACCCCGATGGGAATGATGCCCACAAAATATGTACTAATATGAATATTCCTTGTGAAAGGATGGACTCTATTAGGAGTCTTATGAAATACATTCAATACATATAAATCCCTGTTAGGAGATTTTGAATCCCTGTTAAAAGATTCTAACCCTGTTAGGAGTTATGGAAAATAGAAGGACCCATTGCCCAAGTAGCTTCAATGGCAAGATCACTGAAAACACTGTCCAACTAACCTTAAGATTATTCAATAGAATAATATTAAATATGTTACCTCCTCACTGTGCCAAACCGTACACACTGCTTCATCAAATCTAAATTTCAGATCTCTGTACTTCGCATGTCTTCCTTCACAACTTCACTATCATACTTAGCTCTTTTCTTCACTTCATGCATACTGCATCACATATCATCACTACATCTATATCAAAACAAGGAAATACATTCCTTTATTTATACCACACTCAAATAATTACAAATGATTTGGCATACAATTATAAAATAAGAGATTCCACACCCTACATCAAAATTACACAAAACTGTCAGCTTCCAAATACAATAAATCTTCACTTGTGTCACGTCAAAGTTTGTGCTATCATCCATGTCACTATCAATGTGTCTCTAACTTCCCTTTAACTACACAAAACCAGATTCCATCCTGATTAGGAGATATCATCTGATTTCCAAAAACCACTACTCAGCAACACTGCCTTAATACTGCTTCCACCAAAATGCTCATAACGAATATGAATAAATGAATTTCTATCTACACTCTGAACCATAGACATATAACATATTAAAGAACATAAACTCAACATTGCATAGCTCCAACTACAATGTCCCATGTGCAAAAAAAAAAACATTGTCTGCAACTCTACTAGTCTCCAGAAGATCACTGTGTTGACATCAATGACAACCATAGTCATGAATGCAACAAAAACTACTACAAAATGACTGCCAATCATTTAGCATTCATTCCTAATAGCTTCAACTTCTCTTGAGCTTCCTTTCTTGAACATAATTCCCCATATTTTCTTGAGTCCTCAGGGCTTAGGGTCCTCAGGTCACATTCAGGAATAATTATCACTTCATTGAGGGTGACCGGCCCTTTTCCTTTCTTTTTCTTTTTCTTCTCTAGTGCTAGAGGTGATTTCTTCTCAATAACAACAATAGTTTTATCTCCAGTCTTTGGAGTATCCTTCCCAGTTAACATATGTTATTCCTTCTTTTTCTCCTTGGTAGCTATAGTCTCGGTTGATATAGTGGGAGTCTCAGATGTGGTGTCAAGTGGGATTACCTCTGTTTCCTTTGTTTCTTCTATTTCCTTTTCCTCGGTGAAAGGTACCTTTGTTTGTGTAGGCTCATCTATTTCTATAGGTTTCTCAATGTCTTGATCCCCTATGATGTCTTTGTTTTGCTCGGGGTCTGAGCTGTCGGGTTGTACTTGGGAAAGAATTTTGGCTGCTTCTACAAGTACAAAAAGTTTACTCGGTAGTGATGTAAATAAACATTCAGCATCTAGTTCTTCATCTTGATTAGGTGCTATATTTACATCATCATCTTTGTCATTAGGATCACCATTTGTGATGTCCTCAATGAGTACATCATCATCATTTTTCTTCTCTAGTTGAATTTCAACTTTATCCAGTGCATCCTATGAAACACTTATGTCTTCCTTTTTCTTGGTGATATCAATTACCTTGGTAACTAATATACTGGTGTTCTTTGATTTCTTTATTGTTCACTCATCAATATGAATACATTTACCTTTTGAATTGTGTCTCTTCTTAGACAAGTTTAAAAATGCTTCTTGCTTAGCTTTTTCTTCAGCCTTAAAAATTGATGTCCACACAGAATTAGTTGTGGTGTCCATATCTGCTATATTTTCATCCATTATCATCAAGGCTCAGTTCTTGATCATGAATTTTTCTTGGTATTTGGTCAAGTACTCACTAATTTCTCCAAAGCTTAGATGTGGGGCTACCCAAACTAGAGAGCATTCTCTCTTTCTCTTCTTGGTGTCTAGTGCAAGAGCCCATTTTTTAGTAAGCTTGTCATCCAAATTCTTCGGTAATGCACATGCAAATTCCATTGGAACTTTCTTGAATTTGATCAGCATTTGGATGACAGCCTCTTCTATCTTGGTTTGATCTTCATTTAACATCTTGTCAAATCTATCTAGTAAGGGATCGGTAAGATCTCCATTCTCAATTATGTCTTCAATAATTTCATCTATTATTTTTGCCTTGTTACTGACCACCTTAAATTGATTGACGTCATCTTTAGTCTTAGTATCCTCAAGATCTTCTTTATTTCTTATTAGTTTTCTCCTTTTCTTTGGTGCCTCAGCTACAACCTTGTTCTTTCTCAAGTGATATATTTCCTTGTCAGTGTAGCTGCCCTCATTTTTAGTACTTTCTCTACTTCTTTCTTCTCAGGTAATGAAGCTATAGTTGATGATCTTATTTTCATACCTTCTTGTATTGGTAACTGCTTCTTTATAGGAATTTCAGGTGGAGGAACTGGTGTGGGATCTTCTTCTTCATTGGACTCAGTCTCCTCACTATCATATGGTTTGTCAGACAATTGTAACTGACCTTCGATTTCCTGTTCAACCGATGTCTCCTTAGGTGTTTCAGACACATCTCCATATTTAGTAGTAAGATTTTTCATCATCTTCTTTACCTTTCTAGATATTTTACTGATCTCTATGTTTGTTGAGATTCTAGATTTGGCCTTTTCATATGCTCTGAACCTAGTGGCAATGGGATCTTTTGGTAATGCAAGCAGTACATTAATAGATTTCAGTGCGAAATCATGGTTCATTTCGTAACCCATCGGTGCCAACCATTTTATCCTAGGTTCAACTACTTTTATCAAAGTATATTCTATGTTGACTACAAAGCATATATCATTCTCAAATCTCTGAACTAATTCACTCAAAATTCTGCTTCTTATATGCATTTTAGTTTGAAACTCTTTGAAGTATGCATCAAACTCTATATTTAGTTTATCTCCTAACTTATTCATCATTTCATTGATTTATTTTGTTATCGGTATATCTAGTTTCCAATTTACTTTGATGATGCCAAGTACATACTTTTATAGATAGAAAAATATGTAAACAAGTAGTGATCTAAACTTACATGTATTAGACTTATTCTTTCTTATTGTCTTCATATTCTCCTGAAGTTGATGAAATAGTACCTCGGCAAGATCAACTTGGTGACCTTTTACCATAATTTTGTATGCCATGTCTACTATGTTACAGGGTATGCTATTGAGTCTACTTGATTGAAATAACTTGTACCTGATCACATGTGCTACAAACCTAACTTATAGGTCTCTGATTGTCAAAATCTTCAGTGCCCGACCATCCCATTGTGCTCTAGTATTCTTCTCAACATTTGGTCGTGACAAACTACGGAAGTCTTTAGCCTTGTCGATTGTAGGGAGTCCAGTAACCTTACTGATCATTTTCTTGTTGACCTCTATCGGTTTATCCAGCCATAATTTTTCATCGTGATACTTGCTCAAAATGATTCTGATCCAATCTATCTTAAATGATTGTAGAAAGTGTGTGATACATGATAACCCTGATTCCTCAATCTTCTTGTGATTTGTTTTCAATTTACCATTGGTGCCACAGATTTGTTGATATGCTACTATAGTTTCAAAATCTCCTACTTCTCTGATTTTGCAATGAATATATGATCTTACATCTTCTGTCAATAAAACCCTATCTTGTATGTTCGAAAAAGTGCCCATTGTATCTATTTGTGTTGCGACCTTAAGATGTGGCTTAAACTTCAGTTTGTTGAAATTTTCCCTAAAGATTAGATTAACATCCTCCTCAATACTTTGTGATTTTCTTGTAGATGATGTAGATGCCATAAATCGATTCTAGGGTTTCGGCAAGCAACGGGATAAAAAGTGTTTGATAGAAAATGAACTTACTTAGAATCACAGAAGAGTGATGTCGGTTCGATCTAAAGTAGCCTTGAATCCTTCTAAAAATCTTCTAGCTTGAACCCTTCTCTTTGAAATCTCCACTCTTTGAAATCGCAATGTAACAATAAAATATGTTCTCATGTATTTATAGACTTTTCGATATTCCCACTCAAAATTTCATGCAATAAATGCTTGACCTAACTTTTAGTATGAAACAACTATCAGTTTGGTGACAACTAAAAGTTTTATCTACTTGGTTAACATAGGGTTTCTTCATTGGTTGATACATGTTCTCATTTAACCTTAAATAGTAATTACCGATGCGTAACCAACTCTTGGTCTCTCTTTTACCGACTGTATAACATTGTTAGCTCATGACATAAAAACCATTGTGCATCTTTATTCATCTAGATTTGGTATAAGTACATCATGTATAAGGAACTATATGTAAAATGTGATCATTAGAAATGTCAGTCCCATACATACCTTTGTCACCTTAAGTGGAGGTACTGATGTCACCCAATCCAGTGGATGAGGTTTCGTCAACAGCATTACTTGACTTAGCATTCTCATTAGACACCTTCTTCCACATAGTGTTCCTTAACTTCATGATATCTACGATAGTATATCCACTCTCAAATATATGGTTTTCATCTGGTGCTCAGTCTCTGCAATTCTTTCTTAAATGACCGACCCTATGACAGTGCATACAAGCCATTCCAGTGCTTGTCTAGCTTCTTGATTTTCAAATCTAACTCTTTTTGTAACAATTTTCTGTAATGTGTCCATATCTACCACAAGTAGTACAGTTAGCCCATGTATTATAATCCCAAACATAAGAGTTACCATGTCTCTTCGGTTGATAGGGCTTTTTCTGTGATTGCTTCTTAGGAGTCCATACTTGCTTCATCTTAGCCTTACACTCTCATGCAGTGTGTCCATGTTTATTACAAGTATAGCATATTTTCTCCACAGTGGTATTGTTAGCAATATCATTCTATTTAGCGCTACACTCATATGCAGGATGTCCAAACTTACCATAGTAATAACAATATCCATTAAACTTAGGAGTGATGGGAGGTTTACCTTGTGCTTTTCTTCTACACACATTAGATCTATGTCCCAGTTTTCCATAGTGATAACATGCCAACATTTTAGGTTTCTAATTTTGATTGTTGTTGACTTGTTCAACTTTTTGTGATGATTCTCCTTCATTGGTGTAGCCTATTCCAGCTTTACTCCCAAATCTTCTTTGATTAGTCAAAAAGTCATCAATCTTCTTAGAATCATCCTTGGAAAGTTTCTTCATTTCATTTTGTTGCTATTAATTTTTCAATTCATTTCTTAGCTTCTCATTTTCTTCTCTAAGTCTTACAACATCTTCTAGTCTTCTTGACAATTCTCCATTCACTCGGTTTACCTCTTGATTTACAGTCATCATTTGATTAGTTACTTGGAAATGATGATCAATGAGTCTTTGTATCTCACTCTCTTTTGTTTGGAGTTGTTCAGTCATCTTTCTTCAGTCATCAAAAGCCAGATTCCTTTCTTGCTCGGCTTGTCTTGTATTGTTCATTATTTCTACCATTCTCACCATTTGAGATTCTTGATCGATTTGTAGTGCTTTTACTTGATCAGTTAGATGTTGGTTCTTTTTAGATAAATCAGTGATTATGCTTTCAGATCCATCAAAGATGCTTCCAGAACTAGATCCAATATGCTCGAACATTTCATCAATAGGTTCTTCATGGTAACCGATCTCATTTTGTAGAATAGCTAGGTTCTTCCTTTCAACCAGAAATTTCTTCAGTCCTTCCTTGGCTTGCTTATACTATTCCACAAACATTTGCATTTGTATCTTTTAATTCTCAATGGTCTTATCAAGCTTGTATCTCTCCATGACTTAGATATTTACCCTTTAGTGGTTAAAGTGTTCAATAAGAGAACTGGGCTCTGATACCAATTGTTGGAATTAGGAGAGATAGGTACTGAGAGGGGAGGGGTGAATCAGTGCCTTCAAAAAATTTACTTGTAAACCTTTTAGATATATAACTGTAAACAGTAATAACCAACCAAAACAACTTGAATCTAACTACATGTATCAATCTTATGAAAGTAAACAACATGAAATCAATATGACAATCACATGACACAAGTATTTTGGTAAAGCAGAAACCCTTGGAAGGTAAAAACTACAGTGGGGATGACACCCACAAATTCTTCACTACTGTAGATTGAAAAGGTTTGCCTGTTAGGGCTACAAGTTTTTATCACTTCTGGTGATCTCACCCTATTAGGAGTGACATGTTAGATCAGCTAGGTCTACCTAGTTATATGATTTTAACAACACTAATGAAGTGTGCACTCAGTTAAGATATTCACATAAGACTGTTAAGTCTACTTTGTTAAGGGATTTTATCCAAAACTCTATTACAATTTTTAGAAAGCAATAGGTAATTACCTGCTATTTGACAACTCAATTGTCTGATACAGATCTATAAGCTTTGATAAAATATCACCTTACTTGTGATGAATCTCTACTTTGAACTACTAGGTAGCCTTTTCTGATTCTCCTCAATCTAAATTCATCTGTACTCGGCTCAGCTCTGTTAACTGATAGACTTGAAGTTAAACAATTTCTTCAAGTGCTCCATGATTCATATATCAGCTCACACCAATAAATGATGCAAACACACAAATATATAGTGTTTTGTTTTTTCCACTTTAACAAAATTAGGTTACACAACATAGTCATAACCCTAAGATCTACAGTCTACAATAATGACCTAGATCAACTATTACAAAAGATATACATTTCATTTAATGAATATCATCACATTAAATGTTCCTCGATCTTGGTAAAATGTTTTATGAACCGTTGTAACCATATGCATAGAAGTATGTGCCATTTTAGATTACTATGCCATTTTTTGTGATCCCCAATAAACACTGTATAAACTACTCGGTGTATACTGTGATGCTTGGTGTTTACTGTCTATCGGTGTCGATGTCTACTGGTGCTCAATAAACTCCCTTCTACTCGGTATATATGCTTTACCGACTAGTCTATCTTTCTTCTAGTTCTTGATTAGCTCAATGTAAGTGACCGACCGATATCTTTACAAAAATTTGATGCTAATGACAACCTTAAATGCTCATTAGAGATAACACTAACTCCTTCACAAAACTACACTTCTTCAAATTAATTAGCAATTTATCTTCCCTTAAATTTTCAAACACCCTATGGATATGCATTATATGCTCCTCCAATGTCTTACTAAAGATCAAAATATCATCTAGGTAAATAATGATAAACTTACCCATAAATTCTCTCAGAACCTCATTCATTAGCTACACGAAATTTCTCAGTGCATTGGTTAACCCAAAAGGTATGACTAACCACCCATATAACCCTTCCCTTTTATTGAAGACAACCTTTCATTCACCTCTTTCTCTGATCTGAATCTTATGATATCCACTCTTTAGATCTATCTTTGAGAAATACACATCTCCCCTCAAACAATCCATAATGTCATCCATCTGCAGAAATAGAAACTTGTACTTGATTGTGATATTTTTGATAGCCCTAGAACCCATACACATCCTCCATTCTCTATTATTATTTGGTGCTAATACTGCTATTACATCACATGGACTCAAACTGTCTTGAATCAATCCTTTCTACAACAACTCTTGTACTTGTATGTTCAACTCTTTACTTTTTGCTGGTGTCATTATGTGTGCTTCCTTATTTGGAAATCTAGATCCTAGAAACAAGTCCATTTGATGATTGATCTTCCTTACAAGTGGTAATCAATTGGGCACATTATCAAATACAATATCCTAAAACTCATTCAAAAAATCTGCAACTTCTATAGGTACATCTTCTACTTCCTCTTTACCAGCTTTTGGAATTAAATAAAAACACATATTCTCATGTCTCATACCTTCTACAAACTTTCTTCCATAAAAAATACTTATTCTTGCATTATTACATACCTTTTCTTATATGTCCTTTAATGGCTTTAGCTTATGTTGCACTCCATCCTTTGTCAGGGAATAGTTATTCGCATGACCATCGTATATAACACACCTATCAAACTGCCACAGCATACCCAACAACATATGACATGCATCCATGGGTATGATATCACATAGTACCTCATCATGGTATCCCCCAATCTCACTAGGCACTGTTCATTGACCATGACCTTGTGGTCATCCTGTACCCAAGTGATCCAATATGGATGTGGGTGTTTCTGCCTCTTGAGTTTTAAATTTGTGACCATATCTTCTAAAACCAACTTTTTAGTGCTCCCACTATTAATAATCACTTCACAACACTTATCCTCACACTTGCACCTAGTGCGAAACAAGCTCCTCCTTTGCTCAGGTTTACTCTAACCACTCAGTAGGACTCTTCTATTAACTAGGACTTCTCTTTCAACATCTTTAGAATGTGATGATTTAGCATCTTCCTCCACATGTGCAACTCTATACTGACCTTCAGTTATCCTATCTATCATTCCTTAGCATTTAAGACATTCATATGCCCTATGACCTTCTTCTCCACAGTGAAAACATGTTCCACAGAAGCCTCCTCTTCATGGTTCTTGTTCTCCTCCCCTTCCTCTCTGATCTCTATTATTATGATCATGAAAATGATTGAAATTATTTCCTCTCTAATTTTGATTGCTACTGGCCTCATCCTTCTTTTTCTAATCTTCATTTTGGCCTCCATAAGACCATCCACTAGATCTTCCACCATGACCTCTTTCACTTTGCCTACTCTCAAACTTCTTGTTCAACTTTTCCTCTAATTTTAGAGAAAACTAGTATGTCTCTTCAACACTGTTCATTTAGACCAAATTCAACTCCTCCTCAATACTTAGCCTCAACACATTAAGGTAATGGGAAACTTTCTCCTTATAATCTTCTGTGTGGCCTATTCTGATGAGGACTCGATAGAACTTCTTTGTGTGCTCCTGAACAGATCTTCCTTCTTGCTTCAACACATGTATTTTCTTCAATAGATCAAGCTCATAATCAATAGGAATGAATTTTCACTTCAATTTATATACTATCTAATCCCATCTTGTTATTTTCTCCTTTCCTCTTCTATTTCGCTCCAATTGAATCTCCTACCACTAGATTTTTGCATGACCCTTCAGTCTAGCCTTCACAAACTTAACCCTATCAGGATCCTCAATATCTTCATCCTCAAAATATTCTTCTAATTCATTGATTCAGTCAATCAAATCCTCTAGGTTAAGATTTCTTGAAAATGTAGGAACCTCAATCTTACATCTTTTCCCAATCTCAGAAATGGCCTGAAAAAGCCTTTCTTCCTCTTAGTTCAAAATTTTTCCTTCTTCCTGATCAATTTTTTTTTTCTTTTTTGGCTTCATCCTCACTTTCATCTCTTACTGTAAGATTGATTCATCTATGAATCTCTTCTTGCAATTCTTACACTTGTATCTAGAAGGATCTAACCTCAGGTGACACACATCTGCTCTTCCACCACATTCCCTTCATTGAGGCATTTTTGCGCTTATCATTGAAACCCTAAACCATGGTCCTATTGAAAACTACCTCAAATTCAGTGATCTATCCACACAATCATGAACTCCTTCTCTAATACCACTTAATGAAGGGTACTCCCCTTATACCACAAATACATAACATAAATAGAGACACAACAACAATTTTCAAGAACAAAAAATGGGCTTCTTATTATCTCCACAAATGTGGAATCACAAATTTTAGAATTACAATATGCAAATCCACATGTGCATTTTCCTTACAACATTCCATAGGACAAAGCCTCGAATAACCACCTAGAACTACCCTAGAAAATACTACGGGCCTTCCTTATATAGGCAATTTTCCACCACCCGAGAAGGTTCCAAAATTTTAGCCATTAAGGCCAACCAGCCCTAGAATTATTTTATTTTTCATTTTTATTACATTAGGGTTGGCTCAAAATAATTACAAATTATATTTTTAGGCAACCCAACTTCCGGAGGCCATAAATTTTTAACCATATCTCTGTTTGGCTATTATAACCACTTTTTGGAAATGATAGGATGTGATCTATAGTGCCTGAACCATGCAAGTTTTAGTCAACCAAGGTTTGATCTCATTTTGGAGCCTCTAAGGCCTTCAAAATTGAGCTCAAAGATTTTCTACCCGAAAACCTCAATAAATTTACCAATACATATGATATGGCAATGAGAATCAACTAGAAAATTGATATGACTAAGATGAACCTCCACATGTGATATCAGAACATTCCAAGCTTGTATGACCAACTTACTAAAATTAGTAAGTTTCCATAAGTAGAATCTCTAGATAAGGTGGCCCTTATTTAAAAGAAACCAAAAATATTTTTTGGTGATGCAAGATTTCCGTTACACCTAAGATGCTCTTGCATCAGTACAGTACTTCCATGATCAGTCACCATAGACCAACAATCTCCCAATTGGTGACTAATCAAGCTCCACGCTAAACAACAATCTCCCACTTAGAGACTAATCATGTAGCAATACTGCTACCACATGAGGCTGCAACTGGATCAAACCACCCTGGACTCAGTTGTTCCTTTATTTTGTTCAGTCTAAAATACCAACTAAAGCTGAAGAGGAGTTCAACTTCTCCCTTGTTACTACCTTTGTAAACATATATGTTGGATTATCATCTATATGTATATTTTCTAGCTTTAATTGTCCATCATCCAAAATTGACCAAATGAAATGGTACTGCAACTGTATGTGTTTGTCTTTGAATGGAGAGAAAAATTATTGGCAAGATGAATGGAAGTATAACTATCTATAAACAAATAATTGTCCATCTATGGGTGTCCCAATTCATCCATGCAGAATTGAATCCATATCATCTCCTTGGCTGCCTCTATAGAAGCAACACACTCTTGGTAGTGGATAAAGCATTCACCTTTTGTAACCAAGAAATCCAAATCATTGTTGTCCCACCAACAATAATTACATATCCTATTGTACTTTTCTTGGTATCAAGATCCCCTACCAAATCTATGTCAAGATAGCCTTATAAATAAGTATTAGAGCCCTCAAAATGTAAACATTTACTGGACGTTCCTCTTAAATATCTGAGAATCCATTTAACTGCATTCCAATGGTCAATCCTAGGATGACTCATATACCTGCTAACAACCCCCACTGCATATGCAATATCTGGCCAAGTACATACCATAGCATACATTAAATTGCCTACAGTTGAAGCATAAGGTACCCTGTACATGTTAGTCTCCTCTTCTAGTGTCTTTGGACACATCTCCTTAGTCAATTTCAAATGACTAGGCAAAGGTGTGCTGATAGATTTGACATTCTCCATAGAGAAACATTGCAAAACCTTCTCAATATAAGTAGCCTGAGATAGAGTCAATTTTTTGAGCTTCCTATCTCTACATATTTTAATACCAAGGAATTTTTTTGCTTCCACTAAATCCTTCATAGAAAATGAGTGTGCTAATTGTTGTTTCAGCCCCTTAATGTGATCCATGTTAGACCCAACTACAAGCATATCATCAACATATAAACATAAAATAATGTAGCTATCATCATCATCCAACCTCTTAAAATAAACACAATGGTCTGAATGACACCTATTATATCCATGCTCATGCATAAAACTATCAAATTTAAGATATCATTTCTGAGGTGCTTGCTTCAAGCCATCTAAAATTTTCTTCAATCTGCACACTAAGTGCTCCTTACCTTTGACCTCAAATCCCTGTGGTTGTTCCATATATATTTCTTTATCCAAATCACCATGAATAAAAGTTGTTTTAACATCAAACTTATCTAATGCAAATCTTCAGTAGCCACAATACTTAAAACAATATGAATATAAGTCATTTTAACAACCGGTGAAAATATCTCATCAAAATCAATGCCCTTTTTCTATGCAAATCCTTTTACAACTAACCTAGCTTTAAAAATTTTCTTACCTCCATCCTCCTATTTTAGCCTGTAAACCCATTTATTTTGTAATTCCCTTTTACCTATAGGTAACTTACATAAATCTCAAGTTTGATTTTTTAGCAAGGAGTCCATTTTGTCTATCATTGTAGACTCCCACTAAAGCTTTGTATCCACCTACACAACTTCATCATAACATTCTAGTTCACCAGTATTTGTTAAAAAAATAGAATACAAAGATTGGAAAAATATTTCTAGAAGTCTACTTAACCTTGTTGACTCTCTAACATTCATTGGGGTTTGTGGTATTTTTTGTTGTTGTTGTTGATGTTGTGGAGCATAAGGAACTATAGGAATATCATCTTTTGGAGTATCATCTAGTACTACATAATCATTTTCTTTCTTCTCATGCTACTGCAACAGAACTTTTTTCAACACTTTCTTATTGAATATGACATCCCTACTTCTTACAATTTTATGATTTTTGAAATCCCAAAGCCTATAACCAAATTAATCAATTCCATATCCAACAAATATACATTTCTTAGATTTGGCTTCCATCTTCATTATATTTTCAAAATCTATATGTGCAAATGCTTCACAACCAAAGGTTTTGAGAAAAGAATAACTCACCTTCTTACCAGTCCATGCTTCTACTGGAATACATAGCCCAAAGGAGTAGAGGGACTTATATTGATTAAATATAGATTTGTATTAATTGTCTCTACACACATGTTTAAGGGGATCCCAACATGCAACCTCATACTCCTTTCACACTACACTATTTTCATGTTCATGCGTTCAGCCACTCTATTTTCTTATGAAGTCCTTGGTATAGTGTTTTTCCTATGAATACCATTAGAGGAACAATAATATTCAAATTTTTTAATGCAATACTCACCACCATTATCATATCTGAGACATCTTAGCCTTTTACTAGTCTCATTCTCAACCAAGCATTTCCATTTCTTAAAAGTTTGAAATACATCATATTTTTGTCTAAGGAAATAAATCCATACTTTTCTTATTACATCATCTATAAATGTAACCTAATATAGAGACCCATAAAGGGAAGATACCTAAGCTAGTCCCCATACATTTGTATGCACAAGCTCTAATTTCTCTTTTTTTTTTCCTTCCCACTCTTCACAAAACTAACTCTCTTTTTTTATACATATACACAACTTTCATAGAAATCCATACTGACACATTTCAGACCTGGTAAAACTTTCTTTGAATGAAGTAATTTCATACATTTTTCACTCATGTGCCAAATTCTGTTGTGCCATAGTGCTGTGTCAAAATCAACAACAACTGTTTGATGTTCTTCCTGCTCAAATGAAGCAACTATTCCCGAACATTCATTTTTCTCTGAAATAATTAAAGTAGAAGGAACAGTAAGGCTTCTACAAAGATATAAGGTTCCTAATTTCACACATTTTTCTAGTACTAAGGAACCTTTTGAAACCTTCCAATTTATATCATTAAAAGTAATTGTTCAACCATCATCAACCAGTTGCCCTATTGAAATTAGATTCCTACTAAGCCTTGGAACATGTCTTGCCCCTTGTAGTAGCCAATGATACCCATTTTGCAACTTAATCTTAATTTTCCCCTTTCCAACAATCTAACAGGGTTCATTATCTCCCAAATAAACTAGCCCAAAATCCCCTCGGACATAATCAAGAAAATAATCTCTATGGGGTGTAGCATGAAATGAATCCCTTGAATCTAAAACCCATGAATAATCAATACTTTCTAAAGAAAGAAGACAAGAATCTTCTTTAGATTTATTACTTACCATATTTGCCTCATTCTTACATTCTTGTTTGTCTCCTTCTTTATTCTTCTGAGACCAACAATCTTTCTTCTTATGGCCTAGTTTTCCATATTACCAGCAATCATTTGGTCCTCTAGACTGAGACCTCTTGCCCTTTGATTTTCTTCTTGATTTCCCATGATTTCCAGAATTGTTTCCTCTCTCATTCATTCTACCTCTGCTTTGTGCATTCAAGATACTTCCAGGTGTAGATCTACCTAAGCTTTTCCTATGAGTTTCCTCACTTAGAATCACACCGATAACATCATCAAATTTTAGGGTATTAGAACCAGAAACAAAGTTACTAATAGTCATTACCAAGCCATTCCATCTTTCAGAAAAATAACACAAATTCAAGAGACCCCAAATTTCTTCATCAAAAATAACATTTACAGAAGATAATTGATTGGTAACTATATTAAACTCATTCAAATGATTAGTAATAGATCCACCTTCTCCCATCTTCATATTAAACAAACGCTTCATGAGAAACACCTTATTTGAAGCAAAAGGCTTTTCATATAACTTTTCTAGGGTTTCCATAAAATCTTCAATCATCTTTTCTTGTGTAATGTTGAATGCCATTGATTGTGTCAAGCATAAATGAATACTACCAAGTGCCTTCCTATCTAAAATATCTCATTCTCCATTAGTCATTGTTGATGGTTTCTTGGATTTTCCTTCCAAGGGTCACCATAGATCCTTCTGATAGAGATAGTCCTCCATTTTAATTTTCCATAACTGAAAGTTCTTCCCATTAAACTTCTCAACCTTCATCTTAATCTTGTCTGCCATTTCTTCCACTTAATCATGGGACTCCCACTAAACCGTGAGACCTTCCTGCAGAGGATAATTGAAAAAAAACCTTGCTTTGATACCACTTGTTAGAATTAACAAGACACAAATAAAACTTACATGCAAAGATAGCCAATATTATAAAATAATAAACCACAAAAAAGAGAACACAAGACACAAATATTTAACATGGTTCAGCCAATCCCTGGGCTACATCCACCAACAATGAGTCCAATATTAATATTATCTAATGATTACAACCTAATTACAATCCTCAATCCCTTACAACTCAATAATGTCATAAGAAGCTACTAAAACATACATCATGAAATCCCTAACCCTAAGGCATTTTTATACAAGCATTTTTGATACTTTAGGGTTAGAATCGGTTACAACATGTCAGCCCAAAAATAGCTAAAAACTAGCCCAAACCCCCACTCGAGGCCCAGCCCAGCCCCAAACCTTGGTGAGGATACATGGAAAGTGTACAGTACTTCCCTGATCAGCCACCATAGACCAACAAAGAACACATTGTCTATCTATTTTTCACTATGATTTTCTATTCAATGAATTTTTAACTTTTCACCAACACTTGATGATAAGCTACTTCAAGAAATTATTGGAGAAATCTTAATAATAGTCCCCATATCTTGTATGATGGTGAAAATAATATCTTTTCTTATGTTTGATGATAATAAGATAATCAAATAGGAATTTTGACAATGGATTTTATATCTGGTCTAACTAGGCATGCTCCTTCAACTACAGTTGATCTTGATCAATATCACTTGCTTCGGAGAATATAATATCACCATTTTTGGCTTCTTACTAAGTATTACTTGATCTAAAACCTATTTCTTAATAATTTTGAATGCATATGAGACTGACATATATTGTGTTTCATGTTTTATTTTTTAGGTCTTATTTGAGCCAACTTAACTAATGCTTTATATTATTGCGGGGGATATATAAAGAAGAATAAATCTTTTACGAAGATGTGTGATTTGATGTAAAGTTTTTTAATTGTGAAATTGATCATTAATTAGATGATGAAATGTCAAGTGAGTTAGTGTAACAAAATAATTGGGCTACAAAGAGGACTACACTATCAACATTGGTCACATACTTCTTCTATAGTAGTTCATATCACGTATTTCATTGTAGTAAATTTTATATTAATTTTTTTATTTTATTGTATATTTTCCTAAGATGGTGTGTATTGGCTACAAGTCTAACAATGAGCCTCTTGTAATATTTCTTTCAAAGTATGAGTAATCCTCATCATTGTTTTACCCTCATTAGGTTTTCCATGTAAAAATCTCAGCGTTCTTGTGTTGCATGTTATGTGTTTGATTTAAATTACTTCTTATATAATTTAATGTTATCAAAGGTCAATGAATAGTTATGAATTCTTATTCACCCCACTAGATCTATGTGTGTCCAACAATTGGTATCACAACAACGTTCCTAAGGAGATAGTTTAACAACTGAAGCTAGATCTAGGTTTTGAGCACATGGGGTCTAAAGATAAGATCATAAAAATAATCCATATGTTAAAATATCTTAAATTCATAGAACCAAAAAAATCAAATATTAATCATATTGACTATGAAGTAGATCTAGAAAGAGAAGTCAAGCTTCCTCTTAAGGACATGGATGTTGCAAAGGTAAAATGCGTAGAATATAAGATTGAGTTTAATAAGGAAGAAAAAAGATCATCAATTTAAAATCCTAATTAGAAGAAAAAAACAATATGAATAAAAACTCAACATGGCATACTATGAAATTATCAATTTAAAACTACAAGTAGAAGAAAGTGAAAGGACTGCTCACTATTTGAACTAGTCAATACTTCAATAGAAAGTTTTTTGAATGCACAAAAGTTGAGGAAAATATTTTTTCTATGAGAAAGGGTTTTGAAGATGTAAAAGGACAAATTGAAAAGGGTTTGAAACTCAAAGGTGGTATTTTTTTACTTCATCAAATGCTAAATTTTTTAAAATCACAGAAGAACAAAGGTGGCCTTGGTTTCGATAAGGGGGATATTTCTCACACAAAATTTTAAAATTGAAAATAACTAATTCAAATGATTTAGAAGATAGAGGGATATTAAAAATATCACTCATGTCCACAAAAAGAAAAATAAATACAAAAGGACACTTCCAAACCGATCTTCTCAAACTAGGTACTCTCAAGATTTCAATGGTAATTATTGTCCTTCTAATAAAACTAGAAATAAGTTTATAAAATGTAGGATTAGAATGAACATGTATCAATATTTTCCGTCAAAACCTCAACCATTTACTTTTCAATGCTTAAATATATATTATACAATATATATTATAAATTATACTATATATTATAAATCATAATATATTTTATATATTATAATAAATCAAAGCTCCCTATCATTATAAGTTGGCATGTGAATATATGGATATCTAATAGGTGTGGATCTCTCTCTCTCTCTCTGACATATGTAATACATTATACATTTAATGTATTATATGTTTACTATATTATATATAAAATGCATTAAGATTTTATTTTTTTATGTATCAAATATTGAATATAGATCCAATACTCAATACCTACACAATGGTGTCATTGTCAATTTTACAATTCATATAAAAGGTATCATATATCTTATGGGTATCGGATATTTGATATGTGTTATACAAAATTAGAGAGTAGACTTGATGCAGAGGTATCTAGTCCATACACAACCTTACACAATAATCAAAAAGATATGTTCAACTTTATCCTTAATCCACAAGACTTACTAGTCCTTCCTCCTTCACTAAGCTCCACCAAGGTGCTCAAACTTGGTTTCCAACTTCAAAAACTTGTCTTGTCACCTTCTAGACACTCACCATGCCCTATTAAACTTTTCTCAATAGATTACACTCATCCATATGATTGGTTCATTCACAATCCCTTATCCAGACACTACTTAGGCCTATTCCTACTAGCCCTATCAATTGGATATTTCAAAATTTTCACCAATTTGTTCCAAAACACTTGTAAAAAAAAGAAAAATTCTATATAACCTTTTGGAACTAATAAAACATATCTCAAACTCCAGTACTATTCCTTTGGACCAACTATATTGGCAATACCTTGCAACCCCTCAACAAGGCCTAATTAGCCTAATTTTAAAAAGAAACTACACACAAATAAACTCCCCAAGTTCCCACAGCATGAAAAAGTCTTATTTTATGTCCCAAAACAAATTATTTTCACACTTGTTTAGTTCTCCACCATCATTTGACTGGTCATTTACAAAACCCTCCTTTATAGGCCTTAAAACCTAGGGCTTTCATAAAATACACCTTCCAAGTACTCCCAATATCATCCAATGGACCCAACACCATGTATTAAACATACCATAATGTATTTTAACATAAAAAATTTCCCTTGTTAAGAGGAATTCCGCATTTCAATACATGTACCATGCACACTAACTCTTCAACATAGCATTTTGGCTTCAATGGTGATCACCCAACCTTTTATACCTGCACTCCTACATTTTCCTTTTTACAAAGCATTAATATACACTAGGTCAGACCCATTCTACAATTCACAGTATGAACATAAAATATAATGGGTCAAGTTTCCCATGAGACCCTCAAAAGTAAGGAAAATTGATCACTCATGGATCCTTCACAAATTGGAGATTTAAAAGTATTGAAAATTAAATGCAAAGACTCTCAAATGAAGTTAAGAGTACTCTAAAATATTATAAGATCATTCAAAAATAGATCCTATTCTATAAAACAAATAATTAAATGTTATAAGGATTGGAAACTCAGAAAATCATTCAAATATTGCAGGAAATCTATGTAGTTTTATTATCAAATTTGTACTAATACAACTTCTCCTATCCACATTCATATTTCATAGACTCTTTTAGGCATGAATAAATTATGAAAACTTCATTTCTATCTCCAAAAATTAACTAACTCCTATAACTACCTCTTAGGCTTAACTAGTCATTGTTATTTAAATTTAAATTTGGTAACTTTGGACAATTTTCTCCTTAAACTTTCCTATTAACTTAAAGGCTCATATTTTGGCCTTATTTCATCAAATATTCCTAAAGAAAACTATATCATCCCATGGTGCCTTATTAGTGCACTTATTACATATTTTTGACTCCATGACCCTTATTTGGCCAATGAGGGCTTATTGATACAAGACCCTATTTATTACATCAATGATCCTCAAAATGATTTATTACATATTTTTTCATCCTATTTGACAATTAAAACCATGTGCATGCCTCAATTGTATCATTGATCCATATGGAACTTTAGATTCTCCTACACCATACTCCCCCTATGAAAATTCTCTTTCCACAAGAGAATGTAGTGAATAGGGGCTTTTCCTTTAATCCATGCATCCTTCGTGAAGGTCTTCTATGGGGTATCTATTGCAATAATAACTCCTTAGGATTTTATTCCTTCTCTTTATTCCTACAACCTACAACATACTTGTCAAAAACATTACAGGTAAAAAAAATTTACTATATCTATGCCATGTATAGTCATGCCTTGATGGTGGTTTCTCCTTACCAACCTACCTCTTAAGGTACAAATGATCTTCTAGCATGGTCACGATCAAAGGATCTTTATTGTTCCCAACTTTTATGCTTATAGAACACACTATGTTCCTAATAACCACACCATTCTACCTAATCTCTGAGCTTAGATATTGTAGACCTGTCATCCTCCATTATTTTTTGCCCACACCATCTTCTTTCTTCCTCCTTGATTATTTATTTTTCTTCTTACTTCTTTCCTAAGTCCCCTTTATCTTAGGAACATGCATATCCAAGTATTCCTTCCTCCCAAAGCATATAATCCTTGGCTAAAAATCTTGATCATCCTACAAAGGTGTTAAGGTAAAACATTTCCCATCCTTATGAACAAGATAAGTATTATGGAACCCATCATGTAAATTCTTTTTGATATATTTCCAAGGCCTTCCCAAGAGTATATGACAACAAGTCATTGGTACAATATCACACAAAACTATATCATTTTAATGACAAATAAAGAACTCTACATAGACTTGTTCTTGGATTAAGATAGTTTAATTATCACCCACACAAGATGCTTTATAGGGCCTAGTATGTGGTAACCTTTCTAATTTAAACTTATTGACCATGTCTTGAGAAACTAAATTATCATGTGAACTTGAATCAACAATCATTTTACAATTTTTACCTTGGCTCTTGCATTGATTTATGAAGATTAAAACATTTGGTTGCATTTGTTTCTTAATTGGGCCACTTCTAAACATCAACATGTCTCCTTCAAGCACTAAATCTTTCTTAAAATAGGATTATACCTCTTATTCTTCATCCTATACCAACTGTACCCTCTTTTCACTCATATTACCATCCTTATTCAAAGAACACTTGACTAAAGTGTATCCTACATCATTGCAAGTGAAGCATCTAACTATGAAAACCCCTTCTCCTTTTCTTGATCCAAACCTTCCTCCAACTTTGTATCCTCCTCTCTAATCATAAGTAGACTCTTTATCTTTATCACTACCACCTTTCCCATGGCCAAGGCATTATTTGGTCTACTACCCCTTCCTCTATTCACACTACCTCTTTCACTTCCTCCTTGCCTCTCTTTCTTCCTCTTTATATTTTCTACTTCCCTTATGGTCAATTGAAAACATTCTCAACGTGTCTTATAAGGAACACTTAACCCAATCTCATCCTGCAATTTATACCTAATCCCATTAAGATACCTTTCTACTTTCTCATCCTCATCCTCTAATCATTATAAACCAGATCTCAAAATAGAAAAACCTTATACCTTGATAATGCAATTCTATTTAAAGGAGATCACATGTGTTGATGCTATAGCATGACTCCAAAAAAAACTTGAAAGTATATCATAAAAAAATGCTTTCATCAAGGTTGTTCAAGCTTCCTATTATGAACAATATGGTGGGATAAATGACTTAAATACTTAAAACTTTCTCCTTGAATGCTTAGATGTGAGATTTTAGTTGAGATCTCCAATTGAACTTGAGTGGTTGTTAAAATGAGTAAGGGTAGATTTAATATATACTCATCCCTACCATTTAAGGTTATAAATGATGAAAGCCAATGCATGTTTAAAATTTATACTAAAAAATATAGACATTGGGTGGGTTTAATTTGGGCCCAACCATCCAAGAGTGAGGTACCCTAATTGACTCATTCTCAAGAGTGGGGCACTCTACGCATCCTACTCCCTCCAATGTAGCCTTGAATTAGGACCTAAGGTCCTATTTGGAGAAAGGAATCCATAATTAAATATGGAATTGAGATAGGAAAGTGGGATCAGGTGTAGGAGGTCCTACATGATTAAAAAAATAGGTGGACTAGTTGAGAAACAAATTGCACAGGGATGCAATTTATGATGCTATAGAATCCTTTTTGGCATTTTTTTATGCTTCCTATTTTTCCTTCTCTGTTGATACTAGTGAGTTTAAAGAATGCATATGTTGTGAAAATTATTTTTGGAGACAGGTTCAAGATTTGATGTTAAGCTCAATATGGATTGTTCTCTACACAACTTCAAAGCATATGTTTGACAATTATACCATTTCTGTTAACATGAATGTTGAATATGTCCTATGGGGGAGTGTTCTAACATTACTAGAGAAATCACATGTTGCATTCATGACTGTGTTTGTCATTGATGTCAACATACTAATTATACTAACTATTAGCAAAGTAGTAGACACAGTTTAAATTAGCGCACATAGAGAATTGAAGATTAGGTTATGTGGAGCTGAGGACATGTTTCTTATGGTGTCTTGATAACATGGTTAAGAGTGAATACACAAATTCAATTATTTGTGTCATTTATAAGTAATCTAGTGGAAATTGTATTTTGGTAGAGTTCTTGAGAAGTGGTTTGTGATAATCAGATTATATCTCCTAACAAAGATATAATCTAAATAAGAGAAGTTATACAGAGGTTGAAGACATTGCAGAGGTGACCTGGATAAGGCAGCATAGTTAGAAGTTGCATGTGTGAATATTTATTAAGTTTGTGAACCGACATTTTTGTGTAATTATGGAAATATTATGTAACATGTAATGTATTAGATTTTGTAATTGGTGAACCCTGATTGACCAAATCAATTATGAAATATTGAGCACAGTATAAAGGAACAATTTTTTTCCTTGATTATTGTAAGATGTGGATGTGAAATAATGTGAGTAAGTGATCTAAGGGATTGTTATGTGATGTGAAGTGTGTAGATTTGGTGTAGAGATCTATAAAATTATTTGGTGGGGTTTAGGCACAATTAGAGGAGAGAAGAGAAGTTGCTAAGATCAGTTATATTTGGTATTATTCTATTTGGATAATACAAAGATCAGTTGGACAGTGCATTTTGTGATCTTTCCCTTGAAGCTATTTGGATAGTGGGTCCTTTTGTCTTCCTCAACTCCTAATGGGGTTGGAATCACCTCATAGGGATTTAAAGTCTCCTAGTAGGGAGTGATATGTACTAAATGTATTTCATAGACTCCTAATAGAATCCATCCTCACAATAAATTTTCATATTAGTACATCTTTTTTGGGTACCTTCCCCACTGGGTTTCACTCTCTGATCAAGAGGTTCCCTAGTTAACAAATCTAGTGTCACTATGTATGGTTATCTTTCTATGGTTATTGTTTATGTTTTGATTAAGTAAAAAAAGGATTTGAAAGGTCCCAAAACCTTGTACAAAAGATCAGAAGATATTCAACACTGATCAGACAGACAGAAAAAGAAACAACAAAAATAGAGGCACTCGACCCTACAAAAGACAACAAAAAAAGACTTCCAAGCAATCAGAATCAGAGAAAGATAGCACAGACAAAAGAAAGCAGCAACTAATTGATCTCCATCAAATTAGAGGCATGACCAGCCAGGAGGTCCATATTAGCATTCTGATCCACCAGGTCCATTTATTTTTTCTTCATCCCAGCTCTAGTATGATTACCAATACTAGTATCCTTGAGGTCCTTATTATCCTCACCTTTGTTGAGCTTTGACTTCTCCACAACACCTTTAGTATCATCAGGGATCTCAATGATTTGGGTACTCTACTTTCTATTCATGGGCTTGTCCAGATTGTGGATTTCATCTTCTAGAAAAGTGATTCTTTCCTCATACCTCTTATTGTCATTTTTAAGCTTCTCAAAGGCTTGATCTAAGTCCATCACTTTACCCCCCATTTCACCAAAGGCTTCACCTTTCTTGATAGCTTCCATCCAGTCTTCAAGGCAATTAGCCAGTGGCTTGTCCCCAAAATTAGCCCTTTTTATCATATTTATTGTCTTTTTCTGGTCTTGGATGTCCTCTTTGATAGTTTTGATATTGAGAGTGAAAGAGCCTAGAAACTTCCCAAAGGAGATGATACTATCCTTATGGTAAGGATCAATGTTGCATTTAGTATTCTTCCTTAGGGGGTCACTAGTCCCAACCTAGTCGGGACCTTTACCAAAGGCTTTCTCTTTCTCCTTCTCTTTGTGGTTGGCACGGGTATCAGTCCTGTTCTCTTCCTCCTTAATTTTGTCAACAATGTTATAATTCCTTTTACCTTTCTCTTTCTTGTACACCATTTTCTCCTCATCATCAGAAGAGTCAAAAAGGCCTTTTTTCTTGGTACACCTGTTGCTATCCACTTTTTTCCCTTTGGTTTTAGGGCTATTTCTTTTCATAATTTTTTGATTCTGTTGCTCATCCTCAAAAGTGGGGAAATCTTCATTCAACATCTCTATTTGTATTTTAACAGTGCTAACCCTATTTTTTCCTTTACTCTTACCCTCCTTCTTACCATCATCCCTACTATCATCTTCTGTGTTAGCTTCAAACATCCCATCCGAACCCTCTTGCTCAGAGTACTCCTCATTAAGGCTATTGCCCTTACTGATAGCTCTAGCCACATTTTTATCTTTCATATAGTTGTAGAGGATTACCATGAGACCCTGATGGGACATGTGGTCCCCTTTAGGGTCTTCCTATAGGCTGTTGACAGTATGGTTCATGGAACACATCAAATAATAGGGCATACTTATAAATTCATCATGCCTAAAATGATTCAAAATGACAAAATGATGGCCATAAGCTTTGGAAAACCTCCCATCAAGGGTGAGGTAACTAATAGTAGCATAAAGGACAAAGTTCCATGGTCTACTGATGTTAGTAGGACTGATAAACCCACCAACCTGTTTAACCATTCTAGCCTCTTCCTCCTTGTTTTCTGGGAATTTCTCAGCCGTTGAGTTAGAGAAACTCCTATCATGATAGAACTTCATCCCTTCCTTAAGAAGCCTTATCGCATCAGCAATGTAATCTTCATTGATATCTATCTAGTAGTTATTAAACATAATCTTACCATAATTCCAGTTCTTAAGGAAGTACTGAGTGATGCCTGAGTTGCCCCCCTTGATTTTCTCCATGTAGGCGCTAAAATTTCCCTTCTTGAGAATCTCCCAAGCCTCCCTTTTCTATCTCTAGTCATTGTAATTAACTGGTTCATATCTTTTCTTTCCACCTCTCATCTTCTCAGTTTGAGAGAAAAACCTCACAATGATGCAAATGACAGCAATCTGCTTACTAATATTAGTATTAATATCCGATCTTTTTACAGCCCAGTAATCGTGTGAGGATACATCATCATCCCAAGTGGAGTTTTGGGAAATGATACTGCAATAATTAATCTTTACCATCCTCATTTTTATCCCCATCTAGCTTAAGTTGTCTTTCACTTCTCTGATTTTTGTAAGATCTCTCATGCTGAATGATGGATTTGATCTCAAGTGGAAAACTATTCTTGTCCTGCCAAGATGTGACTTCCCCTTTTTTGAAAGCATAATTAGCAGCCTAGTCAACTGCCACATTACCTTCATGATAAAAGTGAGTAATGATACACTTAGCCATAGTACTAATTTTCTCTCTACCATCTTTAATAATATTATCAATGGTCCATGAGGGTTTATATTTTTCATTAAGATAGTCAATGATATTTTTTGAATCTCCTTCGAGCCATAATTTGTTACACTTATGTTCTTTGGCTAAAATGATTTCCTGATAAGTTGTAGAAGCCTCAACCATGTGGTTAGTTTGGGTGCCAATAGGGATAGCTTTTATTGATTTGCAATTACTATTCTCATCCCGGATAATGATGTCACATCCAGCAATGCCTGGATTCCCCTTAGACACACCATCAAAATTAACCTTCATCCAACCTAGAGGCAGGAAATCCCATTTCACTTCATCTCTAGGATTAGTCTAGTTCTTTTTATTAGTTTGAATTCTCCAATTTTTGAGGATTTTGGTATCCTCTTCATCAACATTGGTGCCCTCTGAGTTCATCATTCTATAGTTTTCACTAATCAATCTTTTGGTTTTCTTGAACAAAATCTTGGGAGGGGTATTGATCTCTCTAAAGATTCTATCATTTCTCTCTTTCCATATAGCCCAGCATATATGAGGCAGAGCATAATTCCATATCCCTTTGATGTCTTTGTTTCTAGATGTTATGTTCCAAGAATTGAACATTCCCTCCATATCTTTAGGGAGCACCCAATTCAAATTGAAGGTGTTGAGGAAGAGAACCCATAGTTCATAAGTGTAAGCACAGTGAATAAACATATGATTAACAGATTCTTCATCTTCCCTACACAAAAAACACATGTTATTTAAATACATTCCCCTCATCTTGATGTTATTAAGAGTCCTGGGATTTTGTTTTGTAACATCATCCAATAGAAAATGTTGATCTTGGGGGTAAGACCTCTAACCCAGGCCTTAGCCCAAAAAGGAGCCATAGTAGTACTGAAGTTCTAAGAATAGGCCGAGCCAACAAAAAATTTCCCATTAGATTTATGCTTCCATATGACAGTATCATCTTGCTCAGAGAGGATTGTAGCATTAAGCATGATGTTAAGAGTCTAAAGGTTAATGTTAATCAAAGACAAATCAATCCACTTATTGTTGACCCTATAATTACCAACTTTAGAGCCAACTTTTTCTTTGCATTCAACCATGTACTTACTCCATTTAGGGATTTCAGGTAAAGGAAGGTCCCCAATCCAAAGATCTTCCCAAAAACTGACAATGTTCCCCTTACCAATCTTCCATTTAACTCCTTCCTATATGATACTCTTTGTTTTAGTAACATTTTTCCATATACTAGAGCCCATTATTTCAATGTCAAAATCCAAGTAAGTACAAAGATTAGGAAGGCTCTTTTTATATTTTCTTTGCCATATAGAATTCCATTCACCTTTCAAGTTGAAACTTCTCCAGCAAAGTCTAGCCAAAAGGGATTCATTCAAGTGTCTAATTCTTCTAATTCCTAATCCACCTTTAGATTTGGGTAGACAGACCTTATCCCAGGAAACCAGAGCCATGGTAATCACATGTTTCAATTTAATAAGGTTGATAAAAAATTTTTTAATTAGATAATTGATTCACGCCCCCCCCCCCCCCCTCTTAGTTATCTTGGTGGACTTTACTTTCTACCAATTGGTATCAGAGCATTATGACCTTTAAGGAAAATATTAACAACTTAAGGAGATCCATGGTGAGTCATTTTAGAAAAGAAAGTCCCAAGTTTGATGGAGTTAACTATGGCATCTATGGAAAGAGAAGATGAAGAAACATCTATTATGTTTAGGGCCAGGATATTGGTAATAAAAAAGAATGAGAAAATTATCATTGAAGAAGAAAAGATTGAGGATTTCACTTTTAAAAAAAAGAGACCTATTCATGTGTAACATACTTGCTAGAGAAGCACTTTTGTTAGCTCTTCCTAAGAATGAATACAATCAGGTAAAAACTCTAATGACATCTCATGAAATTTGGTTAGCTTTGGAATCTAACTTTCAAGGTGATAAACATGCTAAAAGAGTCAGATTAAAAAAATGGATATGCTTATTTCAAGAAGCTAAAATGATGGAAGATGAATATGTTAGAAGATATATTGGTAGAATATTAGAGATTGTTGCAGGTATCATATCTTGTCAACGAAATAAGGATGAAGATGAGATCATATGGAAGATATTGAAAACCTTGAATCCAACATTTAAGCATACATCACAAATGATTTAACAAGTCATACGTTGTACTCATAAATTTACTAGAGAGACTCTTCTTGGAAGATTAGAAGCAACAAAGATAAATCTGAAACAATCAGGAGATTTACTTAGGATTGAAACTGCCTTCGTTGCACTTAGTGTTCACCCTAATTTGTCAAGGAGTGAAAGTGTTAGTGGATATTATACCAACAAAAGTAGATCTAAATGTGAAGAAGATAAAATGATTGAAGAAGGAATTACCTTTCTTGTGAAAAGAGAACCAAAAGGTAAGAAACTCTTTAAATGTTGGACTTGTCAACAATGTAGTCATTTTTCTTCTAAATATCCTAAAAGAGTGAAGAAATATAAGAACTTTAAGCCTATAAGACCCAAAGAATGTTATTATGCTAATGATGAAGAATTTGAAGCTAGTATTGATAAATTATTAAGTGAGAGTGAAAATTAAAGTGATGATATAGGATTTATTGCAATAAAAGAAGAAAATTCAGAAATAGAAATTAAAAACAAGAAAAAGATTTAGTGTTAGAAGTTGAAAAGAAAAATGATTGGATCATAGAAAAAGGTTGTTCACATCATATGACTGGTGATATGAATAAGTTTACAAAGTTTAACAATTATGATGGAGGAATTGTTAGAGTTGGAAACAATGCACCTTTCCGAATAGGAGGAATAATATCTATTACTCTTGATGGAAACACTAACACTGATGATGTTTACTTTGTGGATAAATTAAAACATAATATTTTAAGTGTTGGATAGTTAGTTGATAAGGGATATTAGGTTTGGTTTATTGAAAAGACTTGTATGATCAAGGATAAGAATGGTAATATGATTGGAACATGAACAAGAGCTAGAGGTACCATATTTCAGTTGAATCCTACTGAGATGACATGTTTGATTGCTAAAGTTGATGATAGTTGGTTATGGAAAAAAAGGTTTTGTCACATAAACTTTGATAACATTGTGAAAGAACTTGTACTACATTTTCATTAAGAGATTTTCCTAAAATTGTGAAACCTACTAACATGGTGTGCAAGGAATGTGTTATGGAAAAACATAAGAGAAGTTATTTTCCCAGCAAGAAGTTCACCACAACAGAAAAATTGGAGATTATTCATACAAATCTGAGTGGTCCTACAAGAACAAGAGGATTTTATGGTGAAATTTATTTTATGATTCTTGTTGATGACTTTACTATGATGATGTGGGTAGCATTTCTTAAAGAAAAGTTAGAAGCATTTGAAAATTTTATATTTCTTAAGAATAGAGTTGAGAATGAATCAGGAATGAAGATTAAATGTTTAAGACCTGATAAACCTGGATAATTTACTTCAAATGAATTTAATATTCTTTTTGAAGTGAATGGCATTAAGAGATAGCTTTCAACACCTAAAACACCTGAGAAAAATGGTATTATTGAAAGAAGAAATAGGTAAGTAACTGAGGTAGCAAGGGCTATGTTGTTTGAGAATTATGTAGCAAAGATATTTGGGAGAGAAGAAGTAAACACAGTAGTATATACAATAAATAGAGTGTAGATCAAAGCAGACATAGACAAGATTCCTTATGAATTATGGTTTGGACATGCACCATTAGTAAAATACTTCATAATCTTTGGAAGTAAGTGTTGCATTAAGAGAGATAATGACAAGGGTAAGTTTGATTTGAGAAGTGATGAAGGTATGTTCCTTGGTTATTCATTGAAAATAAAAGCTTATAGATGTTTTGATAAGAGAACTAAGACAATTGTTGAGAGTGCAAATGCTAAAGTGGATGAAAAGTTTAGAATTCGGAAAAGAGCACTTGATTA
The DNA here is from genome assembly GCA_027943335.1 of Chamaecyparis obtusa. Lineage (NCBI taxonomy): Eukaryota > Viridiplantae > Streptophyta > Pinopsida > Cupressales > Cupressaceae > Chamaecyparis > Chamaecyparis obtusa. The sequence goes on along the minus strand of BSBK01002251.1, from coordinate 60,133 downwards.
TGATTTAGATGAAGAATCCTATCCTAAAACTAATCAAGAAAATGTTGAATTGTTTTATGAAACTAACAATAATTTGCAAAATGAGATTCATGACGAAGAACAAAGAGAAGAACCAAGATCTGAACCTAGAATTGAAGCAAGAGTTGAAACAATAACACCTAATAAGAATCTAATAAGGAATCATCCTACTAATCAGATTATTGGGAGAAAAGATAAAGGATTTATGACAAGAAATAATGTATATGAAGAATTATGTTTAATTTCTTAGATTCAACCTAAGACTACTGATGATGCTTGTAAAGATGATAATTGGATTCAAGCAATGAAGGAAGAATTGGATCAGATTGAGAAGAATAACATTTGGGAATTGGCTCCAAGATGTAAGGACAAAAATGTTATTGGAACTAAATGGGTTTTTCAAAATAATATGAATGAACAAGGTGAAGTTGTAAGACACAAAGAAAGACTGGTATGTAAAGGATACTCACAGGAAGAAGGTATAGATTATGAAGAAAAATTTTCACCTATTGCAAGATTTGAAGTAGTAAGGATGTTTTTGGCCTATGTAGCTTAAAAGAAATTTAAAGTGTATCAAATTGACATAAAGTCGGCATTTTTGAATGGTGAATTAGAAGAAGAAGTCTAAATTGAGGAGCTTGATGGTTTTCCTTTAACTCAAGAATGAGATATGTTTTACAAGTTGAACAAAGAACTATATGGACTAGAGAAAGCACCTAGAACCTAGTATGCAAGGTTGGATAAATACTTGACAAAATTGAGATTTTCTAAAGGTACTATAGACAACAACTTATATCTAAAAGAAAGAGAGAATGGTCTATTGATTGTTGTTATTTTTATTTATGATATAATCTTTGGAGGAGAAGATGAGGAAAGTGACAAAAGTGCTTATGGAATGAAGAAAGAATTTGAGATGAGCATGATAGGAGAAATGAGATTTTACTTGGGTTTGTAGATTGTGTAGAATAGTGATGGTATTTTCTTATATCTCAAACTAAGTATCTGAAAGACTTATAACAGAGATTTGGTTTGGAAAATTGTAAGCCTATTGGTGCACCTATGGTAACTAGTCATAATTTATCTAGCAAAGATGAGACTCCTATAGTTGAACAAAGGAAGTACATATCTATGATTTGAGGTTTACAATATCTAACTCACACAAGACCAAATATAGAAAATGCAGTTGGAATTGTTGCGAGATTTTAAGTTGATCTTAAGGAATCACATTATACAATAGTAAAGAGGATATTTAGATATTTAAAAGGTACAAATGATAATGGGTTGTGGTATGATAAACCAAATGACTTTACCCTATGTACATATACAGATGCAAATTGGGGAGGTGGTGTGGATGATAAAAAGAGTACAAGTGGCGGAGCATTCTTTCTTGGAGGAAGATTGGTTTCTTGGCTAAGAAAGAAACAAAATTGTATCTCAAAAAGTACAATAGAAGGAAAATATGTAGCAGTAGAAAATAATTGTAATCAGATAATATGGATGAAACAAATGTTCAAGGATATTGGAATTGAGTTTAATGAACCTATTATCATACATTGAGATAACACAAGTATAGTAAGTATGTCTACGAATATTTTGTTCCATTCAAAAATAAAACACATATAGATAAAGTATCATGTTTTAAGAGAGAAATTTGTAGAGAAAGAAGTCGGACTTGAATATATCAGCACAAAGGAGTAGATAGCAGATATCTTTACACAACCTTTACCTAAAGATACATTTGATTATTTCAGAGGTATGCTTGGGGTTATGCCCCAACCTACTTTTATGTAGTGATGTTGAAAGTTGCATCCATCCAGTGGTACATAACATTATCTTTCTAGACTATATGGCGATGCTTCCTCTATGGGGGTGTATTTGAGTTTTTGTGATGAGTCATGAAGGACTCTTGGTAAAATGTATTTTCAAATAGTGTCTTTGGACACTTGAGCAAGTTAAAACTTTTGTGCAGTAAGATTGTTATGACATAAGGATATCTGTATCATTGATGTCAATGGGGGAGATGAATACATGAAAAATGTTGTAAATGATTGATGAAGAGGATTTGAAAAGTCAAAACAAGAGCATCATAGTTACATTTTGGTATTCCTGGAACTTGGATTTTTTTCATCTATGTTTCCATCAATGCAAATGGGGGAGATTGGTAGCATGATGTTGAAGATGTCCTATGGGGGAGTATTCTAGCATTACTCGAGTAGTCACATGTTGCATTCATGATTGTGTTTGGTATTGATGTCAACATACTGATTATACTGAAGATTAGTAGAGTAGTGGATAGAGTTTTAATTAGCGAACATAGAGAATTGTAGATTAGGTTATGCAGAGCTGAGGACATGTTTATTATGGTGTCCTGATAACATGGTTAAGAGCACGTACATAAATTCAAGTATTTGCGTCAGTTATAAGTAATTTAGTGGAAATTGTATTCTGGAAAAGTTTCTGAGAAGGCGTTTGTGATAATAAAATTATATCTCCTAATAGAGATAGAATCTGAATAAGAGAAGTTATACAGAGGTTGAAGACATTGTAGAGGTGACGTGGATAAGTTAGCATAGTCAGAAGTTGCATGTGTGAATATTTTTTAAGTTTGTGAGCCAGCAATTTTGTGTAATCATGAAAATATTATGTAATGTGTAATATTTTATATTTTGTAATTGGTGAAGCCTAATTGGCCAACTCAATTATGAAATATTGAGTATGGTATAAAGAAAGGATTGTTTTCCTTGATTATTGTAAGATGTGGATGTGAAATAATGCGAGTAAGTGATCTAAGTGATCTAGATAAGTATTTGGTGTGGTTTAGGCACAGTCAGAGGAGAGAAGAAAAGTTGCTAAGATTAGTTGTATTTGGTATTATAATCTATTTGGATAATACAAATATCAGTTGGACAATGTGTTTGGTGATCGTTCTAGTGAAGCTATTTGGTTAGTGGGTCCTTCTATCTTCTTCAATTTCTAACAGAGATGGAATATCCTCACAAGGATTCAAAGTCTCCTATTAGGGACTGATATTTATTGAATGTATTTTATAGACTCCTAACAGGGTCCATCCTCTCACAAGGAATTTTTGTATTAGTACATATTTTGTGGGTACCATCCCCACTGGGGTTTACTCTCTTATCAAGAGGTTCCCTAGTTAATAAATCTGGTGTCACTATGTATGGTTATCTTTTTGTGGTTGTTGTTTATGTTGATCACATGTTTAAGATATAATAACATTGATAAAAGTTATTTTAATCAGATAACAGATTCACCCCCCCCCCCCCCTCTCAATTATCCTAGTGGACTTTACTTTCTAACACTTTCACAATCATCAAATAATGATAGAACTCTATCATAAATCTTAGGGATCATATGATTTGAGAGTTTATGACTAAGAGCTTAAGAACATAACTTGAAGATACACCTTTCTGAAGGTTAAGAGACAATATGATGGAGCCTCAACTAATTTAATATTCATTTATTTACAAGAAGATTTCTCATTTAATGTGTATTCATATTATGTAAATATTAAATTTTTGTTTTGTTAGGGTTATGGGTGGGTCCCTTGATATTTTTACAAGAAAAATGTAATAAAAGGGGGAATGTTGATGTAACTATTTGGTATATTACCGTGTCCACTATTTTAGTTTGATTGTTCATTTTGTTCAATTTCTCAATCCAATCATCCTCTTATATATATTTGTAATATCAAATACAAATACACAAACATTTACCTTCATCTCTTTCATTAATTTCTTGTACATGCATTCATTTTTATTTTTACTTAATCTGCATATTGTGAGGAACCTCTTCTAATAGATTAGCCAAACCTGAAATATAGGGAATAGATGTTGAAAATGAAACACAAACCATATATAGTTCAATTTATTATAGAATATCATTGACCTCTTTAAGATAGAAAGTTCCTTTGAGTGATTCTCAATATTGATTCTTAAGAAATATCTTAAAACCTATGTATACTAATTCCATTCATGATAATTAACATTTTCCAAACATAAGGTATCATTGAAAATATCTCTAGAGGTTCCTTACAAATCATATGCATCTACAACCTTTATTATAATAAATATAGAGTTAATTTAAAGAGGCCGTAAAAAATCTTCTAACTTAAAAAGAATATTCCCCAAAGCTTAAGAGATTGAAATTATTATTGAAACTAATGAAGTAATTCCCAAGTAGAATCCTAAAGGTGTATTTCATGCCACTAAATTAAGAGCTTAGTTATTGAACATGTTAATGATGTTCGTAATACTACTTATTTAGGATCACTTTGGGATACAAAATAAGATCATTCACTGTTGAACTCAAGAATAATTTTTTGAGTAGTAACTTATTAGATATGAACTATCTTCAAAAAGAGACATGGACTACAAGATGAACATGAGAGGAAAGTAGGTGTTCCAACTTATAAGCAATAAGACAAAACCATTCTGGAAAATTCCCAAGACCATAGAACCAAGAAGCAAGATTTTATCAACATTCTTAAAGGTTATTACTTGAGGAAATCATATATCTATCAGATTAAATTCATATTAAAATAGTGTTGACTAAATTATTTCATGTGATTCTAAGCCATTTTGAAGTTACCACAAAGACTTTGAAAAAAATTGTCTCATTTTCTAGAACAACATACACCACATTTACTAGAGAATTGAATAGAGCGTAAGAGAGAAAGGATTGTGTTATTGTACCATAAATTACATCATATGGAATCATTTTTGTCTTTGTGTGACAAAAAGTGTTGTAACACCATTCTGCAAGGGGTAACTATGTAGAATAGTGGCCTTATTGGGAAATAAAATATCTTAGACATGTTTGGAATCATATCACTAGTAGTATCATTAATGAAGGGTGCTTCCCTTAATACCACAAACACATAACAGAAATAGAGAAACAACAACCATATGCAAGAATAGAAAATGGGCTTCTTATTATCTCCACAAATGTGGAATTACAAAATTTCAAAATTACAATATGCAAAGCCACATGGGCATTCCCTTACAATATTCTGTAGGACAAAGCCTCAAATCAATAACCAGATCTACTACCAAAACTATCCCGAATAGCATAAGACAACACTACAACCTTCCTTATATATAGGCAATTTTCCACCACATGGGAAGGTTCCATAATTTTAGCCAACAAGGCCGACCAAACTTAGAATTATTTTATTTTATAATTTATTACATATAAGTCAGCTCAAGATAACTTTTGAAACCCAAATAGAAATTTTGAAGGAAAATCATTTTTCACCATTTCAAGTGACCCAACTTTTGAAGACCATAAGTCATCACCAGTTGACCTGATTGACTATTATAACCCTATTCCGAAAAGGCCACAAAGTGCTCTATAGGCTTGACTAGCAAATGTGCGTGTCACCCAAATTTTAGACCTCATCCCGGGCCTCTAAAGCCTTCAAAACTAAGTTCAAAGTTTCTGTACCCTATTGCCAATACCAAAAATTTTCAATATCTACAAAGCTAGACTTGATCTGTCAATGAAACTGTATTGGTAGGCTGATATGACCAAAATGAACCTCTAGGGAAGAAATCAAAACATTCCGAGATCGGATGACCAACTTAATAAAAATAGAAAGTTTCCATAAATAGATTCTCTGCACAAGATAGCCCTTATTGAATACAAAAATAGAAATATTTTTAGGTGATGCAAGATTGCTCTTACACCCAAGATGCTCCTACATTAGACACCCAGGGTAATTTGAGAAATGCCCCTGTCATGACTCAGGTGTGCAGAGGAAAACCAAGATGGTTAACCTCCTCATTTGTTAGCCAAGATGAATCTTCAACAAGTCATCCTTTCCACTTGACAAGATATTCTTCATATGTCCTGTTCCTTGTGCTTCTGCCAGCACGACTATCTAGTATGTTCTCAATCTCCTTGATAGATGAACTGGTTGCTAGAATACTCCACTGTGATGCTGTAACCTCATCTTCAACACCTCCTTCATGATACTCTATCAGATCTAAAATATTAAATATTGGTGAAATATTTAGCTCAGTAGGCAACTTGACCTCATATGTGTTTCTTGAATCATGCTTCTTTAGTATCTTATATGGCCCAAACTTCTTCATTTTCAACTTCTTATATGTACCAACCAGAAATCTTTCCTTTCGCAAATGAACCATGACTTCATCTCCAACCTGAAACTCCTTATGCTTCCTTTTCTCATCTACCTTAGCCTTATACTGTGCATTCATCTCGATAATATGCTTCCTCACCTCCTCATGGATTTTCTTCAAATGTTCTGCAAAATCCTCAGCTTCAGCACTACTTATTTCTCCTTTATCTATCTTTCTCAATTTAGATGCTTTTCTTAGACTATGCCCATATACAATCTGGAATGGTGATTTACCAGTGCTTCTGTTGATAGAATTATTGTATGCAAATTTTGCCTATGGTAAAATCAAATCCCATCCTATTGGCTTATCTCCAACCAAACATCTCAGCAAATTTTCCAAACTCCTATTCACCACCTTTGTCTATCCATCAGTCTGTGGATGATGTGATGAACTGAACTTCAAATCTATTTTCAACTTCTTCCACAATGTACGCCAGAAATATCCAACAAACGTAGTGTCCCTATCTAAAACTATACACTTTGAAAAACTATGTAGTCTCACCACTTCTCTAAAAAATAATTTTGCTACATGAACAACATCATTAGTCTTCTTGTAGGGAATAAAATGTGTCATCTTTGAAAATCTGTCAACTACCACAAAAATTGAATCATGTCCCCACTGTGTCCTTGGTAAACCAAAAACAAAGTCCATACTGATATCATCCCAAGGCTTCTTTGGTATAGGTAATGGTTGATACAACCTAGTATTCTGCTTCACTCCTTTCGCCATCTGACATACTCTGCAACTCTGTACAAACTTCTTGACATCTTGCTGCAACTGTGGCCAATAATAATTCTCACTAACCAAAGCAAGGGTTTTATCACAACCAAAATGTCTAGTCAATCCTCCGCTATGCTTCTCCTTGATGAGATTCTCCCTCATAGAACTTCTTGGAATGCACAACTGACTCCCTCTGAATAACATATCATCTTGAATGATGAAATCCAACCTCTTCGTCCTGTCTAGAGTAATAGGTTCTATACAAGATTTCCAAGCTTCACCAAAATTAGGATCTTCTGGATACAAATTCTTGAGTTCCTTGAACCCAACCACCTCAATTTGCATCTTTGTCAGCAATAGTTTCATTCATCTAAGCACGTCTGCAACCCTATTAGACTTTCCACTTCTATGTTTCAAAACAAATGTATAACTTTGCAAAAACTCAACCCATTTCAAATGCCTTTGATTCAACTTTCCTTGACTATTCAAATATTTTGTAGGAAAAAGCCTTGAATCAATACCCAGATCTACTACCAAAACTATCCCGAACTACCTAAGATAACACTACAACCTTCCTTATATATAGGATATTTTCCACTGCCTGGGAAGGTTCCATAAATTTAGCCAACAAGGCCGACCAAACTTAGAACTATTTTATTTTATAATTTATTACATCAAAGTCAGTTCAAAATAAATTTTGAAATACAAATAGAAATTTTGAAGGAAAATCATTTTTCACCATTTCAGGTGACCCAACTTCCAAAGACCATAAGTCATCACCAGTTGATCCGATTGACTATTATAACCCCATTCCAGAAAGGCCACAAAGTGCTCTATAGGGTTCACTACTACAAGCGCATGTCACCCAAATTTTTAACCTCATCCAAGGCCTCTAAAGCCTTCAAAACTGAGTTCAAAGTTTCTGTACCCTATTGCCAATACTAAAAATCTTCAATATCTACAAAGCTAGACTTGATCTGTCAATGAAACTTTATTGGCAGGCTGATATGACCAAAATGAACCTCCAAGGAAGAAATCAAAACATTCCGAGATCGGATGACCAACTTACTAAAAATAGCAACTTTCCATAAATAGTCACTCTGCACAAGATAGCCCTTATTGAATACAAAAATAGAAATATTTTTAGTTGATGCAAGATTACTCTTACACCTAGGATGCTCCTACATCAAACACCCGCGCTAATTTGAGAAGTGACCTTGTCACAACTCAGGTGTGTAGAGGAAAACCAAGACGGTTAACCTCCTCCTTTGTTATCCATGATGAATCTTCAACAGGTCATCCTTTCCACTTGACCAGATATTCTTCATATGTCCTATTCCTTGTGCTTCTACCAACATGACTATCTAGTATGCTCTCAATCTCCTTGATAGCTGAACTAGTTGCTGGAATACTCCACTGTGCTACTGTAACCTCATCTTCAACACCTCCTTCAAGATACTCTGTCAGATTTGAAACATTAAATACTAGTGAAATATTCAGCTCAATAGGCAACTTGACCTCATATGCATTTTCTGAATCATGCTTCTTCAGTATCTTACATGGCCCAAACTTCTTCATTTTCAACTTTTTATATGTACGAACCGAAAATCTTTCCTTCTGCAAATGAACCATGACTTCATCTCCAACCTGAAACTCCTTATGCCTCCTTTTCTCATCTACCTTAGCCTTATACTATGCATTCATCTTGGTAATATGCTTCCTCACCTCCTCATGGATATTCTTCAAATGTTCTGCAAAATCCTCAGCTTCAACACTCCTTATTTCTCCTTTATCTATCTTTCTCAACTCAAATGCTTTTCGTGGACTACTCTCATATACAATCTGGAATGGTAAATAGAATGGTGATTTACCAGTGCTCCTATTGACATAATTATTGTATGCAAATTCTGCCTGTTGTAAAATCAAATCTCATCCTATTGGCTTATCTCCAACCAAACATCTCAGCAAATTTTTTAAACTCCTATTCACCACCTATGTCTATCCATCAGTCTGTGGATGATGTGATGAACTGAGCTTCAAATCTATTTTCAACTTCTTCCACAATGTACGCCAAAAATATGCAATGAACTTAGTGTCCCTATCTAAAACTATACTCTTTGGAAAACCCTGTAGTCTCACCAGTTCTCTAAAAAATAATTTTGCTACATGAACAACATCATTAGTCTTCTTGCAGTGAATAAAATGTGTCATCTTTGAAAATCTAGCAGCTACCACAAAAATTGAATCATGTCCTCGCTGTGTCCTTGGGAAACCAAGAACAAAGTCCATACTGATATCCTCCCAAGGCTTCTCTAGTATAGGTAATGGCTGATACAACCCAGTATTCTGCTTCACTCCTTTTGCCATCTGAGATACTCTGCAACTCTGTACAAACTTCTTGACATCTTGCTGCAACTGTGGCCAATAATAATTCTCACTAACGAAAGCAAGGGTTTTATCATAGCCAAAATGTCCTACCAATCCTCCACTATTCTTCTCCTTGATGAGATTCTCACTCATAGAACTTCTTGGAATGCACAACTAACTCCCTTTGAATAGCATATCATCTTGAATGATGAAATCCAACCACTTCATCCTCTATAGAGTAACAGGTTCTATACAAGCTTCCCAAGCTTCACCAAAATTAGGATCCTCTGGATACAAATTCTTAAGTTCTTTGAACCCAACCACTTCAATCTACATCTCTATCAGGAATAGTTTCCTTCTGCTAAGCGCGTCAGCAACCCTATTAGACTTTCCACTTTTGTGTTTCAAAACAAATGTATAACTCTGCAAAAACTCAACCCATTTTAAATGCTTTTGATTCAACTTTCCTTGACTATTCAAATATTTTGTAGGACAAAGCCTTGAATCAATACAAAGATCTACTACCAGAACTGTCCTGAACTGCTTAAGACAACACTACAGTCTTCCTTTTATATAGGCAATTTTCCATCGCCTGGGAAGGTTCCATAATTTTAGCCAACAAGGCCAACCAAACTTAGAATTATTTTATATTATAATTTATTACATCAAAGTCGGCTCAAAATAACTTTTGAAACCCAAATAAAATTTTTGAAGGAAAATCAATTTCTGCCATTTCAGGTGACCCAACTTCCAAAGACCATAAGTCATCAGCAATTGACCCGATTGACTATTATAACCCCATTCTAGAAAGGCCACAAAGCACTCTATAGGCTTGACTATGGAAAGCATGTGTCACCCAAATTTTTGACTTGATCTGAGGCCTCTAAAGCCTTCAAAACTGAGTTCAAAGTTTCTATACCCTATTGCCAATACCGAAAATCTTCAATATCTACAAAGCTAGATTTGATCTATCAATGAAACTTTACTGGCAGACTGATATGACCAAAATGAACCTCCAGGGAAGAAATTAGAACATTCTAAGATCAAATGACCAACTTACTAAAAATAGCAAGTTTCCATAAATAGCTGCTCTACACAAGATAGCCCTTATTGAATATAAAAATAAATTTTTTTTTGGGTGATGCAAGATTGCTCTTACACCCAGGATGCTCCTACATCAGACACCTGGGGTAATTTGAGAAGTGACCCTATCACGATTCAAGTGTACAAAGGAAAACTAAGATAGTTAACCTCCTCCTTTGTTAGCCATGATGAATCTTCAATAGGTTGTCCTTTCCACTTGACTAGATATTCTTCATATGTCCTGTTTCTTGTGCTTCTGCCAACACCACTATCCAGTATGTTCTCAATCTCCTTGATAGCTGAACTAGTTGTTGGAATACTCCACTCTGCTGCTATAACCTCATCTTCAACACCTCTTTCATGATACTCTGTCAAATCTGAAACATTAAATACTGGTAAAATATTCAGCTCAGTAGGCAACTCAACCTCATATGTATTTCCTGAATCATGCTTCTTCAGTATCTTACATGGCCCAAACTTCTTCATTTTCAACTTGTTATATGTACCAACCGGATTTTTTTCCTTCAACAAATGAACCATGACTTCATCTCCAACCTGAAACTCCTTATGCCTCTTTTTCTCATCTGCCTTAGCCTTATACTGCGCATTCATCTTGGCAATATGCTTCCTCACCTCCTCATGGATGTTTTTCAAATGTTCTGCAAAATCCTCAGCTTCATCACTACTTATTTCTCCTTTATCTATCTTTCTCAACTCAAATGTTTTTCTTGGACTACTCCCATATACAATCTAGAATGGTGATTTACCAGTGCTCCTATTGATGAAATTATTGTATGCAAATTCTTCCTATTGTAAAATCAAATCCCATCCTGTTGGCTTATCTCCAACCAAACATCTCAGCAAATTTTCCAAACTCCTATTCACCACCTCTGTCTATCCATCAGTCTGTGGATGATGTGATGAATTGAACTTCAAATCTATTTTCAACTTCTTCCACAATGTACGCCAGAAATATGCAATGAACTTAGTATCCCTATCTAAAACTATACTCTTTGGAAAATCATGTCATTTGACCACTTCTCTAAAAATTAATTCTGCTACATGAACAACATCATTAGTCTTCTTGTAGGGAATAAAATGTGTCATCTTTGAAAATTTGTCAACTACCACAAAAATTGAATCATGTCCCTATTGTGTCTTTGGAAAACCAAGAACAAAGTCCATATTGATATCCTCCCAAGGCTTCTCTAGTAAAGGTAATGGCTGATACAACCTAGTATTCTGCTTCACTCCTTTCACCATCTGACATACTCTACAACTGTATACAAACTTCTTGACATCTTGCTGCAACTATGGCCAATAATAATTCTCACTAATGAAAGCAAGGGTTTTATCATGACCAAAATGTCCTGCCAATCATCTGCTATGCTTCTCCTTGATGAGATTCTCCCTCATAGAACTTCTTGGAATGCACAACTGACTCCCTTTGAATAGCATATCATCTTGAATGATGAAATCTAGCCACTTCATCCTATCTAGAGTAACAGGTTGTATACAAGCTTTCCAAACTTCACCAAAATCAGGATCCTCTGGATATAAATTCTTGAGTTCTTTCAACCCAACCACCTCAATCTACATCTCTGTCAGTAATAGTTGCTTTCTGCTAAGCGCGTCTACAACCCTATTAGACTTTCCACTTCTATGTTTCAAAACAAATGTATAACTCTGCAAAAACTCAACCCATTTCAAATGCCTTTGATTAAACTTTCTTTGACTATTCAAATATTGCAAAACTTGATGATTAGCATACAAAAAAAAATCTTTAGCAAGCAAATAGTGTCTCCACTTCTTCAAATGCCTGAACTATAGCATAAAATTCCTGATCATAAACATAATATTTTTTCTTGGCATCATTTAACTTCTCACTGAAATAAGCAATAGGTTTACCTTCTTGGCTCATAACAACTCCTATTGCAGTACCACTAGCATCACAGTCTACTTGAAACACCTTATTAAAATTTAGAAGTGCTAAAATGGGTTGTTTTGTAACTTTCTATTTCAATAGTTTAAAACTCTTAACTACCCCATTAGTCCACTTGAACTCTTTTTTATCCCCTCTCATTATTTTAGTCAAGGGTCCACAAATACTGCTAAAATTTTTGATAAACTTTCTATAAAAACTAGCCAAATCATGAAAAGATCTTACCTCAGTAGCACTCCTTGGAGTAGGCCATTCAAGGATATCATGTACTTTCTCTGGGTCCATTTTTAGACTTTTTGCTAAAACTAAAAATCCCAAGTACACTAATTTCTTTTTCACAAAACTACACTTCTTCAAATTAATCAACAATTTCTCATCTCTCAGCTTCTCAAACACCATACGAATATGCATCATATGTTCCTCCAATGTCTTGCTAAAAATCAAAATATCATCTAGGTAAACAATGACAAACTTACCCAAAAATTCTTTCAGAACCTCGTTCATGAACTGCATGAAAGTGCTTGGTGCGTTGGTTAGCCCAAAAGGCATGACTAACCACTCATATAGTCCTTCTTTTTTCTTGAAGGAAGTCTTCCATTCATCTCCTTCTCTGATCCAAATCTGGTGATATCCACTCTTCAGATCTATCTTTGAGAAATACATAGCTCCACTCAAACAATCCATAATATCATCCATTCGTGGCAATGAAAACTTATACTTGATTATGATCTTGTTTATCGCCCTGGAGTCTGTACACATCCTCCATTCTCCATACTTCTTTGGTCCTAATACCATTGGTACAACACAAGGACTCAGACTCTCTTGAATCAACCCCTTCTACAATAACTCATGTACTTGTCTGTTTAGCTCTTCACTTTCTCCTGGTGTCATTCTATGTGCTACCTTATTTGGAAAACTAGCTCCTGGAATCAGGTCCATCTGATGACTAATCTTCCTTACTGGTGGTAATCCATTAGGAACATTATCGGACACAATATCCTGAAACTCATTCAACAAATCTACAAATTTTAGAGGTACATCTTCTACTTCCTCTTTACCAGCTTTTGGAATTAAAGAAAAACACACATGCTCATGCCTCATACTATCTAGGAATTTTCTTCCATCAACAAAAGTTATTCTTCCACTACCACATACCTTTTCTTCTATGTCATTCAATGGCTCTAGCTTATGTTGCACTCCATCCTTTGTCAGGGAATAGGTATTTGCATGACCATCATGTACATCACACCTGCCAAACTACCATGGCCTACCCAACAACATGTGACATGCATCTATAGCTATGATATCACATAGTACCTCATCATGGTACCCGCCAATCTTGAACTTTACTAGGCACTGTTCACTAACCATGACCTTGTGGTCATCCTGTACCCAGGCAATCCGATATGGATGTGGGTGTTTTTATCTCTTGATCTTCAACTTTGTTACCATCTCTTCTGACACTAAATTGTTAGTGCTTCCACTATCAATAATCACATCACAACATTTACCTTCACATTTGCATCTAGTTTGAAACAGGCTCCTCCTTTGTTCAAGTTCATTCTCACCACTCAACAGGACTCTTCTTTTAATCAATGTTTCTCCTCTTTCAGCATCTTCAGAATTTGATGATTTGACATCTTCATCTACATGTGCCACTCTGGCCTGGCCTTCATTCCTCCTATCTGTCCTTCCTTGGCATTGAGGACATTCAAATGCCCTATGACCTTCTTCTCCATAGTGAAAACATATTCCACGGAAGCCTCCTCTTCCTGAACCTTGTCCTATTCCTCTTCCTCTCTGATCTCTATTGTTATGATCTTGGAAATGATTGAAATTGTTTCCTCTCTGATTTTGACTGCTACTGGCCTCATCCTTCTTTTTTGGATCTTCATTTTGGCCTCCATATGACCATCCACCAGATCGTCCACCGAGACCTCTTCCATTTTGTTTTCTCTCGAACTTTTTTTAGCTTTTCCTCTACTTTTAGGGCAAACTGGTATGCCTCTTCAATACTGTTCATTTGAACCAGATTTAGCTCCTCCTAAATGCTTGGCCTCAACCCATTGAGGTAATGGGCAACTTTCTCATTATCAGCTTCTCTATGGCCTGTTCTGATGAGGATTCGATAGAAGTCATCTATATACTCTTGAACAAATCATCTAGCTTGCTTCAAACTTTGCATTTTCTTCAGTAGGTCAAGCTCATAATCAACAAGGCTGAACTGTCACTTCAATTTATCCACCATCCGATCGCGTCTTGTGATTTTATCTTTCCCTCTTCTATTTCGCTCCAATTGAATCTCTTGCCACCAGATCTTCGCATGATCTTTCAGTCTGGCATTTGTGAATTTGACCCTATCAGGATCCTCAATATCTTCATACTCAAAATATTCTTCACATTCATTGATCCAGTTGATCAACTCCTCTAGATTAAGATTTCCTAAAAATGCAGGAACCTCAATCTTAGGTCTTTTTCTGATCTTGGAAATGGCCCGAAAAAGCATTTCTTCCTCCTAGTTCACAACTTTGACTTCTCCTTCTTGATCTTTTTCTTCGGCTTCATCATCGCTTTTGTCTCTGACATTAAGATTCATTCCTCTACAAATCTCTTCTTGCAATGCTCGTGCTTGTCTCTAGAGCACTCTAACTTCAAGTGTTACAACACCAGCTCTTCCGCCACGTTCCCTTCATAGAGGCATTTTCATCATGTGCACTGAAACCCTAACCACAGTCCTGGTGCAAACTGCCTCACAGTCGATGATATGTTTACACACTCAAGAACTCCTGCTCTGATACCACTTGATGAAGGGTGCTCCCCTTAATACCACAAACACATAAGAGAAATAGAGAAACAACAACCATATGCAAGAATAGAAAATGGGTTTCTTATTATCTCCACAAATGTGAAATTATAAACTTTCAGAATTACAATATGCAAAGCCACATGGGCATTCCCTTACAATATTCTGTAGGACAAAGCCTCGAATCAATACCCAGATCTACTACCAGAATTGTCCCGAACTACCTAAGACAACACGACAGCCTTCCTTATATATAGGCAATTTTCCACCGCTTGGGAAGGTTCCAGAATTTTAGCCAACAAGGCCGACCAAACTTAGAATTATTTTATTTTATAATTTATTACATCAAGGTTGGCTCAAAATAACTTTTGAAACCCAAACAAAAATTTTGAAGGAAAATCATTTTCTGCCGTTTCAGATGACCCAACTTCCGAAGACCATAAGTCATCTCCAGTTGACCCGATTGACTAATATAACCCCATTCCAAAAAAGCCATGAAGCACATCACCCAAATTTTTGACCTCATCCGGGGCCTGTAAAGCCTTCAAAACTGAGTTCAAAGTTTCTGTACCCTATTGCCAATACTGAAAATTTTCAATATCTATAAAGCTAGACTTGATCTGTCAGTGAAACTTTACTGGCAGGCTGATATGACCAAAATGAACCTCTAGGGAAGAAATCAGAACATTCTGAGATCGGATGACCAATTTACTAAAAATAGAAAGTTTCCATAAATAGATGCACTGCACAAGATAGCCCTTATTGAATACAAAAATAGAAATATTTTTGGGTGATGCAAGATTGCTCTTACACCCAGGGTGCTCCTGCATCAATTATTGATGTTTTTAGCAAGCATGGGAGGACTAGACCAGGGAGATCCATGGAAAATATTAATCAAGATTTGAGTAGTCATGCACAATGGTTGGGGTGAGTTATTTCATTGTTGTGATGTTGACGTGTATCACTTTCAACAATAAAATGCCTTATATACTCCTTACATTCATGCTTTAAAAATTTATGATACACCCACTTGTAGGTTTCTAAAACTCTTTAATGACTACATAAGCGATTAGCATGCAATTCTTGAATGATGTTAGGATATATAATAGACTTAATAATTTGAAATAGAATCATTTATGGCATATATGTTAGCATTGCAAGAGTTGTTGGGAGATGAAGTAAGGTCAATAAAAAGTTGGTGGATGGGATGTTGTTTGGGTTGCTCATAGATTCATTCTCATTGTAGAAAGGTGAATAGAAAATACATAGACAATGACATAGTCCCCAAATTTATTACAAAAAACATAAACAATTACATTCTCTTTTCTTTTCTTATATGCAATCAATATCATAGTCATACCTTTTTGTGGCCCATTTTTGTTGATCTCATAATAATACTCTTTGTTCTTAAAGATATTTAAAACTAAGGTTATGCATTTTGATATAAATATGTCACACTACAATGTATAGCCTCCTTCTTTGGACCACATAAATAAAGTAGACCTAATTTCACCCTAACACCATTCTACTCTTGAAAACAATAATCTAACCATCTTACATAAGAAGAGTATCCATTCCATTTTTAGAAACACCACTTTCAATGATAAATGGTTTAAATAAATTAATTATGACAAAGAACCTATGTTGGAAACGTACCCATCTAGGGACCTCAGAGGCATGCTTTGTGATAGTGGTCCATGAGAAAGCATTCTCTTCTATAAAAACGAGACCCAATGGAGCTACAAATTTTCTATAATCCTTATAGTAGCCAATGAGACCCAAAGTCCACTAAGGTATTGAAAAGGAAAATTCCAATAATGAAATAGTATACATGAAAGATCAATAGGTCGATATTTTTCTTTGTCTTCTCGCTTTCATATAATAATAATTACTACTCTCATTTCCAACTCTTCATTAAAGACAATTAAAAGCCTGAGTTTGATGGGTCGATGTGCACTGAAAACAGCAATTCCACACGCAAACGAGTTCATGGAATAAGGAAATTCAACTTACTCTAAAAATTTAAAAGCAAATATTTATAATACGTAACTGGCACCTTTATTTGTTTGTTTTTTCCTTTGGTTTTGAAGAGCCCGCAGTTAGGTATAGCTTCTTTCTTATGCACTACGTATTTCACAGACAATATTAACAACGACGTTCATTAAAATGTGCCAAAATTTTTAAACTTGGGAGGTACATATTCTTATTTGTTTGCTGGCTATCTTAAGTTCTATTTCGCAAACATTATTATAATGATGTTTATGAGTCAAATTTTTCAAACATGAGAGGTACAGATTCCTATCTATTTATTAGTTTCATAAATTGTCTGGTCTTATAGACATTATTAAAAGCATTCATTTATTCAATCTAAAAAAAATTGAAATTCTATTGAAATAAGGGTACATATATACGGTTCGGTTTGGTACAATATTTTTGATAGAAATGTATGTCACTTAAGACAATTATTCTATAGGGCATGTGTCTTTTACGTAAATGAAATAAATGTTTTGAATTTAATATAGATATCTTAAGTACATGATGCAAATTATTAATTTTATCATATGCATATACATAAACCAAATTGAGAGATTTTATTTTGTTTTAGAGTGAGTTATTTTATTTTTATTATGTAATGCACTTGTTTCACTTTTTAGTTGTGTATAGATTTTAGTTTTAGTTTGAAAAATATGTTTTTTCAAATATTGGTTTTATTTTTATTTTTTCTATTGAAAATTTTATTTTTATTTTTGAAATGTATTATACATACTATATATTATATTATGTCAAAAAAATGATATGTATGTATTGTCAAAGAGGCGAGCTCCTTTTTATTTAAAAATGTAGTTACGTAGGTGATCGAGAATCAATCACACATCTATATCCAATACATCAAACATTTTTGCATAGTTGTGTGTTATAGTTCATATGATTTTAATTGGGTACAAAATGAGTAAGCATTCTTAGCCACTTTACCATTTTGTGTATGACACAAGGGAGTGCCTCCTTCCCAACAATTTTGTGCATCAAAGTTCTAATTATTAACATTTTTCTTGGAGTGAGAGTGAAGATGCATATCATGAAAAATTGGTCCCTTTTTCTTTTTCATCTATACCATTGTTTAATTTTCATTGGTAGTCCTAACACTAGACATTTCTTCTTTAATAGTTGAGAAGCCATCCTCTGTGAGTCATGACTCTTTTTTTGGCACACTTGAATCTTCAAGAGGAATAAAGCTTGGTTAGAGTTGGATACCTTTTTATTACCTTTAAGTCATTTCAAGTCGCATCCAAGGAGAAAGGTGTTGGGAGTCACTTGAACAATTGAAACCAGAGTCTACAATCTTCAAGAGGATTTCTCATTAACATGTTCATGTGTATATTGTATCTTGAGTATAGATAAACTCATATTTTTCCACAAAATAATTGTGGGCTACAATTTTATTGCACCATATATCTAGGTCAATGTGCATGTATTTGGAGCAGTGAGTAGTAGTATGGTCACTAAAAACCCATTTACAACATCACAAAGGTAGGCCATCCTAGTCTAATTTTAAGATCCAATGTGCTAGTGGAAATTTTTTCAAAGGCATTAGTTGGGAGACTTATAGACATTTTTAGGTTAACCACTATGTTTTAAAAGCTGGTATGCAATCAATTAGAAGAACCATCATCAATAGTTAGAAATTTCCCCAGCTTATTTCCTATTTCTTTGAAATAGGAATTGAGCCAAAATTGATGCCATGCAGGATATAGGTAGGATGCCCCCTCAATAGATAATTTTTACATTAAATGCATGGAGGCTCTGTTGAATGAAGAAGAAGAATGTTAGATGATAGATGAAATATGATGAAAGAGAAGATAAAAGATATGTGAGTGGATATAATAGCTAGATAGATAGTTAGTGTGATAGAAGAAATGTGGAGGGATTTTTTTAATTTTATTTGATATCAAATGTGGATATGGTCAATGTATGATATGAAATATATGTAAATAATATGGGTTGACATATGATTAATTGGTATAAATTAACTAATAGAAAATGGATTGATGTGGGATTGAGCTTTCATTGTTCTTGAACACTAGTGTCAATTGATCATCATAGAGAATTTTTATCTTGTAAATGGATATATTTACACCAAGTTATGGCAATCCCAAGGCGATGATGCTATCCCTTTTAATAGAAAAATACATTGTAGATAAGGAGTCTCTTGAATCATAATAGAAAGAATAGAACCTTGACAAAATATGTGACAAAGTAATCACGTAGAAAGATAAGATTATGATGCAAAAAAAAAGTGTTAGATGACCTTTGATTTGGAGAGGATGATAGATTGAGATAAATAGAACCCCAATCACACACAAGTAACTTAGTTTTCTCAGCGGTTTTATCAAAACAAACAACAAAAAAAACATTAAAAAATAATGATCATGATAAAATCTCTTATCAGATCTACCTATTGTATGAATTGTGTTTAGAAGATAATTATATAACATGTCATATGAATAAAATCTTTTAGAAATAACCTACAAGTAGAAAATATTTATGAAATTTTAATGATTCCATATAGAAGAGTATTGTGAATGAATGCAAGTAACATGAAGTGAAAGAAGCCATTATCCAAGACATAATTTTGATAAACATAACTAAGAAGCATTGTAATGACATGTGAAATATCACACCAATCTGATTGAGTGAAATTAATTATGAAATGAAATGCACCACAATGAAATCTAAGAATAAAAAATTAGAAGATGGAAATATAACACACGTTGGGATAAACAAAATTTAAGGTGGGAAAATAGAGTTATCTAGCTTGTATGGGCAAACTAAGAAGATAGATCTATTTTCACTTACATTGGAAGGATAATATCCACTAGACTCAAGATGGATCAAGCACATAGCATATTCAGTGGTCCTTCACTATTGGGTCTATGAATATGTAATTTTAACTTATGAATGCATGGGATGACTAGGAACTAATAGACATATTCAAAAAGGAGATCTACCAAACACAGACTGTAACTAACCTACAATCCAAATTTCAAGTTGAATTAGGGGGGCCATGATGTTGTGATAAGGATAACAAAAATTGATACAAGAAATTGATTGGTTAGGTGGTAGGATAGCTTGGAAGTTTGTCTATTTATCAATGATTTGTGAAGCTTATTATTTTGTGATAATTAATTATGGATGATAAGTTCTATTGGCTTGAATGTCTATTATGGATTGGAAATAGTTATAATGGAATTTGGATTGTGAAACTAACAATGATATTCTCTAATATAATTTATGCTCTAATATCTTTTTTAAATATATAATCCAACAGTATTAGGTCAATGATTTCTCCCATTCAAGTATATGACTATTTATTATTGTATGAGATTAGAGAAGGTGACACTAAATGTGAACAAATTTTACACCATGATAGGTGTGGATTATTCTTATTATGGATAGACAAAGATTGGGTTCATTATAGATTATATGAAAAATCATATAGAATTATAGATGGAAAACCATGGCGTATTACACATCACACCAATAGGTGGTTTTCACCATGGTACTTGTCCAAGAAATCATTAAAGTGGTTTTCACCATATGATGAATTATTTCTTTTAATTTCTATTTTTTGGGGGGATCCCACAACATGATCTATTTTCTAGGTTTTCATCAAAGTGATGTTTTTTGTTTTTTGTTTTATTTTTTTGTTTTCTATTGTATTTTTAACATATTTAAATGATTTTGTCAAATATTATTTAGTGGATCCTCAAGGTTCATGTGTGAATATTACAAAGGTGCATTCTATTGATTGTCTCTTCAAGTGGTTCACCTTTAGGGATAGAAAGTTGATATGTACTAGATCCATATGATGTTATAATATATGGACCCAACTAGTTATGCTCTAATTTTTTGGCTTCTTTCTATCAATTGATTCTTATAATTTTATTTTAGTAATAAATCATAATATCACATATTCAATCTTAGGTCATCTTGTTATATCTATGAAGAAGACGACTTTGGTATGACTGAAGGTGATCCTGAGTGTGATGAAGGGTGCTCCCCTTAATACCACAAACACATAACAGAAATAGAGAAACAACAACAATAATATGCAAGAACAGAAAATTGGCTTCTTATTATCTCCACAAATGTGGAATTACAAACTTTCAGAATTACAATATGCAAAGCCACATGGGCATTCCCTTACAATATTCTATAGGAAAAAGCCTCGAATCAATACCCAGATCTACTACCAGAACTGCCCTAGACAACACTATGGGCCTTCTTTATATAGGCAATTTCCACCGCCTGAGAAGGTTCTAGAAATTTAGCTCTTAGGGCTGACCAAACTTAGAATTATTTTATTTTACAATTTATTACATCAAAGCCGGCTCAAAATGAGTTTTGAAACCCAAACAGAAATTTTGAAAAAAAGTTATTTTCTGCCATTTCAGGTGACCCAACTTCCGAAGACCATAAGTCATCACCCGTTGACCCGATTGGCTATTATAACCCCATTCTGGAAATGCCACAAAGCGCTCTACAGGCTTGAACTACATAAAGTGCCCATCACCCAAATTTTAAACCTCATCCAGGGCCTCTAAAGCCTTCAAAACCGAGTTCAAAGTTTCTGTACCCTGCTGCCAATACCGAAAATCTTCAATATCTTCAAAACTAGACCTGATCTAGCCATGAAACTTTACTGGCAGGCTGATATGACTGAGATGAACCTCCATATGTAAACTTAGAACATTCCGAGATCGTAAGACCAACTTACTAAAAATAGCAAGTTTCCATAAATAGCAACTCTGCACAAGATAGCCCTTATTGAATACAAAAACAAAAATATTTTTGGGTGATGCAAGATTGCTCTTACACCCAGGATGCTCCTGCATCAGACATCTGGGGTAATTTGAGAAGTGACCCTGTCATGACTCAAGTGTGCAGAGGAAAACCAAGACGGTTAACCTCCTCCTTTGTTAGCCATGATGAATCTTCAATGGGTCGTCCTTTCCATTTGACCAAATACTCTTCATATGTCATGTTCCTTGTGCTTCTGCCAACATGACTATCCAGTATGTCTTCAATCTCCTTGAAATCTGAACTGGGTGCTGGAATACTCCACTGTGTTGCTGCAACCTCATCTTCAACACCTCCTTCGTGATACTCTGTCAAATCTGAAATGTTAAACACTGGTGAAATATTCAGCTCACTAGGTAATTCTACCTCATATGCATTTCCTGAATCATGCTTCTTCAATATCTTACATGGTCCAAACTTCTTCATTTTCAACTTGTTATATGTACCAACCGGAAATCGCTCCTTCTGCAAATGAACCATGACTTCATCCCCAACCTGAAATTCCTTATGCCTCCTTTTCTCATCTGCCTTAGCCTTATACTGCGCATTCATCTTGGTAATATGCTTCCTCACCTCCTCATGGATGTTCTTCAAGTGTTCTGCAAAATCCTCAGCTTCAGCACTACTTATTTCTCCTTTATCTATCTTTCTCAATTTAGATGCATTTCTTGGACTACTTCCATATACAATCTAGAATGGTGATTTACTAGTGCTATTGACAGACTTATTGTATGCAAATTCTGCCTGTGGTAAAATCAAATCCCATCCTGTTGGCTTATCTCCAACCAAACATCTCAGCAAATTTCCCAAACTTCTATTCACCACCTCTGTCTGTCCATCAGTCTATGGATGATGTGATGAACTGAACTTCAAATCTATCTTCAACTTCTTCCACAATGTCCGCCAGAAATATCCAACAAACTTAGTATCTCGATTTGACACTATGGTCTTTGGCAAACCATGTAGTCTCACCACTTCTCTGAAAAACAATTCTACTACATGAACAATATCATTAGTCTTCTTGCAGGGAATGAAATGTGTCATCTTCAAAAATTTGTCAACTACTACAAAAATTGAATCATGTCCCCACTATGTCCTCGGTAAACCAAGAACAAAGTCCATACTGATATCCTCCCAAGGCTTCTCTGGTATAGGTAATGGCTGATACAACCCTGTATTCTGCTTCACTCATTTCGCCATCTGACATACTCTGCAACTCTGTACAAACTTCTTCACATCTTGCTGCAATTGTGGCCAATAATAATTTTCACCAACCAAAGCAAGGGTTTTATCATGACCAAAATGTCTAGCCAATCCTCCACTATGCTTCTCCTTGATGAGATTCTCCCTCATAGAACTTCGTGGAATGCACAACTGACTCCTTCTGAATAGCATATCATCTTGGATGATAGAATCCAGCCATTTCATCCTGTCTAGAGTAACAGGTTCTGTACAAGCTTTCCAAGCTTCACCAAAATCAGGATCCTCTGGATACAAATTCTTGAGTTCCTTGAACCCAACCACCTCAATCTGCATCTCTGTCAGCAATAGTTGCCTTCTACTAAGAGCATCTGCAACCCTATTAGACTTTCCACTTCTGTGTTTCAAAACAAATGTATAACTCTGCAAAAACTCAACCTATTTCAAATGCCTCTGATTCAACTTTCCTTGACTATTCAAATATTGCAAAGCTTGATGATCAGTATACAAAACAAACTCCTTAGGAAGTAGATAGTGCCTCCACTTTTTCAATGCCTGAACTATAGCATAAAATTCTTGATCATAAACAGAATATTTTCTCTTGGCATCATTTAAATTTTTACTGAGATAAGCAACAGGTTCACCTTCTTGGCTCATAATAGCTCCTATTGCAGTACCACTAGCATCACAATCTACTTGAAACACCTTATTAAAATCTGGAAGTGCTAAAACAGGTTGTTCTGTAACTTTGTGTTTCAACAATTGAAAACTCTTTTCTACCCCATTAGTCCACTTAAACTCTTTTCTATCCCCTCTCATTGTTTCAGTCAAGGGTCCACAAATACTACTAAAATTTCTGATAAACTTTCTGTAAAAGCTAGCTAGACCATGAAAAGATCTTACCTCGGTAGCAATCCTTGGAGTAGGCCATTCAAGGATAGCATGTACCTTCTCTGGGTCCATTTTTAGACCTTCTGTTGAAACTACAAATCCCAAATACACTAACTCTTTCTTCACAAAACTGCACTTCTTCAAATTAATCAACAATTTCTCATCTCTCAACTTCTCAAACACCATACGAATATGCATCATATGTTCCTCCAATGTCTTGCTAAAAATCAAAATATCATCTAGGTAAACAATGACAAACTTACCCAGAAATTCTTTTAGAACCTCGTTCATGAGCTGCATGAAAGTGCTCGGTGCATTGGTTAGCCCAAAAGGCATGACCAACCACTCATACAGTCCTTCCTTTGTCTTGAAGGTAGTCTTCCATTCATCTCCTTCTCTAATCTGAATCTGGTGATATCCACTCTTCAGCTCTATCTTTGAGAAATACACAGCTCCACTCAAACAATCCATAATATCATCCATTCGTGGTAATGGAAACCTATACTTGATTGTGATCTTGTTTATTGCTCTGGAATCTGTACACATCCTCCACTCTCCATTCTTCTTTGGTGCTAATACCGCTGGTACAGCACAGGGACTCAGACTCTCTTGAATCAACCCCTTCTGCAATAACTCGTGTACTTGTCTGTTCAACTCTTCACTTTCTGCTAGTGTCATTCTATGTGCTGCCTTGTTTGGCAAACTAGCTCCTAGAATCAAATTCATCTGATGACTGATCTTCCTTACTGGTGGTAATCCATCAGGTACATTATCAGATACAATATCTTGAAACTCATTCAACAAATCTGCAACCTCTACAAGTACATCCTCTACTTCTTCTTTACCAACTTTTGGAATTAAAGCAAAACACACATGCTCATACCTCATACCATCTAAGAATTTTCTTCCATCAACAAATGTTATTCTTGCATTACCACATACCTTTTCTTCGGTCTCTTTCAATGGCTTTAGCTTATGTCGCACTCCATCCTTTGTCAGGGAATAGGTATTCGCACGACCATCGTGTACAACACATCTGTCAAACTGCCACGGTCTACCCAACAACATATGACATGCATCCATAGAGATGATATCACATAGTACCTCATCTTGGTACCCGCTGATCTTGAACTTTACCAGGCACTGTTCACTGACCATGACCTTGTGGTCATCCTGCACCCAGGCAATCCGATATGGATGTGGGTGTTTTTGTCTCTTGAGCTTCAACTTTTTCACCATCTCTTCTGACACCAAATTGTCAGTGCTTCCACTATCGATAATCACATCACAGCATTTACCCTCACACTTGCATCTAGTGTGAAACAGACTCCTCTTTTGTTCAGGTTCATTCTCACCACTCAGCAAGACTCTTCTGTTAATTAGCGTTTCTCCTCTTTCAGCATCTTCAGAATTTGAAGATCTAGCATCTTCATCTACATGTGCAACTCTGGCCTGGCCTTCATTTCTCCTGTCTATTCTGCCTTGGCGCTGAGGACATTCAAATGCCCTATGAGGGTGGTTGCAAGAAGTTGGGTGCCAATTTTTGGCAAAAAGTGGAAGTGTTTTTCCTATTTTTTAAAATTCATGTCAATTGATGTCAAAAATTGAGGCACTTAGAGATCGAATCTCAAAAAACTTCACTAATAGAAATTATAGTACTCGGAGTTAGCTTTTCAAATATGTAATTTATTTCAATACCCACATTGCATAAATTAATTTTGGTAGGCATATTTAAAAACCACTTTTTTAGAATGCCTGTTTCAGGACCATACCTCACCCATGTACGGCCACCTTTTTTTGACACAAATAAATAAATATATGTTAATCCTTTTTAGGAAAGATACCTAAGACACTATAGATTGATGAGTATATTTTTTCTTTTTTTTTTTTGTTATATATTTTTTTTTATTGATTTTTAATTGACAATAAAGTATATTTTCAAAACCTCTGGTGTACGGCCACCATAATTGGATGAAATGTTCATATTTTTCAAAAAAAAAAACATTTATCTTGAAAAGAATTGAATGTAGATTGATTCCATATAATTTTTTTTTTCAGAAACCTTAAAACAAAAAAGTTATTAAAAGTTTAGTAAACCTCTGTGTTTCACATTTTCATACCTTTTGCTATTGATAAATATAGGAAAAATAGTAAAATTTATTATATGATCAAAAATTTTATATTTATGGAATCAGGACAACGAAATCTATAATGGGTTTTCATTTCATCAAAAAATTCAAATTGAAAGACGCTCAAAAAATTCGTTGAAGACAGAAAATTAATGTTAAAATAACTTAGTCAAATTTGTGGAGGTGAAGACATAGGGTCGGTGGGACCAAGCCTAAACCATGCCTATCTTGTACCAAAAACTGAGGCAAGTTTAGTTTTGCCGCTCCAAGCTTTTAGAAACGGGTGCCTGATTTGAAATTTAAAAAAACGGGTGCCCGTTTCAAAATTTGCCTTTTCTGAAACGGGCACCCATTTTTTTAAAAAATGGGTGCCCGTTTCTAATGAAGCCGTTGGAAAATGATAGGTGCAGAAGTATAGAGGTACAATGATTGAATCATTATTCAATCATTGTACGATTGTACCCGTGCACAGACAGAATGTTTTAATTAATTTAGACTTGGTTTTGTCTTGTTCTAGATTTGACATTTGTTAGATTAAAAATTCATCCAAATATGGGATCAAAGCAACGTAGAAAGAGACAAAGGAATGAAAATAAAGAAAAGGAAGCAAAACGTCAAAGAGAAAGAAGAGCAAGAATTAGAGAGGGTAGTAATGCCGGAGCTTCGAGTTCAACAGTAACTTTAAAGGAAGAGAGCATTGAGAACACTGTAATGGATGAAGAGCCAGAAGAAGAAAATACAAATCAAGAAAATCCAGGTGCATCTACTAACCCAGTATTGGGTACTGGTATGTCTTCACAACCCCGCATATATTCTGAAAATGAAATTCGTGATTTTTTTGAAGCGGGTTACGAAATAAATGATTTGGATTTTATTCATGGAAGTATAGTAAGAAATGAAAGTCAAACACCAGTTGAAAAAGAAATTGAAACCCCACCTATGACTGAAAATCAAACCCCAACTGATGGTGAAAATAAAAGTACAGCTAAAATTGAGAGTGTGGATGTAGACATGGAAACACCAGTTGAAAATGAAACATGTTTAAATGATAATGAAATGGGTAATCTTTTTCAATTGAATAGTGGTGTGTTAGACAATCTTTGTGGCTTGGTTTCATGGAGGCAAATTAGGACATATGCTAACAGATTGTTCAAACAATTTTTTTATAACAAGAAATTTGGGTTTCAATGTCAATTGATGTTACAATTAATGAAAATGACGAAGATGCGGAAGGTGATGAAGAGGTTAGGAGTCAATGTGAAAGAAAAAAAAAAGGATGAGTCTTTGAAACAAGTTGTTTCGACTATTGCTAGTGCGTTTGATACAATTGGAAAGAAAAGTTGTTCTAAAGATAGAAATGCGGCACGACGAGCAATAACAACAGCTTTAGTAAACAAATCAACCCATGATAAAAGAATGATGAGTAACATAAGTGGATATCTTAATATTCATCATAAAACTTTGGCAAAAGCTATGAAGAGAAGAGTTGATTTTGAAAGTGATCTAGCTAACAACTTATGGAGCTATAGTGGCAGACTCCTGAGATCTGATATGAAACTTACTACTGAAGTGAAAACATTGATTGAAAGATTTTGGAAGGATAATACAAGAGTATCGCCAAATGCCAGGGATGTTCTAAAATTAAGAGTTGGCTCAAAAATTCATGAACCACATCCAAAACACCTTTTGGACATGACTCAAACTGAATTATACAAAAAATTTGTAGATGAAAAGGTGTTATCAATCAGCATAAGTCAAAGATCATTTGAAAAGTGTAAACCTTGGTATGTAAGAGTAAACAAGGAAAGAGTCACATGTTGTTGTAAAACTCATGTCCAATTTCGTTACCATTATGATTTATTTCGATCTATACGTGGTACCATGCATACTAAAGAAATGTTACAGGAATGTGGTATCCAAATTCCACCTCAAGTTATAAAGGAGTTCATCTCAAGTTTGTTTTGTAACCCACATAATGACCAATATTTTTTTTTCAATGCATGTGTTTGTGGTGTATGCAATATATGTGGCAATCTTGCATTATTAGATGAGTGTTTTCATGAAACTCCTACAACTGAATTCAGACAACAAATGATTTATGTGTGAAGATTTAAAACTGTTGAATATCCATTGAAGGATGGAAAGGTTGGAAGACGATGTGACATAATAAATGAAAGCATTAGTGTTCACGCATTCATGAACGAATTCAAGTGTAAGATCATACCTAAATATGTGAAACACTCTCATAATGCTAGATGGCTTGATGGACAATTTCGCATGTGCAAGAATACATTCCCAGTGGGTAGTTTACTTTCAGTAGTTGACTTTGCAGAGAACTATACTCTTGCACCACAAGATGAGATCTAATCTCAATATTATAATTCAGTACAAGTAGCCATTTTTGTTCATATTGTCTATAGGCATGCACCTGATAGTACACAAGAGGATCGAAAATTTTTGAGGGAGTACCACTTCTATATGAGTGATAATAAACTACACTCATCAGAGTTTGTGCAATACTGCATGGAGACATTTTATGACAATTTAAAGGAGAGACAAATTCAAATGACACAACATCTAATATGGTCAGATAATTGCACAGGTCAATTCAAGAATGCTAGAATGTTTTATTGGTTGAGTAGGACACATAAGAAAATCAATGTCGAACATATCTGGAGTTTTTTTGAAGCTGGACATGGGAAAGGAGAACATGATGGTGCTGGTGCATGTGTTAAGAGAGCCCTTTCAAGAGAACAACTCAAGTTTGGAGAAAAATCCAAATTTAAAAATGCACGTGAAATTGTTGCATGGTGTAGTACAAGTTTATCTACAGGATCAAATCAGAATTCTACAATCAAACGTTTCTTCTGGCTAGTAGAAGAGAATTATATCCTTTCAAGATATGACTGTGATACAATAAATGGGTCTGCAAAATGGCATTCATTTAGAAGTTCTGATTCTAACACTTGGACTATATGGACTAGGGAGCTAGCATGTTTTTGTCAATTTTGTGTTGTAGGTGAATGGGAACAATGCGAGAGTACAGAATGGGTTGAAGAATGGAAACAAAGATCCTTAACACCTACTGAGACACAAGTTCCAGACGATTCAACTAGTGAAGACCCAGATCATGCATTTGCATCAGAAGATTATGATCGTGTTTCAGATCTGATACAACCTGGTATTTATTTATTCAAATTTACATTTATAAGTGTAGGTTTTTTTACATACATGCATATGAAACTAATTATTTTTACAGGGCATGTGTATGCTATTGTTGCACCTGAGGATAATGATGAGCAGACTGAGTACTGGCTTGCTAGATGTGTGGAACCTAAGAAAAAGTTGATATGTCATCAAGTAGATGATGATGGTTTTCAGTATCCAATTGGGTCTGTTGTGGTTGTTGGTACATGGCTACGAAAATACCTAACAAGAAGAAATGGGTTACCAGCATTTGAGGACTACCAATCAGAAAAGAAAATTATGCAGTATTCTCATTTAGTGGTGGCAACGAATATCAAATTAGAAAGATACAAAGGGAGGCCCGCCAATAAAGTCTTATGGACCCTTTCGATGGAAGACCATGAGGCAATCATAGAAGCATTACAAAAAAGAGAGGATGCAGATGGTACACTAGGTTGAATTAGATTTAGAGACATGTGAGTGCTTTTTAATTATGTTGAAAGTTTATATAGTTAGTTCTATTAGACATTAGACATGTACAAGTTCAATATATTATTATGTCAAATTTGGAGTTAGTTCTAATTAATTTCTTGTTTGAATAGGTATCAACTACAACTTTACACATGTGTGACACTCATATGCGGATGGTACACTCTAATAAATTGCATGTGTACATGTGTAAGTGTTTTTTAATTATGTCAAGTTTAGAGTTAGTTAGATGTTAGACATTAGACATGTACAAGTGATAGATCTTATTATGTCAAATTTATAGTTAGTTGTGCATTAAAGACAGTTTTTCTAATTAATTTCTTATTTGACAGTCATATGCAGGAGCCCTAGAAGATGATACATTAAATTATTTCATTGAATGTTTATTTTATTTTTAATCATATTGTAATTGGGCTAAGAAGTGGGGTTTTCTTACTAGTTCTTTCCCTATGGAGCCCTTGAACTAGTTTGATATATAAATAAAAATATCATTTATTGATGTACCATGTGTTATGATTCCTGTATACTTATTAATTTGTTCATTTTTTAATTCAAATTCTACAATTAATTTGATGTGACATATAACTTGAATAATTTGATGTGACATATTAATTAATGATATCCTTTATCTAGTTATCTAGTTATGTAGTTATGTAGTTATCTTATTTTATCTCTACTTATCTGATTCACATTATATTTATTCACGTAGAGTATTGACATGCAATCCATCTTATTAAAAAAATCTTAGATCTAAAACAAATATTCTAATTTAATCTATGACATGTACATATATCGATCCAAATAAAAAATGTCCATAAAACATACATCATTGGTCCAAATAAAACAAGTTCATATATAACAAGTCCATAAAACATGTGAATAGTCCAAATATAACAAGTCCATAAAACATGTGAATAGTGCAAATATAACAGGTCCATAAAACAGGTGAATAGTGCAAATATAACAGGTCCATAAAACATGTGTTCATAGTCCATATAACATCTAGAAATAGTCCATATAACATCTGAATAGTCCATATAACATGAAAACACAAGTAACATCTAAGACCCTGGATCGCCCATCTGATATGTCGTCCTCTTCACTCCACGTGAAGAGGACGGAGATGTAGCATCATGCTGTACTGTACCATCAACTGACTGTAAACATAAATTATGAAGAGATAACATAAGAAGTGGGTTTAAACAAATAATTCACTTACAAACAAAATAAATATTGAATATACATATATCAAATAAATTACCATGGAACCAGGCTGCTGAGTAGTATCCTCTGTGGGAGGAGGACCTATAGTAAAAAATGTCACTGTCGTAATCTCCTGTACAAAACAAATTGTAAATTTATTATAATAATATTCCCTAAAAATGACATGTGCATCATGATTCAAAAATATTGGAATTTAATATAAATTAATAACTATGACCTCAAAGGATGATGAGGTCTGCATCTGGCTAGGTACATCAGCAGGGAATGATGTCGTGAAGGCCTACACAATTGTAAAAAATAGAAGTGAATTAGAATATACGCATAAATACGTGATCATGTATAAATAGTTAAATTCAAATTAAAATGCAATATACATACAAGTGATACATGGGGACTGTCCTCTGTGACCGATGGCAGAGGACCCATCGAACTGCTACCAGGGTGGTATGAAGTGTGACCCTATAATATATATTTTGAAAACAAACATTATTAAAGTAAAGTTTCAACAGTAAATATTTCTAGGGGTCGAATAGACATGATAAAAACACATACTGTGAAAGGTGCACCAACATGTAAAGCAGTCGAGTGGACATGGTGACGGTCCATGAATGTCGTGGTCTCCTCTGCCCCTTGTCCAACAAAAACAACATATTTTGGTTGATATGGTTTGTGTGTCTGTACATATATATGTAGACAAAATATTTTATCACTATTATATAGATTACCTCTGCGCTAGATAAATTTGCTGCGTATAGAAGGTCAAAAAATGATGACTCAGCAGGTCGATCCTCTATGTCATCATATCCTCCATGTGCGCCCTCTGCATCATCAAATCCATCATCTGGCCCCTCGCTTTGTGGACCAATACATATGTCCCCGCAGCTAGTGCAAACATGTGCTATGCTTTGGGGTGCCCTAGCCATCCTGAACTGCTTAGCTAAATCACCCGAAAGGGCGCTCAATGAACCAAGAGCAGAGGTGACTGCTCGGTGGTGTACTGGCGCTGGAATCACAGGAGCTGGATAAGAAACAAGGGGCTCCTCACGTGGATGATTTCTGACTCTATCACTCAGCTTCACCCCAGGCCTGTCCTGAGGCATGCCTCTACCGACCCCCTGAAATGCTCTCATGTCAAAATAATTGGGTTTTTTACCCAATTCAAACTCAGCCCACAATTTTTTCAAAAAGTACATGGGGACCTCGTGATTTGCGTGTGGTGGATGGTCAAATACCATCCACCACCGCTCCCAAAAGTGCTATGAAATCAATGGGTGCTTGCACCAATGAATAGATATTCTTGATTTTTTGGGGTTTATTTCTTCCCCTGTTTTTGGATTCTTAAACCACCGAGCAAAATCTGCTTTGGTGATTTTAAGATCATTCACCTGTTTATAGGTGAGTCCATCAGCATAGAATGTTCTCATGGAATCTCTCCATGAGCGATAGCTGTCTAACTCATCATCGAGGGACTGGACAGAATCTACTATGCCTTGCATAGTATCTGCAAGGCATAGTAGATGTGCGGAGGGGTGCGGATCATGTCTAACTGTCTCAATGTCTCTAACAATAGAGGCGATATTACGCCTCATGTCCTCTCTGAGCTGCTCAGTGGTACGAGGAGGTGGTGGAGGTGGGGGTGGTGGTGGTGGTGGTGGTGGTGGTGGTGGGGGTGGTGGGGGTGGGGGTGGGGGTGGCGGTGGTGGTGGTGGTGGTGGGGGCCTCCTGAATGCTCATCCATCATGTGTAAACTGCATATATAAAGTATTTGAACGTGTAAATGAAAAGTATTTAAACACATGAATAATCTAAACATATATATCTCTATCTTCACGTGTACATGAACGTGTAAATGAAAAGTATTTGAACGTGTAAATGAAAAGTATTTAAACACATGACTAATCTAAACATATATATCTCTATCTTCACATGTACATGAACGTGTAAATGAGAAGTATTTAAACACATCCATAATATATTAGATCTTAAGGGTGATAGTAGGTCCTATTACGTCTTACGAGTACATACTAGCTCCTATTAGGTCTAAAGGGTACATAATAGGTCCTATTAGGTATTAAGGTTACATAGTAGGTCTTAAGGGATGAATGATATTTTTATTTATTCATTTATGGTATAAACAAGATATTTTCTCATGTGAACATATTATATAGGAATCTGAAGAGTTGTTTAAATAGGTCTTTTGGACATCTATTTTCTAGATACATGTTCCAATTGAAGCATTTGATTAGTTATAGATGATGATTGTTTATTGCAAAAAAATGATAGTAGTGGATGCATTTTATAATTTGGTTGATGTGAAGTTGTTTTCGTTGGAATGATATGAGATTAAAAAATAAATGTTTGTGTTGTATGAAATACTTAGGTCTTTTTAAATGGAAAATTTAAAATAATACATTTTGCTTTCTTCAACACTAAATGAGTTCTTCAAACCCCACACTCCAATGTTCCCCCACTTTCTCCAAAATAACTTAGTCTCTTATAACCATACAATATACAAATTAGGAATAAAATTAAGATTGATATGAATGTAGATGGCAGTCCCATTTTTAGAAATTGAGTGATAGCTTTATTGACAAAAAAAAATAAAAATAAAGTTATAAATAAATTCAATTATTTTTTGTTATCACTTAAGTGTTCACTTATTTCCTATATATCACGTTTAAAGGCATTTTTTCAATCTACTCTTGTATAATGACATGAAATTGCCTCCTTAAGCCTTAGAATAACTTGGCATTTTCTAGAAAATTTTAGCCTTCCATTATTAAATTCTACTAAGTGTACATTACTTGTGTACCTTTATGTTGTGGGGTTGGTTTTGTTGATATTTACCACAAAAACTTTAACTGAAACTTCTAGATTTTATTCTTCCTATATTTTTATCATTTACTTGGCCAAAAATATATAGAACTTATGATAAAAAAATCATTTTCTTTCACCATTCATTATTGTGTTCTCACATGAAAAGTGACCAAAAGTAAGGACTCTTTCCATACATTCATCCTTGAGTTTTTTTAGGTCTAAAGTGAAAAGTTAGGAGAGAGGAGAGAGAGATGAGAGAAAGGGAGAGAGGAGAGAGAAAGGGAGAGAGAGAGTTCAAGGGAGAGAGATGAGAGAAAGAGAGAGGAGAGAGAGAAAAGAGTTAAACGGAGAGAGATAAGAGAAAGAGAGAGGAGAGAGAAATGAGAGAAAGGGAGAGAGGAGAGAGGAGAGAGAATGTGAGGAGAGAGAGAAGAGAGTTGAAGAGAGAGATGAGAAAATAGAGGAGAGAGGAGGGAGAACATGAGGAGAGATCTAAAGTGAAAAGTTAGGAGAGAGGAGAGAGGAGAGAGAATGTGAGGAGAGAGAAGAGAGTTGAAGGGAGAGATGAGAAAATAGAGGAGGGAGAACATGAGGAGAGAGAAAGGGAGAGAGAGAGAGTTCAAGGGAGAGAGATGAGAGAAAGAGAGAGGAGAGAGGAGAGAGAATGTGAGGAGAGAGAGAAGAGAGTTCAAGGGAGAGATGAGAAAATAGAGGAGAGAGGAGGGAGAACATGAGGAGAGAGAAAGGGGGAGAGAGAGAGTTCAAGGGAGAGAGATGAGAGAAAGAGAGAGGAGAGAGGAGAGAGAGAAGAGAGTTGAAGGGAGAGATGAGAAAATAGAGGAGGGAGAACATGAGGAGAGAGAAAGGGAGAGAGAGAGAGTTCAAGGGAGAGAGATGAGAGAAAGAGAGAGGAGAGAGAATGTGAGGAGAGAGAGAAGAGAGTTGAAGGGAGAGATGAGAAAATAGAGGAGAGAGGAGGGAGAACATGAGGAGAGAGAAAGGGAGAGAGAGAGTTCAAGGGAGAGAGATGAGAGAAAGAGAGAGGAGAGAGGAGAGAGAATGTGAGGAGAGAGAGAAGAGAGTTGAAGGGAGAGATGAGAAAATAGAGGAGAGAGGAGGGAGAACATGAGGAGAGAGAAAGGGGGAGAGAGAGAGTTCAAGGGAGAGAGATGAGAGAAAGAGAGAGGAGAGAGGAGAGAGAATGTGAGGAGAGAGAGAAGAGAGTTGAAGGGAGAGATGAGAAAATAGAGGAGGGAGAACATGAGGAGAGAGAAAGGGAGAGAGAGAGAGTTCAAGGGAGAGAGATGAGAGAAAAAGAGAGGAGAGAGGAGAGAGAATGTGAGGAGAGAGAGAGAAGAGAGTTGAAGGGAGAGATGAGAAAATAGAGGAGAGAGGAGGGAGAACATGAGGAGAGAGAAAGGGAGAGAGAGAGAGTTCAAGGGAGAGAGATGAGAGAAAGAGAGATGAGAGAGGAGAGAGAATGTGAGGAGAGAGAGAAGAGAGTTGAAGGGAGAGATGAGAAAATAGAGGAGAGAGGAGGAACATGAGGAGAGATCTAAAGTGAAAAGTTAGGAGAGAGGAGAGAGAGATGAGAGAAAGGGAGAGAGGAGAGAGGAGAGAGAATGTGAGGAGAGAGAAAGGGAGAGAGGAGGGAGAACATGAGGAGAGAGAAAGTGAAAAGAGTGGAGATAGCTCAAGTAAGAAAGTTAGGAGAGAATTTAATAGAGTGAGGAGAGATGAGAGAGAAGTGAGCGAGGGTTTAAAATTTACGTTTTCATTAAATTTGTTTTGGCTTTCTAGGTGTAGGATTTGTTCTTTTTTTTGTTTTCAACATCTAATTGAAAAGTAAATTAAAACTATAAATAAATGAAAAACTAGATAAACATACATTCATTTTTTAAATAAATTCATATAATGCTATTTAAAAACAAAAATTAACTTTTTATATGTTTTAGGTTTTCGTTTTCAGTTTTCTACGTTTTAGGTTTTCATTTTCAGTTTTCTATGTTTTAGGTTTTCGTTTTCAATTTTCTATTGTTCAGGTTTTTGTTTTCAGTTTTCTATTGTTCAGGTTTTTGTTTTCAGTTTTCTATTGTTCAGGTTTTTGTTTTCTACTGTTCGGGTTTTTGTTTTCTACTTTCTTATGTTTTAGGTTAAATTGTTTTCAATTGCACATTATTTCTAAACAAATCAAACAACAAATAAAAACATACATTTCATAATCTAGGAAAATACATTCATTTTTAAAATGCATTCTAAAATAACTATTTAAAAGTAAAATTTAACATTTTACTACTGAAAATGAACACGCAAAATAAAATAAAACAAGTAAAAATAATAAATACGTACCTGGAACTCGAAAAAATATATTTGTGGGGTCAGTAGACATCTAAGAAACGGGCAGGCGATCTCCAAAAATCATAATCCCGTTTTTCATCGTTTGAAAATGACAAAAAATGCATTCAAAAAAAAAAAATAGTTTTCAAAAACGGGCACCCGATTTGTTAAAAAATGGGTGCCCATTTTTTAAGTCTAGTGCCTCGGTTGACCGAACCGAAACGGGCACCCATTTTGTAAAAGATCAGAGTACCGAAGCAAAACGGGCACCCGATTTGTAAAAAATGGGTGCCCATTTCTAGAGGCGCATTTTTTCAACTCGCGGACTTCCACGGAATTGGCACCCAACTTTTTGCACGTACCCATGACCTTCTTCTCCATAGTGAAAACATGTTCCACGAAAGCCTCCTCTTCCAGATCCTTGTCCTCTTCCTCTTCCTCTCTGATCTCTATTACTCTGATCCTGAAAATGATTGGAATTATTTCCTCTCTGATTCTGACTGCTACTAGCCTCATCCTTCTTTTTCGGATCTTCATTTCGGCCACCATATGACCGTCCGCCAAATCTTCCACCACGACCTCTTCCATTTTGTCTGCTCTTAAACTTCTTGTTCAGCTTTTCCTCTACTTTTAGGGCAAACTGGTATGCCTCCTCAATACTGTTCATTCGAACAAGATTCAACTCCTCCTGAATGCTTTGCCTTAACCCATTAAGGTATTGGGCAACTTTCTCCTTATCAACTTCTGCATGGCCTGTTCTGATGACGAGTTGATAGAACTCCTCTGTATACTCCTGAACAGATCTTCCTTCTTGCTTCAAACTTTGCATTTTCTTTAGTAGGTCAAGCTCATAATCAACAGGAATGAACTATCACTTCAATTTATCCACCATCCGATCCCATCTTGTGATTTTATCTTTCCCTCTTCTATTTCGCTCCAATTGAATTTCTTGCCACCAGATCTTCGCAT
This sequence comes from Chamaecyparis obtusa, assembly GCA_027943335.1. Classification (NCBI taxonomy): domain Eukaryota; kingdom Viridiplantae; phylum Streptophyta; class Pinopsida; order Cupressales; family Cupressaceae; genus Chamaecyparis; species Chamaecyparis obtusa. The sequence continues at coordinate 22,939 of BSBK01002251.1, read as the reverse complement.
GACCTTTCAATCTGGCCTTCGCAAATTTGACCCTATTAGGATCCTCAACATCTTCATACTCAAAATATTCCTCACATTCATTGATCCAGTCGATCAATTCCTTTGGGTTAAGATTTCGAGAAAATGTAGGAACCTCAATCTTAGGTCTTTTCCCAATCTTGAAAATCACCCGAAAAAGTCTTTCTTCTTCTTGGTTCACAATTTTGGCTTCTCCTTCTTGATATTCTTCTTCGGCTTCATCCTCACTTTCATCTCTGACATTAAGATTCATTCCTCTATGAATCTCTTCTTGCAATGCTCGCACTTGTCTCTGCAGCTCTCTAACCTCAGGTGTCACAGCACCAGCTCTTCTGCCACGTTCTCTTCGTGGAGGCATTTTCACGATGCGTGCTGAAACCCTAACCACGGTCCTGGTGCAAACTGCCTCACAGTCAGCGATCTGTTTACAAACTCAAGAACTCCTGCTCTGATACCACTTGATGAAGGGTCCTCCCCTTAATACCACAAACACATAATAGAAATAGAGAAACAACAACAATAATATGCAAGAACAGAAAATTGGCTTCTTATTATCTCCACAAATGTGGAATTACAAACTTTCAGAATTACAATATGCAAAGCCACATGGGCATTCCCTTACAATATTCTGTAGGAAAAAGCCGCGAATCAATACCTAGATCTACTACCAGAACTGCCCTAGACAACACTATGGGCCTTCTTTATATAGGCAATTTCCATCGCCCGAGAAGGTTCTAGAAATTTAGCCCTTAGGGCTGACCAAACTTAGAATTATTTTATTTTACAATTTATTACATCAAAGCCGGCTCAAAATGAGTTTTGAAACCCAAACAAAAATTTTGAAGAAAAATTATTTTCCGCCATTTCAGGTGACCCAACTTTCGAAGACCATAAGTCATCACCCGTTGACCCGATTGGCTATTATAACCCCATTCTAGAAACGTCATGAAGCGCTCTATAGGCTTGACCCACGCAAAGCGCCTATCACCCAAATTTTCAACCTCATTCGGGGCCTCTAAAGCCTTCAAAACTGAGTTCGAAGTTTCTATACCCTGCTGCCAATACCGAAAATCTTCAATATCTTCAAAACTAGACCTGATCTAGCCATGAAACTTTGCTGGCAGGCTGATATGACTGAGATGAACCTCCATATGTAAAATTAGAACATTCTGAGATCGTAAGACCAACTTACTAAAAATAGCAAGTTTCCATAAATAGCAACTCTGCACAAGATAGCCCTTATTGAATACAAAAATAGAAATATTTTTGGGTGATGCAAGATTGCTCTTACACCCAGGATGCTTTTGCATCAGAGTGGTATGAAATCTCTCATATAGTAATATTAGCTCATGTAATTTAGACACTTTGTATTTGCTATCATAAATAAAGTGTTCCATAGAGACCCTCAAAGATGGTAACTTGACCTCAATTTGAAGGACTCCTTCAAAATTTAGGACCAAGGAGTAAGGTGTCACACCTATGAGAGTGTGTCAATACTAGTTCACTAAGCTCATATATAGGGTTGGGGTTAGTTACAGATGTCAACCACAAACATCTTCATTGGTTTTATTCTTGAGGATTGTCAATATATGATTTTATTAGATGTCGTAGCTTGACTATTCCTACTTTTCTACTTCAAACCTCTTTTGTTACTTCTAGTGCAAGTAGTAGTTCTAGATTTATATAAATCCTTCCCGTCATTACTCTTGAGTTGGCCTTCACAAAGAAAATAAAAATTATTATAAAATCAATGTGAAAACCCTCTTGAGCTTAATTTTTTTTATCTTTTATATTTCCTTTTCCATGGATACAACTCTTCCTTCCCTCATGTTCCTCTAATCATCCATATTTTATGTGTTTTCCTCTTGATTCACCTCTAAGACATTATTTTTTGAAATTTCCTACAATTTTTACATGATTGTTTCCTCCTTTATGTTAGTATTAGTTGTTTGACCTCCCTACCTTTTCTAGATAATTTCCTTCCTCATATTTATTTTGTTAAATTCAACATTGAACCATTGTGTGATTCTTTGAATTGTGAGTTCAAAACATCCTTAACTAGGTAGGTCCAACACTTTGTTTAAGTCCTTATCATTTTATCCCCTATTAGAGAAATCATTAGGGACATTAGGAGAAGGGTTAGGAGTAGCAGTGCATATGATACCCACACCTTTGGGCTAGGGGTATAGGTGAATTATTATTTTTATTTCCCAAGATTACTAAATTAATGTTATTAACGCTTGAATTATGGCCTTTTCTCTATGTGTTATTCTACCAATGAATCTGCATAGTTTAATTTTATTAATATCCTTAACTCTTTCTTGTCTCCTAACAATTTTAATAGTATGTTTTATTTATTTTTACCGATCTACTTATTTTCTAGTAAAAAAATTATTTTTACTGAATTAGTTAAGTAACCAAAATGTTTGATAGAATTATTATTTCTAATTTATAAGATTAAACTTATAGGTTGATATTTTTATTAAATTTATTATAATAATTTATCACCATTAAAAATAGATATTAATAGGTTAAATATTAGTGTCTTTATAGTTTTTTTTTCAAATTAAAAAAAATTGACTGATATCTTAATATTTCAATTAAGTCCTTAAAATGGTAGCCATATTTTATTAGTACCTTTCATTTTGTAAATTTGACTTACAATTTTATTGTGTATTAATTTTAGGATACTCTAATCAATTTTGATTAAGAGTTTGTGCAATTTTTAAATTAAAAAATTATATATTACAAATAAATGGTGTTTCATAATCGATCACAATCTCGTTATTTCTCATCTAAATAGATGATCTAGGATTATTTTTAATTTCAAATCATTCGATAAAAATAATGTACATTTATTATCAACCTTTTTTTTAATTTTATGAATCACTTTCATGTAGGCCCTTAATGTTTCTTTATCTACTATGATCTTCTTAGGTGTTCTTCAATTATTTTGTCCAATGGTAGTTGTAAATTTTATCTTAATAAACAAAATTGTCAATTTTTATTTCATTAAAATTATCAATTGTATAACAATAATATAAGAATCGGTTAAAATAAATATGATGCTAAAAATTATTGTAGAAGAAAATGGAAGGTCTCATATTCAATTCCTAGCTAGTCCACGAAAATATCAAGAAATCTACTATTCAAAGTATAAATAAGTTCTTATTAGTCACACAATAAATTATTAGTATTAGAGAAAATAAAATCAACAATTAAATTTCTCAATCAAACAAAAAAATTAATGGTTGCAAAACTTTTATTTTCTACTATACAAATTAAATTTATGGTGGCTTACTCCACTTGGATCATGTAGTTATTTTGATGAATAGAGGCCTTTTCTATTAAAAATATTAAATCACAATATTCACAAAAAAGAGCCAGGGGAAAGAATCACCCTGCAAGTTCACACGACACTTAGGCCAGAAACATACAACTATCAAACTATATAAATGAAAAAACCTCAAGCTACAAGAGTAGTAGCAAAAGAGGGAGGAGGATCTTTATCATCAGGATTGCCTTGGACATTGGGCCTAGGAGTCTGATCTGGAACGGCCCAGCCATCTTCTGGATCATCTTTTTCCAATTCTCCTTCCTCCCGCCTGGGCGAGATAGCCAGCGCTAGGTGAGGGAACTTGCCTTGATTATCAGGAGCAGAGGCTGAAGGCTAAGCAAAAGCAGCAGCAGTGGAAGCACGAAGGAGGCCAACTAGAACCTACATCCCTTTGAGGAGGAGAAGCGGAGTGGTGACACCATTGACGTGGAGTCCTAGAGTGTCTGGCAGAGGAACTCTGGCTGCGACATCGGCCCCTAGGTGGTGTACGGTAAGCTGAGAGAGAATCTAGAGGCACCCGAGCTGTAGTACAAGTGGCATTGCCCCAGTGCTGGAGAAACTCCTGCAAATGAGCAACCTCCAGGGCCACTTTATCTACTTGCACCTAGATCTGCATCATGACATTATTACAAATACATGCCTTACCATAAAGAGAAACATGAATATCTAGAAAACTGTGAGAATGGGATTCTGTCACTGAGCCTAAAATTGCTCATGTAGTTATTTCTAGTTCATTGAGTTTTTTTATTTGGTCTCGCTATGATACACTCACTTGTAGCATCTATCTTTATATCATCACTGCTACAAAAGTATCCTACCATGGCATAATTGTATGATGCCCTCAAAATCTAGCCATACATACATACATATATATACATATCATATCATATATATACATACATATATATATGATATGTATATGTATGTATATATATGTATATACACATACATATATGTATATATATACAATCATATATGTATGTGTGTATATATATGTGTGTGTATGTATAAATATGTATATGTATATATATATATATATATCGTGAATATACATACATACATACATATATACGTATCATATATATACATATCATGAAGGAAATAAACTAGTAGACTATCTACCCAATCTACCCAAGATGATAAATAATTAGACATGACGCATTTACATTTTATTTGACAACTTTTCCAGATTTAAATAGGTTGATACAAAATGAGAGGCAAGTTGATCAACGAGTACCTTATAATTATGATCTTTAGTGGAACTGAATCTCAAACCAATGTGACTCATGCTGACACTATACCACATGGTTTCCAAATGTGTTAAATTGAATCTACACAAGGAATTAGATCATGGAATGGATTTGGAAAAGAAATCTTAGTTCATTCTATATGCATGTCAGTACGCGTGGCAAAAGAAGGGTATCTCATCGCCAAACCATAGAACTAGTTTTTTTATTGATGTAGGTTAACATAATTACTTGGGCTTTGGGGAATGATAACTACTGACCATTCATTGTAGTCTCACAATTTTTTTGGTTAAGTGGGTTATAAATTTATAGAGACTTTGCAAATACAATCCCAAACTCCACATTGCCATCATGATTCTCAGAGGGTGTTGTTTGTATTCTCAGTGCAGGTGTTACCATATGGAGTACATGACGAGGAACCATAGAATCAAATTGAAAGTCGTTGATTGAAAGTCGTTGATTTGGGCATGTAATGGATGAAGTCCTCCATCGATTCTTCCATGTTCATCACCTACATTTTCTCTGCTTAGTTGGATGAATTATCAGTGAGGAAATCTTGACTCGATAGCCTAGAAGGATTTTTTGATCTTTCTGTCAAATTCCATGGATTTATCACAGTTATATAGCTCACTAGAGCTAATAGAATTTAAGCTCTTGCATGTGGTCCAGAAATACAATTTTTGGAATTGTAATGCTCATATTTGGGATTTGTTCCCGATAAACTTCATACTAAATGGGCATGCTTACATGGCTATTTATGAAGGAATTAAAAAGACGTTGGAAAGAAAAAGTGTGAGGCGTGTAAAGGAAGCTCTAAAAAACAATAGCAGAAGGTAAATACCCTATTGGTTCTCCTTGAATATGACTAGGAAGATGGTGATAGATGACTCTAACCTCTGAATCCAATTCTAGACCTCAACATTGCAGTTGGTCAAAATTTACCAAGGGAAGGGATTCTAGATGTTGCAAGTAAAACACATTCTCCTCCCAGGGACATTCGTGATGCTCAGAATGGTCATGAAATTTTTCTAGTCCAACATCAATGTATGCCTAAGGGTAATCTTGTTGCTGGTGATGCACAAACGATGGCAATGGAGGATTAGCATAGTTGGTTTAAGGGGACCTATAAATGTAATGGATGATATTGTTCATATTTTGTGGTCAAAAAAATTTGACAAAGATAAAGTTTGACAAAGCATTAGTGTTTACTCTAGTTGATCCTAACATGGCTTCCATATATTAAGCCATTTTGATTTGGTCATATTTATTTAGACTCATAAGATAATCTACTACTGATATTTTTTCATGTTGAAGTTTGTAATGAAGTATGTTAGCTGACTAGAGCCAAAAACATATCTATACTTTTACTTTAAAAATATATATATATATATATATATATATATATATCAGCATAATGCATTTTTCTCAAAAAAAAAAAAAGATTTAAACTAGAGAGAAAAAGACAAAGGGAAAACAAATTGTGAGTGTAGAGAGTCTAAATTAAAATTTTGCATAAAATACAAAGAAATGATTTTTATTATTAAAAGGAGCAATACTAGGGTTCTCACACCAAGAAAAAAAGGCTTAAGAAACACCCCATACAAATAGGTCACAATAGGTCACTTATAGAACACTATCCAAACATGCTAATTAACAACACACTAGCCAACATGCATCTATAAATAATCAATTAACAATGCCTAGACAATATAGAAGACAAAACATAAATAACTTACAACAAGATTGGGGTAGAATACAACCAAACTCAAACACTTAAAAACACTAGTTGGAAAAGAGAACCAACACCCTCATCTTTAAGATAACTCAAAACTCGAAAGTGCCTCCACCTCAATAAGAAATAATAATAATCTTGGCTGATAAACAATCCCCACCTTCAAGGGAGATATTAGATGGTCAAACCAAGATAGTCACACGCTCTCCACCTCCATAGGAAATGGGACAAACATTGAGGGAAAAGATGAGACCCCAAACTAAATCTCCACAACTGCATCCACCAAAATAGGACTATTACTAAACGTACAAAAATAGCATCCATCTCCATAGGACTACTAATAGTGCAAGCAGAAATCATGTGGTACCACCTCAATAGGGACCATTTGAGTAAAAAATGGGTTGTGCCTAAGTGAACACCTAGATTGGGTCCTTCATACCACAACCAACCATCGAGGACCATCACTTGATCTGCACTAGGAACATCCACCTTTATAGGACTGCAAAGAGTGAAAATAGAGAAATGGAAATGCAAGGCTCACCCATTGCAAATCAAACAAAAATTGGCAAAACCAACTTCCAAAATTGGGAAGAACATTCTACCACCACCATACCTCTCTAAGAAAGGGAATCGAGTAGTTACCTGCATCAAAGGACTTTTATCATCCTTGATCAAAATATCCCTCCATACAAAGGCTCAGTCTGAACTTATCCAAACTAATAGTAACAATGCTTCCACCATAGCCAATAGTCCAAACCTAGTTATCACACATGGGAGAAATCTCAACAACATAAGGGTACAAAACCCCAGCTTTAGCATTCACCACAACCAAGTGTAGGATAATAATGTCAACCACCTTAACTCATCTCCTTATATTTAAAATGGAGAAGAAATAACCTCTATAAATAGAGGTACAAATCTTGGCCTCTTGGTGAGGATCTACGAACAATTTTGATTGAAAAGAAACCATTGACCGCACAAAGGATCTATCTTAACATGAAAAAAGCCACATTCCACAATATTCACACTAGGGATAACCTATAGCATAACCAACTATAATTGTATAGTCCCAAAAATGTATCTATACACAAAGGGAGTGAAATATTGTCACATGGGAAGGGTACCAAAATATCCCACAAGGAGCCACCAATAGGGCCCAACTACCCCCATGCAAAATATGTCTCTATCACAACCCACCACATCTCTAGTCACCACAAATCTAGAATCTCCACGATCACAAGAGACCTACAAAAGGAGACCATAAGAGACACATTCACAAGTACCTCTTGTAGAGAGAGGTTCCAAATTTTGAACAAACCCACCAAGAAAATAGTGGCAGAGAAACTCAAATCCAACATCATTAAATACGTTGGGAAGTAAAGTTTGTTGCAACCCTACTAAAACTCTAGCACTAAGGGCCTAAATACCCTATCTCATAGTAGAAACTATTACTGATATTTATCCCTTAGAAGGGATATACACTTTGTTCATAGTACTAGAAACTACCACACATAGGGAGAACACCACAACAATTACTTCAATAGGACCCGATAAACTACTACAACTCTCATTGCTCAAACTATCCAACCAAATGGACTAATTTGTCTCTACAGCTATGGAATTTGGAGCCCCAAAAATACACATCCATAAAACCAAAACCTCCACCAAAGAGGATCCCCTCATAGACATGACTATATCCCTATGATAAAAGGGTTGTGCAACACTCAAACCCTTGGGCAACTAACTGACTATGATAGTCTAGAGCTACTGCAGGTTTAGAGGAAGGAACACTATAAAGCCAAGAAGTCATATCTTTGCCATCTCTTGAAAAGTAGAATAGATCCTCCATAGAGCTTGCACCAATCCAAAGCCTATTAGAAATAGGGAATACTGAGAAGGGGGGGTGAATCAGTATTCTACAAACTTTTACTTTTTCCCAATTATGGATATAAAAGATTAACTTGATACTTGCAAAACAAAGTAAACTAAATAGCATGCATAGAAATAAATCAAATGAACTCATAACACCATTATTTGTTCTCGAGGAAACCCTGGCCAAGGGAAAACCCCAGTGGGGATGATACCCATAAGTGATCCACTAATCAAAAGTATTTGGTAAAGGATGTTGACACTGTTAGGAGTCTATTACATACATATAGTATCTCAGTCCTGATTAAGGGACTCTAGGCCTTATTAGAAGCCTCAACCCTACTAAGATTTGGTAGTACAAATAGAATTATTACAAGATGAGCCCACTGCCCAAACATGTAATGTACAATGATTTTTTATTACAAAAAGGGCAAGGTATATAACCTTTTACTATTGTTGAATAACTTTCCTATTATTATCTATCTCTTTACAACTTCTCATCAATTTCTTTTGCATACATATGTCACACTTATATCTTCGCATCACATATGTCTTACATTTACACAAGTTATTAAGAATAATAACTTTTACAGTCAACTTTACAAAACATAAAGTACTTTACAAAATATATATTAACTTGTGCTGCCCAAGGGTTAACATCTAGGATGTCATCCCTTAAATGATTAAGTTATTATTTTGATAAACAAAATAATCGCTTAACTTTCATACTGATTTTATCTTCATTCTCTGTCCTGTCGGCTTCAACTATATTGATGCAAGAGCATCCTAGGTGTAAGAGCAATCTTGCATCACCCAAAAATATTTCTGGTTTCTTTCAAATAAGGGCTATCTTGTGCAGAGCTCCTATTTTTGGAAATTTACTATTTTTAGTAAGTATTCCGTTCGTGCTCAGAATGGTATATTTTCTTCACTGGAGGTTCATTTTGGTTATATCAGCCTACCAGTAAAGTTTCATTGCCAGATCAAGTCTAGTTTTGAAGATATTGAAAATTTTTGGTATTGGTAGCAGGGTATAGAAACTTCGAACTCAGTTTTGAAGGCTTTAGAGGCCCCGGATGAGGTTGAAACTTCGATTGGATAAAGCTCGCTTAATTCAAGCATTGTGGAGCGCTTTGTGCCCATTTTGAAATGGGGTCATAATAGTGAATCGGGTCAACAGGTGATGACTTATGGTCTTTGGAAGTTGGGTGACCTAAAATGGCATAAAATAATTTTTCTTCAAAATTTATGTTTGGGTTTCAAAAGTTGTTTTGAGCTGACTTTGATATAATAAAATGAAAAATAAAATAATTCTAAGTTTGGTCGGCCTTAGAGGCTAAAATTCTAGAACCTTCCCAGGTGGTGGAAAAATTGCCTATATAAGGAAGGCTGTAGTATTGTCTTAGGCAGTTCAGAGCAGTTCATAGTAGTTCTGGGTAATATTTCAAGGCTTTGTCCTACAGCATATTGTAACTCTAAAATTTATAATTCCACATTTGTGGAGATAATAAGAAGCCCATTTTTGTTCTTGCAAATTGTTGTTGTTTCTATGTTTCTGTTATGTGTTTGTGGTATTAAGGGGAGCACCCTTCATCATCTATCTTCGGTAATACTAGAATAACTTCTTCTGTACATGCCATATAGACTTGCGCTCTCAGGTGAGTCTTCAATATACATCATAGCATCCATGTTCAAGTGTGCAAGCACTAAACTTACTTCTATCGACATCGCCAACCAAAACTGTCTCAAGTTAGACTGGGAAAATGTTGCTTACACTTAGACAATTTTACTCTATGCTCTGTCTTAACTGCTTGCTATCATATGCAGTCTTCATACATATTATATGTTGGAAAAAGGACAACAACTAGATATCTAACTCAGACAAATTGCCAACAATCTCTCGCTTTGTCATTGGTGGCAACATATAAGAAAATTGATATATTGATAGATTGAGTGTAACACATGTCAACTTGTACTTTTTCTACACACATCAAATAAGCTGCATGAATCATACTAGCTACCATGTCATATTTTCTAGAATTAGCACATAATTTAGATGTTAAGATCTTACATACATATCTTACATCATCTTGAATTATCTTGTTGATTACAATTCCTTTGCCATTATAAGATGATTTAGTGTTATCCAGTATATCTTCTTTACATTCTTCTTATTAAATGGTATAACTCTAGATTTTGATAAAGTAGTTACTTCATGAATTAGGTCTATTGTTATGTCTATTACTCTATCATCTAACCAAAATTTCCCATTGTGAATTCTGCTTAAAATTATCTTTGTTCATTCGTCATCTTCAAATTCATAGTTCAAAGAGTATTTCACAATTTCATTTTCCTTCACATGTTCAAACCCTACTTTCAATGACATATCCTGATTATATATCTTCTCATATTCCTTAATCACACTACTGTCACTGATGGTTTCAAACTTGCATTTCAAATAACCTTTTACATCTTCCAAATGTAAAACTTTGTCTGGAACAGTTGATAAAGCGAGACTAGGGTCTTCTTCTAAGGGTTCTACTGGTTCCCTTTTGATTTTAGGTCTAATTGTATCTCTTAAGTTGTGAATAAATGAAACATCCATATCTTCTACAAATTCTTTTAACTGTCTGATAGATTTTTTTAGTAAAATACCTCAGTTTCATGATTTAGGGCTTTGTGTAGATCCAACACAAAATTCTTTCACCAAATCTTGAAAACTGCTTTCAATCACCATTGCTTTGATCTCCTTAATGCTTGTAGTCACTTGAATGATTAACTAATACCGATCATAAGCTTTTAACCTCAAGATTCTAACATCGCATTCAATTCTTTTGCTGCTTATTTCCAAAAAGTTGTTCATGCTTTCCTGCAAAACTTCAAACTTCTTGCGAACTTGCATGTATTCATATTAGCTCATTTTCTCTTAACCATAGTAGTATTACATCACATACTACCTTACATTAACTACGCAAGACTCAATTCATCCTATACTAACTTCTACACTATCCTAAGTCCTATTCTAATGCTTATGAATTTAAGTGCTTTGAGATGGGTTAGAAAGAGGTTCACACTTACTATCAGATACTTCACTTGTCTGATTACCTTGTGTGCTGAATGTGTCTCCTTGATTTGTACCTTTAACAAATTTCATTCTTCTGAATTACTACAACATCCTTTCTGACTGTTTCTTGCATTTTCATTTCTTCTTTTGTAGTTCATGTTGTTCAGATTTCTCATGTTGTTCATTCTACAAAATCTTGTTGTATGACCAAATTTGTTGCATATCTGGAAAACTATTCCATTGTTTCCATATCTCGGTCCAGTCTGGTTGATTTGTGATCTGTATTTCCTGGCAATGTGTCCAATCTTGTTGCGTCTATAACACACAACTACATTTCTTCTATTCATATCTTCAGTAGGTCTCTTATCTACATGGTTAGTATCTATAAACATTCTACTACTATTATTATCATTAGATCTAGGTTTCTTACATTCAATAGCTCTGTGTCCAAAACCATGACAATTATAACAATAACTATTAAGAGGTTTGAATTGCTTACCTATACAATCTTTCTTCATATGACCAAAAGTATTGGATACAAAACATCTACCTTTAAATTCTCTTTCTATACCTTTAGGTGGTTTTTCTTCATTAGGTGGATTAGGTATATCTTCAGATTTGTTAGCTTCATTAGATTTCTTTTCATCTTTGTACTTCTCATAAACTTTCAGATCTGGTTCCTTGCTTTCTTCACTTACCTTAGATGAGTTAAATCCGAGACCGGTTTTATCATAGAATGGCTTTTGTTAAGACATTTGTTCACCAATATTTTCATTGGTGGAATACATTCTTTCAAGATGTTGCTTATACTGATTCAGTTCTCCTTTCACAATTGTATTATATTTTTCAAGTTCAGCATACTGTAATTTGGTTTTCTCAAGTTCAAATGTCACTTTACAAAGTTTAGACTTCAGATCTTCATTCTCATATTTTAGATTTGTTTCATTCTTGTTGTTTCCATCTTTCAAACTTAACTTCAGATTTGCTATCTTTAATTCATGTTTAAGGATCTCATTTTCTTTTTCTAGATTTTCATCACAATCTTCAATTTGAATTGTAGATTCCTTCTTTGATTTCAGTTCTTCCAGTTTTTCTTTTAGCTTCTCAATGAGGTTCTTTACATCATCATATTTTCCTTTCAGAGTGTCTCTTTCTTTAGTAAGTATATCAATCTGTTCAAGACCTTCTTCAAGATTCTTTTGTAGCTAATCCATATACATAGAGATCTTACTCAAGCTTCTAGGCTTTCTCTAAATGATTCTTTTTGGAGTAACTAAGCTCTGATACCAATTGTTAGAAATAGGGAATACTGAGAGGGGGCGTGAATCAGTATTCTACAAACTTTTACTTTTTTCCAATTATGGATATAATAGATTAAATTGATACTTGCAAAACAAAGTAAACTAAATAGAATGCATAGCAATAAATCAAATGAACTCATAACACCATGATTTGTTCTCGAGGAAACCCTAGCCAAGGGAAAACCCCGGTGGGGATGATACCCACAAGTGATTCACTAATCAAAAGTTTCTGGTAAAGGATGTTGACCCTGTTAGGAGTCTATTACATACATACAGTGTCTCAGTCCTAATTAAGGGACTCTAGGCCTTGTTAGAAGCCTCACCCCTACTAAGAGTTGGTAGTACAAATAAAATGATTACAAGATGAGCCCACTACCCAAACATGTAATGTACAATGATTTCTAATTACAAAAAGGGCAAGGTATATAACCTTTTACTGCTGTCAAATAGCTTTCCTATTCTTATCTATCTCTTTACAACTTCTCATCAATTTCTTTCACATACATATGTCACACTTATATCTTCGCATTATAGATATCTTACATTTACATAAGTTATTAAGAATAATAACTTTTACAGTTAGATTTACAAAACATAAAGTACTTTACAAAATATATATTAACTTGCATTGCCCAAGGGTTAACATCTAGGATGTCATCCCTTAAATGATTAAGTTATTATTTTGATAAACAAAATAATCCCTTAACTTTCATACTGATTATGTCTTCATTCTTTGTCCTGTCGGCTTCAACTCTATCTTTGGTAATACTATAAAAACTTCTTCCGTACATTCCACACAGACTTGCGCTCTTAGGTGAGTCTTCAATATACATCAAAGTATCCATGTTCAAGTGTGCAAGCACTAAACTTACTTCTATCAGCATCGCCAACCAAAACTATCTCAGGTTAGATTGGGAAAATGTTGCTTACACTAAGACAATTTTACTCTGTGCTCTGTCTTAACTACTCGCTATCATATGCGGTCTTCATACAGATTATATGTTGCCAAAATAACAACAACTAGATATCTAACTCAGTCAAATTTGCAACAAAACCTACCACCATCACTATCATCTTCCTCATCTCTACCAATGCTAGGAATTCCAACATCTCTCGTTCTCTCTCCTTGTTCCATTCAAATTTATTTACTAAAATACAATGAAATGTTATGCAGAAAGGGAGGCCATTAAAATACCATTTTTTCAATACATGCATGATATTGAAGTGGTTTTTACAATAAAATTTTATTTTGAAAAAGATTATTTTTGTATTCTATAATTTGTTGTAGATTACAAAGCAGAGAGACTAATAAATAGTTTAAGAATTTTTAATTTTTAATCAAAGATTGATCTCTTTTTCATCAAATTCCGTAAAGATAGTATTAATATTTTAAATAATATTTTATTTTCTTATTCAAAATTTAAAGAATTTTTTAATTACATGGAGGAAATAGGTTTTGAAAGAACCTTGAAACCCTTTACAAAATATTAGTCAAAATAAGAACATAAAAGGATCACAACTAATATAACAACCAAAGGACAAAGAATTTTTTGAAGGGGCCTAAAATCCTTAGTAAAAAATATTGAAAAGGATTAAGAATAAATGAGCACTAGCCATAAGACAATCCACAACTAAAAATTGGTAGATCAATAGTCTTCCTAGAGAATGATGATAGAAACATCACTGAATGAAAGGTGTAGAAAAGAAAGATAAAATTAAAATCCATTTAAGGCTTCAAACACTTTTGTCTCTTATTTGTAGAATCACTCCTATAGGTTTACAAAGATAATCAACTCTTTCTTTCATCTTTAAAGATCATTTTCTTACTTCCCTAAATATAGCTTAATGGGATCTTAGCTTCTTATGTAGGATATAATGAATTCTTAATGCAATTATGAATGGATCATTGACTAATATTTACAACCCTTTAAATGTCAATTTCTTTGTTTATTGTGTGTTCTCCTATTTTAATGTCCATGTTGGATTTCCAATCCTCCAACAGCTAACAATTGGCCTCCCTAATCACCCCTAATTTATCAATATCAAGAACCTCCTCCCATTTCTTTATAATTATTTCATCAGGTCATAATTGGGATCAAATAAAGGGTCACCCACTTCTACTAGATAAACTCTATCCTAAAAATGATGAGGTTAAACTAAAATAATTCATTTGGTAACTTTATGTTGGGTGAAAATATACTCCTTTACTAAGTTAAAAATATCTTTTCATTGTATTTTTCAAAAGGTATGTTAGGGAGAACCTTGGGATTAGAATTGGAGGTTTGAGCGGGTTTCTCCACACAAGTAATAGCCTTAGTCATTACTACTTTAGCATTCCCCTCACAAATAAAATTTGTATGTATGTAGAATCATAAATTGTATCCCTATATGATTTCATGTTTTCTTGGGCCTCATTTTAGCACTGGTTCAAAATTTAATATTATCTCCAATATGTTTTGGACCTATGGTTCTCAACCCCACCTAAGTCATGAGGCCTAGACTACCTAGGGAATATTTGTCCTAGTTTTGGGGTGACCTTGACCCAAGCTAGGGTCACCAAACATGTTTAACAAAAAAATTGTATTGGATGAATTCAAAAATTTGAATACATTTCCTAGGGAGAGGTATAAAGGATTACTTACCCGCCTCATTTGAGACATCATCACCTCGTGTTACATCATCAAGCTCAAGCATTCAAGTTCTATTAATTGAGGTTACATTTCATTCCACCATATTCTTTAGTTCTAAGCATTGTGGCAAGTTATAGCAACCCCCATACAAGAATGTCTTTATGTTTAATATCATTTTAGGTCTTGTCAAGTTATGATATTACATCAACACTTGTGTTCGCATTTAAAGAGAATCACATCAAAAAGTTATAATTTTTCATTACTTTATTCTCAAATATAGCATCTGTTACATTACAATAAAGTTTCATTTCAATTACATTTTCAATTGTACATTTCATGGTTAATTCCAAAACTAGGGTTTGATTTAGAAAAAACCCCATCAACCCAATGCTTTTCCTTCTTTTTGTGTGCAAGTGACAAGATATGAAGACACGGATTTGGAATTAAATCAACAAGAGAGAGACCTACATATCACACTTTCACAAATCCAAAAATGTAAGGTCCTAATCATCTTGAGAAATCTAGTCTTGAATAATTCCTAACAAAGCTTTTGAGGAAATACCTAAGGAACATCATGATCCTTGATTTACTAGATCTATCCATATCCGATGCTCCCAAGTCTAGATCACCCTAACAAAACAAGTCTTCCTTATTTTGACCTTGATTCTATAATAGATTATTTTTCCCCTCTCATTTCTAGACATGTCACTATTTTTAACATATATACTTTTTGTAACAATGTATAAGCTAAAAATTGTCATTTTCTCATCTTTAACCTTAATCTTAATCTTACTATTCATCCTACATATTTTCAATATCATGTTCAACTCATAAAAAATGATTGTTGAATTTACTTTGTGCCCAATCCTTTGAGTCAATTAAATTACTCTCCTTCAATAGTAATTAAAGTGGAAGTGAGCCTAGTTTCATAATTTGCATCCATGGGCTAGTAAACCCTATTTCACCACATTACAGTACCCATAGGTACATTGAGGATATTTCTCTTACTGATCTACTTTCATTTACCTTTATCCTTTTCCTTTAATCATTTTTGGTCCATGGTCTTGGATCTCTTTCAGAACCCTTCACATTTACCCATTTTTGAGATCTTAATACCCTTGTAATCTCCCTCATTATAACATAATAACCAATTTTCTTAATCTAAAACTTTCTCATATAGTTATTGTCCACCTCTTTACTAGGTTCATTCAAGGATATTTCTATATTTTTTTGGATTCATTTTCTCCTCTCAATCCTTAATAGACACAAAAACACACTCATAAATGAAATCTTCTAAATAAGATATAATTTTCTAGACTTTTAGGGGTTTTTATCAAAATTGTGTTGGGTATTTGTACAAGTAAAAAGTTTCATATGATCAACAATGAGTAGATTGAGACACAAGTTTTCGAATGACAGTAAAACTGGTAAGGAAACTAGTATTTGGTTTCTAAAGTGATTCAGTAAAGTGAAATGGTAACCATAAATGTTTTTGAACCAACCACTAAGGATCATATAAATAATCAAAATATTAGTAAGCTCCTCCAAGATGGATTTATAGTTGTTCTTTGATAATCTTTATGGAGTTTCACCAAACTTTCACTCTCATTCCCTTTGAAGAAGACCTTCATATATTTATATCTCACCCTTTTATCATTTAAAACTTTATGGCCGTCCAATGGTAAACCAAATAACTTATAGAACTAGCTCCTCAAGAATTCAAATATTCCATCCTAAAGTTTAGATTAATATTTTTCAATTACGCTAGAGCTCAAGGAATCATTTCCTTTTAGCCCCTCTCAATAGTTTGTAATCTCATCAACCCTAAGAATCCTCCAAATGTTAGGATTATTTTGGATACCACTACAATTACTTGGCTTAATCGTATGCCTTTCACCATCAATATTCTTCCACTAAATAGATAGACAGTAGAGGAGGACCCCACCCCATTCATTGTCTATTCTAATTCTACTTTTACTTGCCTTCTTACAAGCCTTTTGTTATCTATCCAGAGGTTTTAATTTAGGAAGGGATATCCCATCCATGAAATGTATGAGGGTAAATCATGAAATCATGAGAAGGAAAGCCAAAGATCCCTTTTCTATCTAAGGCAATCATTGGACTATAAATTCTTTACCTGTAAGGGGACTGAGTTAAAATCCTCTGACCATTTTATTTAATCACCTACTATCCCAATATCTTCAAATATGTCAGTACCCCTACAATATTATTTTACACTTCATTCCTAGTGAATTAAAAAATAATAATAGTTACTTTTTTTCAAGTTGTGTGGCATGAATGCTTAGTGATGTAGTTATTAATATACACTTTTAAAAAATTACAAAAGAATATGTATGTGTTTGAGAGAGAGATAATTAAATGAGAAAAAAACCATAATTAAAGAATATAAAAGAGCCATATGTATGTGTGTGTATGTACCCAAACACACACACACATATGTATCTTTTATATTTTTTAATTATGGTTTCTTTCTTGTTTTGATTATCAAACAAAAATATTATTAATTATTTATTCTTTAAATATTTAAGAAAAATAAAGCAACATATTTAAATTCAATAATATATTAATATTTATAATATCAAAGAAAGGTCTTTTCAAAATGGTTTCTTATTCTAGCATCTTGAATAAGACTATGAAGGTTGAAAGTATTGTTGCACATGTTGTTCAATTTGATTGTATTTTGATTTTTTATCTATTATTTTAACAAGATTGAACCGTATCAAACTCAATCTTCTCTTACCTTAAACAAAGACATTTATAAGATCGAATTAAAAATCAATAAATAAAATTTACATAATTAATATTAAATCATATCAATTCGTCAATTCGACCTACTTTTAATTACCCCTTTATATCAATCATTATGCAGTCTCAATGACATGTAAAGCTACTACAACAAGTTTTACTTATCGCCATTACCTTACTATCACTTCTTTTGACTGTATTTTGTTTTCATAGGAAAAGATCCAAGGTTTTCTTTATCGTCAAACCAACGTTGTCTATGAAATCTTTTATGAGATTCTGATCAAGATTCTGCAAGAAAAACACAACCGTCTGCCATGCTCATGTTTGGAAATTTATTAACTTGCGTGAAACAAGAAACTTCTATCAAAAAATTAACGTTCTCCATCAAAAACTATTGTGAGATTTGTATCTGCATTCAACAAGAAACATAGAACTAACTAACATGCTCATGTTTGAAGATAAGTTTGCTTGAGTGAACGACTTTACTTGTGAACTGGTAGTTGCCCATAAGAATCTCAAGAAAAGAAGACTATTTCACAGAAAAACGTATAAAATAAGACTATCTTAAAAAAAAAGATTGTAAGGTAAAGTAGATGATGTTCTTAGAAAAAGCATCAAACCATGTTTTATTATTTTAACTGTGTGTCCACA
Source organism: Chamaecyparis obtusa (assembly GCA_027943335.1). Lineage (NCBI taxonomy): Eukaryota > Viridiplantae > Streptophyta > Pinopsida > Cupressales > Cupressaceae > Chamaecyparis > Chamaecyparis obtusa. Next base: position 4,324 of record BSBK01002251.1, on the reverse strand, counting down.
TACAATGCAACAAATCATCATCAGTATCAATGATTATCATATCTAGACCTCAGCTGTTATCAATGGATGACACCAAATTGCAGTTTGGTGTGTGTACTGCTCTATATTTTCACCATCTCTTTCATTATCACATCCTTTTCTTTCATTATTACATCCTTAGGCATGTAACGTCGTTAGAGTTGGAGGATATCAAATGATATCTTTTTTTAGGGTCCATTTGGTGCATGGAATTAATTTATACAGAAAAATTTGAAGTCATTTTTCTTGACACTATCATCTTAGTTTTCTTGAGCTTCACAATTTTTATTTCATTTTTATTTTTAGTTCGATCTTCTTATAGAATATAGGTAAAATAGTTGCTATGGATTATTAGTTTGGATGAAATGTAAAATAATAAAGTTTAATATGAAGTGATTGTTTCATTTATTTATTTTAAATAGAACATCTGAATTTTTTTTCTTTTAGACAACGAACTAGAAACCTCTCTCTCTCTCTCTCTCTCTCTCTCTCTCTCTCTCTCTCTCTCTCTCTCTCTCTCTCTCTCTCTCTCTCTCTCTATCTATATATATATAGTTGTGCATAGGAGATATATACAAAAGAGCATCCAACTGAAATGATTTTGTTAGGATGTAGCAACAAAATTCTATAGTGCCTAGCAAAACCACATCCTTACCCAAAGGCTAGCCCACGAAAAAAACCAAATGAGGACCATGCACTTAACAAAGACAAACAACCTCCAATGAAGAAGATAAAATATGAACCATTTACAAGGCCATGAAAAATTAAAAGATGACTTCTTCTCTTACCATATCTTTTTGATTATTAGTTTGAGCTAGGGATGGGCTTGCTTGTAGCTCTTGGGGATTTAGAGGAGCTTCCTACTACTAGAAAACCAACGTTGGTTTGGAGTGTGGCCTATGAACCAAAATTCCTAGACTGCATAGAACACTTGTGAAAAATGTCTTGCTATAAGAGATGTCAACATGTCAGCTCATAAAGAGCCAACTCCCTTTCAAGAATTATGTAGCTATCAACTTGTAAGTGGATCTTTACAATGTCTAGACTTTAGCAAACATTGGTTTCTTCTTTAAGTACTAAACTGAAAATCAACTATCATCCAAGCTTTCCTCTTAAATAGATCATAATTCTAGATGACATTATCTAGAATCTCATCGGTGATATATTCTTCCTTAACAAATTGTAAAGCTAGCTTGACCCGTTAATCATAATTTTGTTGTAAATTAAAATAGTTCGATAAGAATGTTGAAATTATATAAGATGGGTAGAGGCTTCTAGGTACGAGTGCACTCAAGAATTCCTCCTCAATGATCATGCAAATGGCATTTTCTACCTTCCACAAGTCCCCAAAGAAAGGCTTTTTCTCATATGTATGACAATGAACTACCCTGACACTAGATGCTCTCATTTCCTGAAGGGGATGGATATGTGGTGGTTCATAGGCTATAATGCCCCATCGGGGAACCTAAGAGATATTAACCTAAAACATGTTACTAAGTTTACAAAATAATTTTTTTCTTAAAAATTTTCAAATAGTATTGAATAGCAAAGAAAAAGTAAAACATAAAGTCCATATATACACATAAACATAATATCAATTTCAGATTACAAATCTCAAGGGTTCCTTGATGTAGAATTATGTAAATACAATTTAACCTTTTAATTACAATAATCATCTAAATCTTCTACATAGTACATCATGAATTCATCTGAATGATATAGTACAAATGAAAAACCCACATCCACTGCATAAGTCGCATGGCATGCAAATACAATGGAGTACAAAGTACAAATAAAGAAGAATAG